>CM059197.1:73594654-73644654 GCA_030323885.1 Branchipolynoe longqiensis | reverse complement strand
CGCAGTTCCTGTCTCCATCTTCTCTGCATTCCTGTGCATCATCTGCTGCCTCCACCTCCTCCGGCTCACACCATCTGCAAGGAACAGGCAAGAGGAGGGTGCACAAGTTTGACTGCACTCTGCCTGCAGATGAGGAGGAGGTGGTGCTGGATTTTCTGCATGACACCCCGGTCCTCTGGAATGTCAAGTTGACAGACTACCGGAGGAGCGACAAAAAGAGCAAGCTGTGGGAGGACCAGGCCCAGAAGATGGGGAGAACCACTGGACATCTCCAGGGCTGGTTCAAATCCATGGGGGACAGCAACACCAGGCTGCTTAAAAAGAAGAGCGGTGAGGGGGCGCCCGAGTGGACTGAAAGGGAGCAGTGGATCATGGACAAGTTTGGCTCTCTCAGCTCAGTCGTGCGGCACCGGCCGGAGCCCGGTGGAAGTGTAAGTACTATATTTTTTCATTTGGATATTAATTTTTAATTTGTTTATTTAATTATTTCTTTCTTTCGTTTAGACCTCATTGTGAACAAATCATTTTATATATTTAATGGCATTATAATATGCAAGCATGTGGATTTATTTATTATTGCCCTCATTGTGGATAAATCATTGTATATATTTAATGGCATTATTATATGTAATCATGTGGATTTATTTATTATTGCCCTCTTTATGTAAAGTCATGTTGTCTTGTATTCATTGTACTTATGTTGCTTTATTATTTTGTCTTGCAGGTGTTGGCTGCCATTGACGCAGTGCATGGCCATCTGGAGGCTGCAGAGACTGCCCGCACTGAGCTGCAGATCGGGTTGGACGCTGAGCAGCCCAAACAACGACCCCTAGACGAGGCAAGGGTAAGCAGTCCACATGGGAGGATGACCTGCTGGATGCTCTGAAGCAACACGTCGATGCCTCGGGCAACCTGTTGGACAGCCTAACAACCACGCATATAACCCAGATGACCGCGTTTGCAAACTACGTGTCGGACTGCTTGTAGACAATGACCAAGGGCCAGTTCAACCATGTGTGGACTGCGATAAAGATCATCCTGTCGAACCAGACGGGATGGCCGAATGAGTTAGAGCGTCCGTCTCTCGTGTTGGTAGACCATGGGATCGTGGGTTCGAACCCTGGTCGAGTCAAACCAATGACTTAAAAATTGGTACTTGTCGCTTCCTGGCCAGGCAGTTGTGTTGCTATGTGTGGCAGGTTTCTGCTGTCTCCATGCTCCACGGATGAAATTGCGGTTGACGTTCTCTATACGGTCTAGCGGCTGATTATGGAGCTTGGGATATCGGATCCTCATTATGTTGTGTATGACCATACACGCTGTGACGATGAGCTTCATATTGGGGGTGGTGGTACTGAGCAGATCCTGAAATCGGTTTGTCAGGACGCCGAACGCATTCTCCACGACTCTCCGAGCTCGAGAAATCCTGTAGTTGAAGACACGTTTGCGATACATTTAAGCAACGTTAGGCACGCGTCACAGACACGTTTGACCTACATTGAGATCCGTTAACCCCACTTTGTCTGAGCACGGGCCGCATGTTCCTCCCGCCTATCCGTCACTCTCAAGTAAGACAACATTGATCTAACGTAGCCGACGCAGCTCTATAGCATGCCTAACGTTTCTCGACATTGGCCTAATGTGAGTGTAACATCATCCCAACCTAACTGCTTTACGTTGCGAGGCGTCAAAAGTTTTGGGTATGTCCAAAACCTTGACGCGTGCTGCTGTAACTCGACGTAACCTGAAGTAACTCGACGTCTGCCTAACCTCAACATGACATAACCCACCGTACCTCAATGTAATGACCAAAATTCACCTACGTCGGCTCACGTTAGCTCGTTACGTCGTATTTTGACAGGGCCATTATGTGTGTGCAATGGCACTTGCGTTTCGTCCATATATAATCAGTTATTTACACTTGTTTTGCACATAAGTTTAACGGATAGTAATTGAGTGGTGGTGGTGGTGGTGGTGGTGGTGGTGGTGGTTGTGGTGGTGGTGGTACAGGAGGAGCAGGAGGAGGAGCAGGAGGAACTTGGAGAGGGTTTATGTGTCTGTAGTAATGATGCCAATGAGAGAAGGGCGTGGGGTGTTCTGGGTAACAAACTACCAGTACTACAGTAGGACCGAGAGTATAATTCTGTGAGAGAGTGTCCTACACTACCGAGGTGTAGGTCACACTTGGAGAGAGAGGGATGATGGTGGTGCGAGTATGGTGAGAGTGCCCTACACTATAAAGGTGTAGGCGCACTTGGAGAGGGATGATGGTGGTGTGAGTATGGTGAGAGAGTGTCCTACACTACAAAGGTGTAGGGCGCACTTGCAGAGGGATGATGGTGGTGTGACTATGGTGAGAGAGTGCCCTACACTACGGATGTGTAGGGCACACTTGGAGAGGGATGATGGTGGTGTGAGTATGGTGAGAGTGTCCTACACTACAGAGGTGTAGGGCGCACTTGGAGAGGGATGATTGTGGTGCGAGTATGGTGAGAGTGCCCTACACTACACAGGTGTATGGTGCACTTGGAGAGGGATGATGGTGGTGTGAGTAAGGTGAGAGAGTGCCCTACACTACGGAGGTGTAGGGCACACTTGGAAAGGGATGATTGTGGTGCGAGTATGGTGAGAGAGTGCCCTACACTACACAGGTGTAGGGCACACTTGGAGAGGAATGATGGTGGTGTGAGTATGGTGAGAGTGTCCTACACTACACAGGTGTCGGGCACACTTGGAGAGGGATGATGGTGGTGTGAGTATGGTGAGAGAGTGTCCTACACTACAGAGGTGTAGGGCATACTTGGAGAGGGATGATGGTGGTGTGAGTATGGTGAGAGTGTCCTACACTACACAGGTGTCGGGCACACTTGGAGAGGGATTATGGTGGTGTGAGTATGGTGAGAGAGTGTCCTACACTACAGAGGTGTCGGGCACACTTGGAGAGGGTGGTTGTTGGGGGTGGGGGTGGGGGTGGGGGGGAAAGAAAAGAGCGCGGGGTGTTCTGGGTAACTAGTAGTATGACCGAGGGTGGTGGTCGGGGGTGGGGGTGGGGGAGACAAAGGGGCGCGGGGTGTTCTGGGTAACTAGCAGTATGACTGATAGTATAATCCTGTGGGCGGCTGTCTGGTTATGAGGTTTGGGATGGGGATCATCTTGAAGGCAGCTTTTCGTGGACCCTCGTGAGAAACAGACCGACAGTTATTGCTGTTCTGTAGGGATTGTGTTATGGTCCTAAATTAACACCAGTTTTTGCTTGAAAATATTATAATAATCTGATGTTAAAAGTAAAAGAACAATCAAACAGCGCAATTTACCGCAAAAATAAGCTAACGGGGCCCATGACCACGTATTAATAATTGGTAGCTGTTTAGAGCGGTTATTTGTTATTTATACACGCCCCCCCCCCCAACTCCTCCAGCCGTCCTTGGCGTTTGCGTTAACTCGTCATAGTGAGTCAGACATAAACCATGCTAATGTGTTCTCTAGTCCACAGTCTAGCATTAGAGCACCCCCCTCCCACACACACACACACACGCCCCCGCATAGCCACACACACACACGACGTTGTCCTTCACCCATGTACTATACAAGTACCGGGTGAATCTTTTATCTAGGCTAGACCTAGTAGCATTCGTACTCATGGGAGGGGGGAGATGGTGGTGGGTGGTGGTGGGAAATGGTTTTAAAAAGAGAATTGGAACCAAAATAAAAAGTGATTTAAAGCACTTATTTTATTGCACCGAAGATGTATTGATAATGAACCAGCCACGACTAAGGAAAATATTTTAAATTGCATAATCATTGGTTTTGAGTTTCTGGCATTTTTTAAAGATAAATGTATTAGGTTGATTGTTAAAATCTACTTTGCTATATATATATATATATATATATAATATATCTTATATATATATATATATATATTATTAATATATATATATATATTATAACGTATTATGCAAGTACAAAGATATGGAATTGAATTATTATAGAGGGGGTGCATGTGATGTCATCACTTAGCAGTTAGCCATCTTGGAGTACACTTAATACCACCTATGGCGCCCCCTGTCATATACCAAGAACACTACAGCCACCATTGGGCCTACCTATAGTTAGGGCTGCCCAAGTGTGTGGCGCCACCTAGTGGGTACTGCCTGAACCTATCTAATTCTTCAACAAAGCATTCAAAGTGTCAACATACTGCGCTTTTGCAACGATGTGAGGCTACATGATTTAAAAAATGCTTCCCCTCCATCAAAAAACCCTTTTCCCCCAACTTTTGAGGCCAAACTGCTCAAAACAGTGACAAATAAACCAACAAATCGGTAAATAAACACAATGTAAGCACTTCCAAGCCTTGCATATGTAATCCAATATGGCCACCGGAAGTTGCCTCGTGACGTCATTACACCCCCTCTATAGTATTTTTATACTCCGTAAGACCCAACACTGTACCGGTGGTGCCACCTTTGGCCACCATACCTCCACTGGCTGTTGACCAGTGTCAGGTTTATTTTTGTCTTTTATAGGTCAAAGGCCTCTAATCCATTGCCAGAGATTAACCTACTCAACCCACTTAAGATCGCAACACAGTACCGGACGCGGGTGCCGAATCGGCAGATGGCAGGCTTCCGGTGCAGAAGGTCGGGAGTTCGAATCCCAGCCGAGTCAAACCAATGACTTTTCAAATTAATACTTGTCACTACCTAGCCTGGCGCTTTGCATTAATGGGATACGATAAGGACTGTTTTGCACAGTATCAGGATAATGTGACTGTGTGGGATATCGTGTCATGGTGCTGGTGGCCTGGTCTCCCAGTGGGGCAGTACTATAAAGTTGCCATGAATGTGCACTGTCACAAGTCACTACCGATATGATATTAGATGTTGCTAGGATGTAAAACAACAACAATATCCCAAAGCAGTAGTCATTTTCCAAGATGAGCAGATTTTGACTTAACACATCTAAACAGAATACACACACACACACACACACAAACACACACAAACATACACAAACACACACACACACACACACACACACACACACACACACACACACACACACACACACACACACACACACACACACACACACACACACACACACACACACACACACACACACACACACACACACACAAATCCGATCACAGGTAATTGCAGGGAGCTGGTTGTTGCTGGAATGGTTGATGACCTGACCCACAGGTGGCGCCAATTCTGGTTAGTGAGTACTCACGGCACGGAACTAACCAGGCAGACCAACTCCAATTGTAATAATATTGGTATATTAAATTATATAGCACATATATAGTGTCTGAGTGTGTGAGTGTATTCTGTTTGACATTTAAGTCCAAATCTGGCCATCTTGGAAAATGTCTAAGTACTGTGGTAGGCTCTTATCTTAATTTAAGTCTATTTATATTTATTTTTACTTTTAGCGCATTTGGCTTCAATGCTGTCTGCCCTATGCGAAGCTATGGGAAATGATTAAACCCTCTTTAACTAGACAATTAAAACTGTTTCTATGACATAAATGTTGAATTTTATGAGCCAGATGGTGACTCTTGCTAAAACTTTGAGTGGTGAGAACATTTTTATCTTTTAAAGTGACTCATGAAGGGTATGTATGGCAATTTCCATGCTTGCATCTCCATTTGAACGATTCGTCATGTTATCAGCGCTATGCGGAATTGCTATTAATGACTGGTATAATGCCAAGTATCTAGGTGACCTCCAGGTCGTGTGCTGATGAGGCCTGAGTACCAGCTGACCCTGCGTACAAGTGCTGCTTCTCTATGTGGTTCTAGACCAGACGGGAAGGTCAAATGAGTTGAGCGTCTGTCTCCCATTCTGGTAGGTCGTGGGGGCCCTGGTCGAGTCAAACCAATGACTTAAAAATTGATACTTGTCACATCCTAGCCAGGCACTCAGCATTATTAGGATAGGGCAAGTATTGGTTGGTTCAGTGTCAGGATAACGTGACTGAGTGGGATATCGGGTCATGGTGCCAGCTGCCTGATTTCACAGAAGAGCAGCACTATAAAGTCATGATGAGTACGCACTGTCACAAGTCGGTACCCATCTGATATGACCATATATGTTGCCAGGATGTAAAACTCCAACAACCAACCAATCTCTGTGGTGTCTAGCTGGGAATCGATCTGTAGGACAAATAGTTGTCCTACTCAATTAATAGGCCATATCTGGATAGCCAAAGACATTGTATGTCAAGATATTGTAGGTTATATAAGACTTGGCTTCTTATTGTGTAGGAATGAAAGATCTCCGCGATTTCACGGATTTATATTTACCGATTAACGTTAAGCAAAATGCTAAGGAAACAGGATATATATATGACAAAAATTGGCCACTTCAAATCCCGTTCTTAATCTTCTCTGATCTTAGATGTTGTTACAACATAAAACCCATACATGAAGTAGTTAAGTATGGGTGATAATATATGCATAACAAAGATAGTTGAAACCTGACTTCCAACATTTTTCTGTGATTCCCCGTAGTGCCAATCCTATGGGGGTGGAGGGGGGGGGGGGAATAGACTACATCACGGTTCCGACTGCGCATGCGCTGAAAACGGCCATGGGAGCAAAGCAAAGGCGTACGGCCATTGACTTTGCCTATACGCGCATTGAAAAATGTCAGTTTTATTCAAAATTAATAGAAATCCAAAGCCCTAACCTTATAAATCTAATATAATCTTTTTGTTAAACATGTTTTCTATATGTGTTCCAAGCGGTTTGTCTCTAGGTAGTGTGGTTTTATCAATATTTTACTTTTTCTGTATGGAGATTGCTCACTGCCATTGACAATGCATTGAGTACTCAGGCTATGGCTCTAACACTAGTCTGAGTACCTAGATCTTTCTAAATCTAAATGCACATGGCATAAGATGTGCTGATTATATTGATGTAAATGCAATGCTGGATAAAAGATTAATATCTTAATTTATTATATATATATTTTTTTGTTAGTATTCTATGTTTCAAACAAGAGCTGAGATGAGCTGAAACTAGCACATTTCATAGCTGCACCCATTGTATTAGCATGTGCCATGTGCTTTCGGGGGAGTTGTTTTGCTCTGATGCATGCCACAATGCACCGCGCCACTGGAACCGTGATGTAGTCTATCTGTGGTATCGTCGAAATTCACAATCAGTGTAATAATGTTGGCTTGTTTTCTGCATTTTTTCCACGCTTGAGACCACATTCATCCCTGATAGTGCATTTACACAAAGCGTAATGCCCAACTTGTTGAGTGCAACATTGCATGAACAAACCACTCAAATTAACACATGAAACATTTGTTGAGCGTACCTGCAACAGGATAGGATTTGCTCTATTTTGTTGAGCCGATGTTAGATGTTGAGTGCAAGGACCAATGAAAATGGGCCTCTCTGATCATGTGACCCTGTTCCCTGGATATTTTCATCGATCGCGCTACTGTTGTGAGGTGTTGAGTGCAAGGACCAATGAAAATGCACCTCTTTAATCATGTGACTTGGTCCACTGGATCTTTTCATAGGTGGCGCCACCAGAGTGGTAGACACACCCACAGGACACCTGATTTCACTCAAACAAGATGCGTAATTTGTTGCACTGTGTAAACACACTATTAACAATATCTGTATCACTGATAATCATGGACTGTGGTAGTGAAATCTGCAGCACCTTTGGTAGTCAGTCAGCAGTGTGACGTAAACACTGCATTCCCTCTGGATATCCTGGTTGGTAAGATACTGCGTTCAACATTGTACACACACTGCCACAGTGATACACAGTGTCAGTCGTTGAGTGTCACATAAACACTGCATCCCCTCTGGATACCCTGGTTGGTGAGATACTGCGTTCAACATTGTACACACACTGCCAAAGTGATACACAGTGTCAGTCGTTGAGTGTCACATAAACACTGCATCCCCTCTGGATACCCTGGTTGGTGAGATACTGCGTTCAACATTGTACACACACTGCCAACATGGTACAGAGTCTGTCATTCGTTGAGTGTCTATCAGTCGGTGAGTGTCACATAAACATTGCATCCCCTCCGGATACCCTGGTTGGTGAGATACTGCGTTCAACATTGTACACACACTGCCACAGTGGCACACAGGCTGTCAGTCTATAAAGTCCTCGGCTGGAATCTGTGGTTATGTAGGCAGGCTATAATGAAACCAATACAGGCAAGAAGCGAAAGGAAGAGTATAAAGAATGAAAGTAGAGAGAGAGACAATGCCCTCAGGTTTATTATTATATAGTGGTACATGGATCTGGTATGGCATACCACCTGACCGTGTTCTCCAATGAGAATCAAGCATTTATAGTTCCACCAATGAACATCAAGCATTCCTGTGTCACCATGGCTACCGTGATCTTCCCACCACCACCATGCAGTGTGACTGCTTGGCCACCACCTGCCTGAGCTGAGTGTGTGGTGATCCGTGACTAACAGAGGCAGGAGGGGGTAGTGAGTAGAGCTCCAAATGCCCCTTACACACTATCTATAGTGCCTCCTTCACACTATCTGCCTAATACATAATGACTATGAGCATGAGTAATGTATCACCAGCAACTACATAAATACATTCATGCACCTGGCGCTATATACCATTTACCATTATAGACCATTTGCATTCCCCCACCAATGCATTTTATCAGAATATTTTAAAAGTCGTCGAGTGTCACATAAAGACTGCATCCCCTCTGGATACCCTGGTTGGTAAGAGACTGCGTTCAACATTGTGCACACACTACCACAGTGGTACACAGTGTCAGTCGTTGAGTGTCATGTGAACACTGTATCCCCTCTAGATACTCATGGCACAGAGCCCATCTCCCAGATGAGATGCCGTTACCTCTTATTTTGGGTGGTTCTCTAGCCATCTGGCAAGGGCTTACTCTCTTTAAGGTCTCATATTAAGCTAAGATTCCATATACGCGGCATGCCATTCGCATTCGCACCGATCGGTCCATTGAGCGATCCACTTTGCCGCATTCACATACGCATCCGCATCCGGACATATGGAAGCACCACCGTGCGTTTACATGCTTTTCCATTTTTTTGTCACATTCGCGTACTGCATACATGGAATCTTAGCTTTAGAAGAAGAAAATCCACCACAAAATTTCATGAAAGCTAATACAGTAAAAGTATCCTTGAACAATTATTTTAAATTCTACTAAAACTCAAAGCGCGTACATTTAAAGTGAATATGGGGTTGTGTTATTAACAGTAATACGACACCTGGGCAGTTGGCCTTTTAAAAAAAACCATTAATGTCAGCTCTGCCAGAGAAATTTTTTAGCTCAATAAAGCAATGCATTTCAATTGACAGTTTAGCAATTGTTTTGTTTTTTATGTACTTTGGTTTTTCTACCCCACTCCCCCACCCCCTTTATTTAGATATTTTGGTCAGAAAATTCATGTATAGTGCATGATATATTTGAAAGGACCAACATTTCTTACCTGCCGGGAAAAAATAGCACCTTGTTTGTTCTCTCCCCCCCCCCCCCTTGATCCAGACAGGGTGGCCAAATGAGTAGAGAGTTCGCCTCCCGTTTTGGTAGCTCATGAGGTTTGAACACTGATCGGGTCAAATCAAAAACTTAATAATTGATACTTGTCGCTACCTAGCCTGGCATTCGGCATTACTAGGATAAGCAGTAGCATCCGGAAGACCAATTGTCCATGATTGATTATTTCCTTGTTTAATCAATAAATGTACCCCCCACCTCAAATATGGGTACCAATATCCTCTTTTGATTTTTTAAAAATCATTTGAAATTAGTTTATTCATTGGCGCAAAAAATAAATTCAACAACGTTGATTTGTATATTCAGTTTAAGTATACACATTTTTAATGTAACATTTATACTTTAACGTGTTAACAAAGCAGTAATGATGATGGGATTTATATTATTCTTTTTCATGGATTTGGCATGGCTTCAAAGTGGATGGATATAGTTTGGTCTTTTGGCAGTTAGATTTGAGTATGGCTTTATTGCGGTTGGATGACAATTGGATTTGGGTATGATTTGATTGTTACTGTAAGTGTTAGCAGGTAGTTTGATTTAAGTACGGGTAACTACTACTATACTAGTAATATTAGTATGTAGTTAGATTTGAATGCAGTTTGATTGTGGGTAGGTGAGAGACTGGTATTTACAAAAACATTTACATCGGATAAATTTTCACCATTCTTTTCAGAATGTTAGCTGATGGTTAGTAATCTTAGTGTTTTATAGTTAGTGAAACGCGCTAATAATATAATAGGCCAGTAGTTTAGCAATTGTTTTGTTTTTCATGTACTTTGGTTTTTCTACCCCACCCCCCTTTATTTATATATTTTGGTCAGAAAATTCAGGTATAGCGCATGATATATTTGAAAGGACCAACATTTCTTACCTGCCGGGAAAAAATAGCACCTTGTTTGTTCTCTCCTCCCCCCCCCCCCTTGATCCAGACAGGGTGGCCAAATGAGTAGAGCGTCTGCCTCCCGTTTTGGTAGCTCATGAGGTTTGAACACTGATCGGGTCAAATCAAAAACTTAAGAATTGATACTTGTCACTACCTAGCCTGGCATTCGGCATGACTAGGATAGGGTAAGAAGCAGTAGAATCCGGAAGACCAATTGTCCAGGATTGATTATTTCCTTGTTTAATCAATAAATGTACCCACACCTCAAATATGGGTACCAATATCCTCTTTTGATTTGTTAAAAATCATTTGCAATTAGTTTATTCATTGGCGTAAAAAATAAATTCAACAACGTTGATTTGTATATTCAGCTTAAGTATACACATTTTTAATGTAACATTTGTACTTTAACGTGTTAACAAAGCAGTAATGATGATGGGATTTATATTATTCTTTTTCATGGAGTTGGCATGGCTTCAAAGTGGATGGATATAGTTTGGTCTTTTGGCCGTTAGATTTCAGTATGGCTTTATTGCGGTTGGATGACAATTGGATTTGGGTATGATTTGATTGTTACTGTAAGTGTTAGCAGGTAGTTTGATTTAAGTACGGGTAATTACTACTATACTAGTATGTAGTTAGATTTGAATGCAGTTTGATTGTGGGTAGGTGAGAGACTGGTATTTACAAAAACATTTACATCGAATAAATTTTCACCATTCTTTTCGGAATGTTAGCTGATGGTTAGTAATCTTAGTGGTTTATAGTTAGTGAAACGTGCTAATAATATAATATGCCAGTAGACTCACCGAGGTTGACAAAAAGTTGGTTGTTGGAGTTTTACGTCCTGGCAACATCTAAGGTCATGTATAGACTTGTGACTGCACACTCATGGTGACTTTATAGTGCTATGCCACTGGGAAATAAATTTGCTGGCACCATGACCCAATATTCCAGTCAGTCACATTATCCTGACACTGAGCTAACCAGTTCTTGTCCTATCCTATTAATGCAAAGCGCCAGGCTAGGAAGCGACATGTATCAAGTTTAAAGTCATTGGTTTGACTTGACCAGGAACCAAACTCATGACCTTCCGCACGGGAATCCCACGCTCTACCGATTAGGCCACCCCGCCAAGAGCTTGCATAAAGTATTCCAGCCGAAGCCCTATTGTATTGTCATCAAATATGGCATAATTGTCATTTCTATCCGTTTGTTGCCACTGGCATTTGGTGGTTTGACATGCGATAGCATTCCCAGAGCACATATGTGTGTGTATCTTAGACGGGTATCTTAAGGCCCTGTCACATTGCAACGCATCTCGCAACCGCGGCCAACATATAAAATCACTTTTTTATGTCGAGAAGCGTCAAACGTTTTGGCACTGGGGTCAAAGTTGGACGTATACATTGCGTATGGCAAACATATGACCAATGTATGGCTAATGTGCTTCCGTGCAAAAAAGGGTCAAATTACGTTCACGGTACTTCACAGAACGCCCGTGAACATTATATGAGCCTGTCTCAAAAGGTGATAACTCTTTTTTTGTTGGTCCTTTGTAACGATTGACAGAAAACAGAACAGAAACGGTTACACTGAAAACACAAGGACATTTGCTTCAAATCAATATGTATTCTATTGGGATTATGAAACACCATGTAAAGAACAAATCAGTTTATCCTGAGCAAATGCATAAGCAGATAGTATGTTAATCGTTATATGTGAACAACATTTGTCTAATGTATACATAACGTATGGCTGACGTAAAATCCACACATCGTCGTATGTCAAAAGTTTTGTGCATGCACAAAACTTTGCCGCCGTATCTCAACGAACATTGACGTATACCAACGAGCGCCTAACGCACGCGTAAAGCATAGCCATGTATCCCGACATAGTGGCCAAAAATCACATACATCGGCGTACATTGGTGCGATGCGTCGTAATGTGACAGCCCCTTTAGACGTGTATCTTACTATCTTAGACCGGACACGGTAAACGAATCGGTAGAGCGTAGACTTCCCATGCGGAGGATTCCTGGTTGAGTCAAAGCAATGACTTACCAAATTGGTACCTGTCGCTACCTAACCTGGCGCTCGGCATTAATAGGATAGGAACAAGGACTTGTTAACATAGTATCAGGATAATGTGACTGGGATTTTGGGTCCTGGTCCTGGCGGCCAGGTCTCCAAGTGGTGCAGTACTATAAAAGTTGCCATGAGTGTGCACTGTCACAAGTCGATACCTATCCTGATATGACCTTAGATGTTGCCAGGATGTAAAACTTCAACAAACAAACAAACAAAGCCATCTTAGAATTGTCCCATCACAACTTCCACTATACAAGAGCCTTCAGCTGTACTAATGTCGATAAAGAGCCTTTCGCTGCAAATTCCTCTTCATTTATAAGGGGATATTCGAATTTTTATTGCATTTTAAGTGATTTAATTGATATGCATTATCTATAATATATATCAATTAAAATCATGGAGCACGGCAGCATATTACTGGTCAGGGGCACGTTTCAAGACCATCAAGCATTCGAACTGGACAGGTGTTTGATAGGGGACCCAATCATTTTCTAATGTCTCGATTGGTATTTAAATTCCGTGGCATAGGTCGATGATTTTGAATTTCTGCCATACTTATTAGATATATATATTATAATATATATGTGTGTATTTATTTATGTATTTATGATTGCTCACTATATTCTACTTAACCTTAGGCTTAGTTGAAGTAAATAGATTGAATCATTCACAATACAATATATATAAATACAAAAAACTATATCAATTAAATCACGTAAAATGCTATACATACATACATACATACATACATACATACATACATACATACATACATACATACATACATACATACATACATACATACATACATACATACATACATACATACATACATATACATACATACATACATACATACATACATACATACATACATACATACATACATACATACATACATACATGCATACATACATAGACATATATTATAATCACTTACAACGCAGTCTATATTAAACATCCCTTAAACTGCATCGCCTAAACAAAGCAAAGCAGGCATAAAGCTAGATTCCATGTATGCGGTATACAAATGCGAATGCGGCAAAAAAAATGGAAAAGCATGTAAACGCACAGTCGTGATTCCATATGTCTGAATACGAATGCGGCAAGTGAATTGACCCATGGACCAATCGATGCGATTGCGAATGCAAATGCTGCCCCATTTGCCATAGGATACAACAGGAACGTTGACTTTCCATCAGAAATCTGTAGAAAGAAAGACTGTAAAACGCATGGTATCTATGCCGCATTTGCATTTGCATACAGCATATATGGAGTCTTAGCTTAGCTGTAGCCGTTGATGAAGTGAGAGGAGCTTGTTGCGATGTGCTAAAACATGGACTTTGGAATTAGTACAGGTAAATGTTGTCATATATACATTTGTAGGTATCCAAGGCTATCTGCTTTGTGTAGGTGAGACATCCTGGCTATGCACTGGATGCGAAGCAGAGGTTTCCTTAATCTTCAGGAACTAGGGTATGCTCCACCCTGTCCGTCCCCATTTATCCCATTAAAGCGGCTATTAGTATTTATTATTAAGCTGACCGCTTCGCAGTGAATCTTGTAATCCCCCGAACGCAGTGGCAGAATTGGTAGAGCGCAGGCTTTCCATGCGGAAGGTCAGGAGTTCAGCCTTTCCATGCGGAAGATCAGGAGTTATTGATTCCCTGTTGAGTCAAACCAATGACTTACAAAAATGTATACTTTTCACTACCTAAGCTGGCCTAGCCTGGTGCTCGGCATTAATAGGATAGGGCAAGGATTGGTTAGCTTAGTATCAGGATAATTCGATTGAGCGGGAAATCAAGTAGTCATGGTGTCAGTGGCCTTGTCTCCCATTGGGGCAGCACTATAAAGTCGCCCTGAGTGCACCGTGTCACAAGTCGGCAACCGTCCTTAGATGTTGTCAGGACGTAAAACCCCAAACAAACACTGATCTCTAGTGTTAGCCGGGATCATAGAACACACCAGTCGATAACTGCCTGCACAATGGCTGATCTTTCTCCTGATTGCTAAATCCAGACGGGATGGCCAAATGAATTGAGCGTCCATCTCCCGTTTTAGTAGATCGTGGGATTCGAACCCATAACTTCGAACACTGGTCAAGTCAAACCAATGTCTTAAAAATTGGTACTTGTCATTTCCTATCCAGGCATTCGGCATTATTAGGATAGGGCAAGGGCTGGTTGGTTCAGTGTCAGGATAATGTGACTGGGTGAGATATCAGACTCACACTAGTCACAGAAGGTAGGGAGATGTAAGAGAATACTTACACACAGAGAACTGCATGCAGTAGATAGCTACACAACTGAAAGTAACAAAACAAGGGGAACCACAAGACTATTTATATTTAGTATTACTGTCTAGCGGTGAAAACAAGTCATTAGACTAAAGCTAACATTCCTTATACGCGGCATGCGAATGTCGTATATGCGGCGTAGATATATGCCAACCCCTAACATTTGTTGGGGTTTTTCCTCCAAATTTGTGAAGGAACAGTATTGGTTTCTATGGCAAACGCAGCAGCATTCGCATTTGCATTCGCATGCCACACCGATGGCTACATTTGCATTTGCATTCGCATTCGGAGGCATGGAAGCACCCCCTATTCACTGAGATGCTTTTCCATTTTTTGCCGCATCGCATTCGCATGCCGCATACCGCGTGTAAGGAATGCTAGCTTTAGCTGTTAATGACATCATAAAACACTATAACAGAAACAAAAATAAAGGTGCTGACAGCCTCGTCTCCCAGTGGGGCAGCACCATAAAGTCGCCATGAGTGCGCGTTGTCACAAGTCGGTACTCGTCTTGATATGACCTTAGATGTTGCCAGGACGTAAAACTCCAACAACCAACCTACCTGATTGGTAATCCTATGTATGATATATGTCACTCACAACAAAGGCCAGGAATGGGATCAGATACTGTCAGCGTTCACGTCAGCAGGTGTCAAAACAACCACAATCTGAAGATCTCTAATTTCTAAGAACGTCGATTGCGTTGTTCGCGTCACGTGGGCCTTAAAGTTGCATAGACCGGCTGGTTTGAAGTCCTGCCATATGTTTTAGATATCATCTTTAAAAAAAAGAAGTTTGTTTTATTTAACGACGCCTTTAGAGCACATTGATTTTTATCATCGGCTATTGGACGTCAAACATATGGTCATTCTGACATATTTCTTTGGAGGAAATCCGCTGCCGGCACAAGGGCTACTCTTTCCTATAAGTCTTTTCCCACAGACAGGACAGCACATGCCATAGCCTTTGATGAACCAGTCGTGGACCACTGGTTGGAATGGAAAATAGCCTAAACTACAAATGTGTCCACTGAGCAGGTTCGATCGGATGATCCACACCTTCACAGCTGGACACTCTACCGCCTGAGCTACGTGCCCCGCCGCTAGATATGAACTAGTTTACTTTAGCAGGGATATGCTCTTCAGACTTCTCGCATACATTTCTGTGCTCTATTTTACTTGTTTGAAATGAATTTTTTTAGGTTTTTTTTGGTCAGATATGTTTAACCACTGTATGACCCCCACCCCCCCCCCTCCCAATAGCCGATGTTTACTTTTTGTGCTGGGGGGTCGTTAAACAAACAAACCCAAAACCTAAAAGGATAGATCTCCGCAATTTCGCAGATTTCCGCGATTTAAAAATATATTTACTGGTTAACGTTAAACAAAATGCCAAGGTATATGGATGTATATATCACTATATGACAACAAATACCGTTCCTATATGACCTTAAATGTTACTAGAACATGAAAACCAAACAAGAAACTGTTAGGTATAGGCAATAATTGTTACAACAAGGACAGTTGAAACCTGACTTCCGGCATTTTTCAGCGATTCCCTGACACTGCTAATCCTACGGGGTGAAATCCGCGTTTTCGAGGATATTCACTGCCGGCATAATAATCTCGACTTGATTTCCACAGCGGTTTTTTTCGGAGACCACTTTCATCCCTGCAATCTCAGTACCTCTACTACCCGGGATGAAAGATGTCCGCGATTTCGCGGATTTCCGGGGTTTTGTCTGTAGCTATAAGTGTATACTACTAATACGTTGCGCCCGTCCTGATATGACCTTAGATGTTGCCAGGACGTAAAACTCCAACAACCAACCAACCAATATGTTGTTTCACTCTACAGCACCATCAGCGTATACTAACTAATATGTGGTGCAAAAGCCACAGCACTAACAGCGTATACAACTCATGGCTTCAAACGCTGCAGCAGGGTCAGCGTATACTACTATACATGCTTCAAACGGCGCATCACTATCAGCGTATACGACTAATACGTGCTTCAAATGCTGCAGCACTATCAGCGTATACCAATATTTATGAAACCCGACTTCCGGGAATTTTCAGCGATTCCCTGACAATGCTAAGCCTATGGGAGAATATCAGCATTTCCGCTTTTTTCCCCGGACACCACTTTCATCCATGTATTACTAGTACTACTACATTCACTGTGAACTTTACATTTTATTTACAAATGGTGTGGCGCCGTCGGTTTTTGGAACATTTAGTTTGTTAGTAAATTGTTCCAGATTACAGACGTAGAATCGCGAATGCGCATGACGTCACATCAGCTATCAGTGACGTCACTAGTCTGACGGCATATCGATATTGACCTCATGCTCCCGGTTTCTCTCGAGAGTTTAAGGCCTCAAGAAAAACGTTCTGTTTCTGGTTGTAGGCAACTAAAAAGTCGAATAGATTTTTTAGTTTTTTAAAATTTAATAAAACCTTGATTCTGATGTAATTTGACGTAGCAACCCGGGTACAACAGTAACTTTTCCTCACTTTCCCAATCGGGAAAATGACTGAATTTTCTACTTGCCCAATTGACAAAACTACTTGCCCAAGCCCAAGTCAGCCAATTGAAACTGAAATCTGCTGCTGCAGATCAGAAAAATAACGACTTGCCCTTTTGGGCAAGTCACCGAGAACTTCACCTGCCCGACCGAGTAAACTAGGTGTCCCGGGTAACTGGACAATCCTTATTGTCCTACCCTAGTGACAACCCATTTAATATGTCAGAAGATTTTCATTGAAGCAAAGAAAAACAAATAGACGGTTGACTACTTTTTACATGTTCAGTCATGCAGCCGGAAGCACATTTACTTTTTAGGCCTAAGGTTTATGGATGTGTGGGCGGGCATGATCACAGTTCCATATCTTAATAGATCTCCCCACCATGTTTGCTCTCAAGCCGACCGAAATAAAGTTCAATATCAGGTTAGTCCCTGGTTTGACATCAGCCACTGAGAACTGTGTGTGGGTGGGTGCCAATGTAATGGTTCTAACATAAACCCTGACCTGCAGTTGATGCCCTCTAAAGTAAAGCTAGGATTTCATATACGCAGGTATGTGGTGGCTTTTCGCTGTTTGTATTGGAAATGGCACAGTTCGTTCGCATTCGCACCAATCGCTCCATGGAGCGATCGAGTGTGATGCTTCCAATACGAACAGCGAAAATTCATTGCATACGTCTATGAATTCGCATACCACATATCTGAAATCACAGGTTTACGCTGCACTGCTAAAGCTGCATAGTCACTTAGAGCATTACATTTCCAAAATCATAACAATTATCTGTGCATTGTTCATTGGGGTGTAGAATATCAACTACCACTCAACCCACTCTACACACTCTACACACTCTACAAGGTCTGACCACTCTGCCAGTTCTACACACTCTACACACTCTACACACTCTACACACTCTACACACTCTATCACTCTACACACTCTATCGCTCTACACACTCTACCCGCTCTGACCACTCTGCCAGTTCTACCCACTCTACACACTCTACACACTCTACACACTCTATCACTCTACACACTCTACACACTCTGTCACTCTACACACTCTGTCACTCTACACACTCTATCACTCTACACACTCTACACACTCTACCCACCGCACACGATTTCCCTCAAAGTCACATGTATACATTATCCTGACATTGAGTAGACCAGTCCTTGCCCTATCCTTGTAATGCAGAGCACCAGGCTAGGTAGCGATACATATGAGACTCTCAAAAGGTGCTAAGCAAAAGGTGCTAAGCAAAACTGTGTCCAATGTAATGATCAACAGACTATCTGCTTATGCATTTGCTCAGGATAAACTGATTTGTTTTTTTACATGGTGTTCCATAATCCCAATAGGATACATATATTGATTTGAAGCAAATGTCCTTGTGTTTTCAATGTAACCGTTTCTGTGCTGTTTTGTATCAATCAGTTATCACCTTTTGAGACAGGCTCATTATCAATTTTGTACGTCATTGCTTTGACTAAACCGAGAATCAAACTCCCGACCTTCTACATGGAAGGTTGATAAGTTAAAAGGCCGGCTACAGTACAAATTACAAGGAACAAGAATGAAGTGGTACGAGTGATATATTCTCGGGCTAGGATTATGAGCCCAACCTAATAAAAAGAACAAAAATCCCCCGACGCGAATGAGGTTTCCCTGTGCTAGCAAGTAAAGGGGAGCGCCGGAGGTGGCGCCACCAGTCATGAGCATGGGGAGGAGGCAGTACAGAGTATTCGGTGTAAAAAAATATATAGCAAAATAATTCCATTCCGCGCTTTTATACTTGCATAAATCATTATACATTATATATCACTTGTACGCAAGGGTGTGAGTGTTGTGGCAACCTACTCGGGGAGATACCTTGCATAACTGGCCTATCTGTTTAATATTGGCTGTACCAGAGGATGCCCTGCCTTCGCTGCTGGAGGACCCAGTGATGCTGCTGCTATACTAGTATTAGTATGCGAGGGGTACCAGGAGGAGTACCAGAATGGAGATGGCGGAATGAGTGACACAGTTAGGGAATATCTTATATTATAAAGTTATAACACAGATGGCGGCCATATAACGTCGTTGATTTCACCTTTAAATTCTATTAAACTATATATTTTATTATATTTTTCAACTCAAAGGTAGTGGGGAAATATTATTTCATTTCCCCGCTTTCTCAACAGCTTTTATATAGGGGTGGTATTCACCCATGTACTGCGAGTACAGGGTGAATCCTTTATCTAATTTGGGCCATGCTCAATAATAATCATCATCGTCATCGTCATGGTCATGGTCATCATCACTATGGTTGTCACCAACAGTGCCATTATATGATTATTGTCATTATATTTTATGGGGCTTTCAGTATAGATGCTTGATGTAAGATTATCAATCTTGTCATTATCATCATCATCACCCCCACCATCATCATCATCACTGGATGCGATGTTCGAATTGGTAGAGCACACATTTCCCGTGTGGGGGATCGCTAGTTCGACTCCCAGTCGAGTCAAATTAATGACTTATAACTTGTCGCTTGCTAGCTTGGCGCTGTGTGTTAATCGGATAGGGCAAGGCAAGGACTGGTTTGCTCAGTATCAGGATAATGTGACTGAGTGGGGTATTGGGTCATGGTGCTGGCAGCCTGATTTGCACTATCAATTTGCATCAGTGTGTGCTGTCATAAGTCGGTAACCGTCTTGATATGACCTGCGATGTAGCCCCGTCCTGATATGACCTTAGATGTTGCTAGGGTGTAAAACAACAAACAGACAAACATTAGATGTTGCTAGGACGTAAAACTCAACCAACCAACCAACTAACTCAGGTCCAGAAATTAGCATCCCTCCAATTTCCACTCCATCCTGTCCTACAAAAACCTTAAAAACTTACTGACTCGTGTTCAGTTACAGTTGCTGGTAGTGTACTAGTATTTTTATACTGCATGACACCTCTTTGGTCCTTTTAGCACCGAAAAACCACACCAACTTTACATAGTCCGATGGTTTTGAGTTTCTGCCATTTCTATAGATTAATATACAGTAAAACCTTTCTAACTGACCACCTCCACAGATCGACTACTCCCCTATATCCATCGCTTTATTTAGGTCCCAAGACGATCGCTCATACAATACCATTGTAACGAAATGAAAAACTTCCTTAAACCGACCACCTCCCTAAATGGACCAGTCGGTCGGTTTAGAGAGGTTTTACTGTAGTAGGTTGATTGCTATATATGCTACCTTACTTTAGTTTGAATTACATATTGTTTTGAATGTCTAACTGTGGAGATATTAGAAGTGAAAACATGTCAAATTAATATTGGCATGCATGTTAACATTCTGACACCGTAGACTTCAGTAGTAAAGGTGAGGTGCCTTATTTAATTAGAACAGTCACCACAATGAAGCTAGTGGTGTATTTGTTAGTGCTGCATTCGTCCTAACAAACTCAGTGTACTGGAGACCAAGGCCAGTCCTGATATGACCTTAGATGTTGCTAGCACGTAAAACAACAGCAAACAAACAAACAGGCAAGCAAACGAAGACCATGGCAGCTGCACTGGACCCGGTAGCCCAATCGGTAGAGCGCATGCTTCCCATGCGGAGAGTCTAGAAGTCGAATCCCAGCCGAGTCAAACCAATGACTTATAAAATATATACTCGTTGGTACCTCGGCTGTTGATTGGCCCAGTCTCACCAGGGTTCAGGGTAAACTTCGTAGTGCAGAACTTACCTGTCTGGGTTCAGGGTAAACCTGGTAGTGTACAATTGTAGAGCTATCTGGGTCCAGGGTAAACCTGGTAGTGTAGAACTGAAGATTTATCTCGGTTCAGGGTAAACCTGGTAGTGTAGAACTGAAGATCTATGGTACTATTTTGGCACCCCAGTGTCGCACTAAAGATCAGGGTAAACCTGGTAGTGCAGAAAAGCGCCTCTAAAGTGTTAAATTTGCAAATGAGGCTCAATCCCCACCCTTAATGTTATCGCATTAGTCATCTGGATCCCAGCAATGAACACCGATATCTTTTGGGCGATGCAGTGTGATGGAATTTGGGGCTGGACATGGCCGATATGGAATGCTTATTTGAAATCCAAGGAATTCTGCAGCTTATTCGCGAAACTAGGGCTTATTTGCGAAACAGTGCTTAATCAGGCAATTGCATTGTTTTAGGGTTAAATATGTATTGTTATATTCTAAATCTAGTATTACATCTTAACACTAACTAGAATTAAAGGCCGGTGAAGTATTAATTGATAATGATAAGCTGTACACTTGTTTGTATTCCTGGCCAACTGCAGGTGTCTGTACAATGCAGGTGTCGGTACAAAGCAGTTGTGTGTACAAAGCAGGTGTCTGTACAATGCAGGTGTCTGTTCAATGCAGGCATCTGTACAATGCAGGTGTCTGTACACTGCAGGTGTCTGTACAATGCAAATGTCTGTACAAAGCAGGTGTCTGTACAATGCAGGTGTCTGTACAATGCAGGTGTCTGTAGTATGCAAGTGTCTGTACAATGCAGGTGTCTGTACACTGCAGGTGTCTGTACAATGCAGGTGTCTGTACAAAGCAGGTGTCTGTACTATGCAGGTGTCTGTACAATGCAGATGACTGTACAAAGCAGGTGTCTGTACTATGCAGGTGTCTGTAAAATGCAGGTGTCTGTACAAAGCAGATGTCTGTTCAATGCAGGTGTCTGTACAATGCAGGTGTCTGTCAAATGTGAAGGAATTGAATTTATATAGAACACAGTAGTACCTGTCTTCAGCGAATAGTTGAGCGACCCTTATGTTTGGTGAACCCTTGCCATGTATGAACAATCTTTCCATTTGGAAAACAGTTCTCATCTCATCGGACTTGGAGTGTCCGTCCAATGACATGATACCTGCTGTGTCAGTACAACATTGGCCTGGATGCAGAAGTTGTCCTTTGAAGACAGCGTTCGAAATAAGGCTTTTCCACTTGTTCGAGCCAAGTCAGAGTAGGCATGGCCAAGCAGAGTTTTTCCATTGGACAAGTGAACAATTCTGGGTACGAAAAACATGTATTTCGTGATTTTGCTTGATTTCTGATATATGAGACTGTCTCAAAAGGTGCTAAGCAATAAGGGACAAAACTTTGTCAATAGTAACGATCAACACACTATCTACTTATGCATTTGCTCAGGATAAACTGATTTGTTTTTACATTGTGTTTCATAATCCCAATAGAATACATATTGATTTGAAGCAAATGTCCTTGTGTTTTCAGTGTAACCGTTTCTGTGCTGTTTTGTGTCAATCGTTACTATGGACAAAAAACCGAAGAGCTAGCACCTTTTGAGACAGGCTCATATATGCAAAATGTGGAAAAGTTAAAAATTCAGACACACAAGTTAAAATTACACCAGACTTGTCCTATGGACAAGTGGAAAACTTTGCTTATTTCTATCACTGATAAACTACATATAACTGTTTTGATGGTGTTTTCTGCCTGTAAGCATTCAAATCAGGCGGCAGTAAATGCCTCTCTGATCCCTGTTCCATTCTCTCCATCCTGCCCTACCTACTACCTGAGGAGGCACCTTGCGCTTGTACATTTCCCTGCGTGGAGTAAAAGTCCTCATCCTTCGCAATCCCCAAACACATCAAGCATCACATCCAGAGGCGCAGTCGTGTTCTCCACCGCCCCCCCCATAGCATAATCACTGCGTTTATGTTAATTTCTAATGTAGATATTTGTTTACAATCTTTTTCACCCATGTTTCTCATTGCTACATTTTCAGGTGTATACTCAATGTGTTTAGGTAAGCGTTTTTTCTTCTTCTTACTCTCCTCTTTAACTGCCAAAAACCACCCAAACCCAGCCTAAAAAACCTATTTTTATTCATCTAGGCCTATCCTTCCTGAAATGAAAGTCCTTTTTTTACTCCCCCAAGAAATGCCCGGCATCACCCCCCCAAAAAACACCCCAAAAACTAAACATCACCAATAGTTTAACGGAATTTCATTATTGAGCAATTAATACATTCCAAAGCTAATGCTTCTGTGTTGGTTCAGGTTCATTTCGAACTTAATTTTTTTCCCCCGTCTCTTTATTTGAGAAAATTCCTTTTGAAATTTTGAATGAGCTTTCTGGAGAATATTCCAGAATGTAGATTCTTAGTGTTGTGTAGTATGCTTTTCATCACTGTGGAATCTTCAACTGAAAGCTCATGGTGTCATTGCTTTTTGTGTGGTTTTTTTTTTATTAGAGATTTTCCTTTGTTTGCGTAGATTGTTTTGATGTACATCCATTATTTATTTTTAATAATATTGCGAAGAATGGTGGCTGGGACCAATGTGTTTTGCTTGTTAAGGTTATTTCTAAGTTTGTTTGTCTGGGTTTTTTCCACCCCGTCAGTTCTGTAGTTTGCACCTAGTTCATTACTGTTTGACTTCTACTTGTGTGGTTTGGTTTATAATTGGTTTAATTGATTCTATTAATAGCAATGCTGAGCATTTTTTCCCCCCAGTATGACATGATGACATGATTACTGCCTTGTGATTAGAAGTACTGGGGATTACTGCCATGGAAGCTAAGTAGCTATTTTGGAATGTTGTAGACTTAATGTGAGAAATAACTTGAAAATTGTCAATTAGAGAGATTGCAAAGCTGTGAATCTATATGTTGTGAGTTTCGCGGATCCCTCAGGAAGGACTGAACCTGGGACCCAGCATGCTGGGTCACAGCTTCAGCTTACATACCCGAAGCTGACCGAGGTGGTGAATAAACATTCACCGTGATACACAAAGTGTTATATTATCTAATGTAAAATATTGACGAGGACAATTTCATTGCAATCTGCATTAGAAACAAATGTATGGCAATAATCTTACCAATTCTGGTCATCAGGATGCGTGTGGTTATTGGTGCAAAGTGAGTTTAAAGAATAGGGCCTGTAGTGGTACTAACGCTAACTTCTTCTGTATGTAAGCTGAAGCTGTGACCCAGTGTGCAATGTCTTCTCTTCAGTCTTTCCTGAGGGACCAGCGGAACTCAGAATACCTGTTTCATTTGCTATTAATCACCGAACAACTGAGGCTTGGGAATCAAGGCCTTCGCTGGACTAATCATTGCTGCTCTGAGACTTGCAATTTGCTGAGGACTGATTTGTGAGACTGAAAGAAAAATAGAGTTAAAGCTGCATAGTCCCATGGAAGCATCAAATGTTGAAATCCAATCACAATTACTTAAATTTAATCCTACTGAAACATTGGTGTACTGAAACATTGGTGTAGAAGAGAATTCGATTACTGAGTAAATTTAATAGATCCTCTTAGTGCCGAAGCCTATTTTGACATGCTTGCCAAAAGTCATTTCTGCATCTTTTCACTTCAGATATCTCCAAAGTTAGCCATTCACAATAAAAGTTACTTCAAGGTAAAGTAGATTATAATGATCGACTTAATGTATTTATTTTAAATAATTATGGCAGCAAATCAATATCATTGGAGTATGTAGCTCTAATAATCAGGGATCTCATTTCGCGTGTGAAATCGATGATTTCAGCGAAAACCGAGTTTACAAATCAGGGGGGATCCTATCTGTGAAAAAACTTTTACTTTTAGTTATTTGTTAGTCTTGAAGTCTTAAAACAGTTGTAATTTCAAAGCCAAAATAATTCCAAGTAAATAATATTTTGCCAAATTGCACCATTTTAATTGTAGGTTAAAAAAATTATCCCAAGGGGTCTTGGCATGCCCCTGGACCCTCTCATTTTTCAGGGAATTTTAATTTTTTATTTTTGCTGCTATGAAATTATGATCAGCTGAGAACTATACTCTCATAACTCGCAATTAGTTATATGAAATAGCAATTGCCATTGCTGTAAAATTAAAATGAATGTCTTCATGACTCCTCGAATTATCGCAGTGAGATTATTAATTATGAAGGAGCAGGTTGATCCGTAGGCAGTTATTTTTATATTTATTATTTATTTAAATTATCTGTAAAATATTCGTATATTTATATAGTGAAGTGATATGTGTATGTGTGGGAAAGGGGTTGTTTTTACATCGCTGTACCGTTGAATGATAGTAGTATGCTATGTAATCTGTTAACTTATTCGCACTTTGATTTCATTTCCATTAATTTACTGAATAATTTCCAATTCACCTTATGCGTTTGTCATGGGTGTCATATGATTGTGTATGTGTCACTATTAGAGCTAGAAGTAAATATGCTATATTGCCTTCAGATAACTTTGTTCCTCGTGTGAGATCGCAGTAGTACATTGTGATCTAACCAGCTTTTGTAGTGTATTTGTATGGGAAGTCAGAAAATGTAATTGAGGTCAATGCCTAGGCCATGCCTATGTATTGTAGGCAGGTAAAAATCGATGTACTTAAATAATATATGTAATTAGTTAGAAAATAATTTCTTTAGGCAACTTAATTAAGGAACCTGAATTACCAGTGTGTTCAAGCGTATTGTATTCTAATTTTGGAAGCTGCAAGCTTCCGGTGTCCGATATATTGACCTGGTCATCAAGACACCAGTGGTATGGCCAGCGATGAGTTTCGTTGTCGTAAATGGTGCTGACCGAGAGAAATTAGTCTAGATCCCTTTTTGCTCTGTCTCCAAATTGACTCGGATTTCAGTTTGTGAGAGCATATTTTATGTCCATCTTACTATGCGAAAGGCCACCTAAACTAATTGGGTTCTACTTTAGATGCTTACGTAGTATTTGCTTGAATGCCAATTTTTCTCACCATTGGTAGATTAGCTTTCGATGCTCTAAGTCTCACAGAAGATTACAAGTGTGGATGCAGGCTAGCTCAGAATTAATTCCCTCCTGTCAGCAATCCCTCTAATATGGGCTTCCTCACTTGACTCCTCACCCCTCCCTCCAAACCCCCACAGGTATGAGCATTTCCCGCCAATTGGCTGATTTCTGCCAATTAAATGCTTCCTGGGCTGTTCACGAGATACGTGTAAACCCGAGGAGAAAAAACTTGGGGCGAGTTTTGAGGCATACCCCCACAATCAGCTAATTTGTTTTACTTCTCTGCTCATGTCTGCCCCCAGGAGTTGGCCAAAAGTGACTTATCATTGCCCACTATACCAGCCCAATGTATCAGCCAATCTCACCCCACACCGCTGCCCCTCCTCCTTCCCTCCATCTCCACCTGACCTCGGAGCCTCCTCAGCCATTCCACTTCAGCTCCCCTCATTTTTCAGAACATCGCCACTCAATTGACTCAGTACAGCTAGGTGAAAACATTCACCGTTAAACCCTGAGGCAGGTGCTTTGCCTCCAGTTTGGCAAAAGCACTTTGGCATTGGCAAGCGAGCCAGCCTGAGGCAGCAGTGGCTTAACAGTTCTATCTGTTTGCGTCTGTCCTATGATGGATGTCACAGACGATGCCGCATCAGCTGCCGCCTAAGCATCACTGCTGCAGGTTGGGATTTGGCCAGGAACATCTTGTTTGCAGCAACAAGAAGATTGTCCAAAATCATAGCGCAATTACTGGTTTAAAGCTGGACTTGGATGGTTTGCTTTAGATATCAACTTCTGGAGTTCAATGTTCATTTGTGGTGCCCTTTGAGCAACAACATCCATCTATTGTCATTTACGGGGTTTTTTTCTAAGTGAATTAGCTAATCTATATGCTAGTAGGAATAGTACAACTTTGCTGCATGCTTCTGATTTAACCCCGGCCTGATATGACCTTAGATGTTGCCAGGATGTAAAACTCCAAGAAACAATTGATGCAATTTGGAATTGGTTAGACTGTCTACACTGTCAGAAAAATCTAACTCACAAAACATAGTCTGCAACCATCAAAAAGGGGTGATTGCAAAGTGGTCGGTGACCGCCGGGCAGCTATTTTGGTCGCAAGGAGATTGCAGATGCTGCACCAAAAACCTCTTTGCGACAAAAAGTGGTTGCAAGGAAGTCGCCGACCATTTTCAGCAATTGCGACTGGTTGCTGACTGGTCGCCGACCTCCCCCTCCCCCCCCCCCCCAACACCTTTTTTTGCTTTGGTCACAAGGTCCCTGACTTTGATCGCAAAGTGGTCGCAACCCATAGTGTGACTGAGGCCTAACACACTTTATGAACATGTTGCTAGGACATAAAACAACAACAATAGTTTCTGGTTTAATGACACATCACATCGTATCCGAAGTCAGTTTAGCTTTTTTACTTTGAACTGCTTTTTGTTCTAAAGGGTTAACTCCTGGGTGAGTGCGCAGTCACAAGTCGGTACCCGTCCTGATATGACCTTAGATGTTGCTAGGACGAAAAACAACAAGAAACAAACAATCGACGGACGATCAGACTGATCTAATTTAACTCGGTCATTGTGTAAAACTAAAAGCCTTCAGCCAAGCTGGGTTAGTGCGTGCTTTTTGTTAGCGCTATTTGTGGTGTGTATTGTGTGCTATTTCGATAGCTCCTCATTCCTCATGGTTGTTACGAGAAAGAATCCTCATCAATGGATCATTAGAATTAGAATAGATTGATGATTGGTGGTTGCTTTACGCCGTGTCGGCAGCATAGGCCATATTCATGGCGAGAAATGTTTGTTTTTGTTCAAACCATCGCTTCTACATGTAAAAGCATACAATCAATTTTTGGGTCAATGGACACTTATGAATTTTTTTAACTCACAATCATAAGTTTCTGGTCAAGCTAAATAAAATTCTAGGTGATAGTATTATTCACTGATGAAATTAGTTTAAAAAAGCTATATGAGGTGGTACAAACCAGCTGCCCTCAAAAAGCCTAAAATGTGTTCCTGTTTTTGTTTAGTAAAAAGGTCATGCATGCTGTTTACAGTGTAAAATTGTTGGCGCAGGGCCATGAAATCCACACAGTTTAATAAAGTGTGTTTTAATGTCAGTGGGGACTGACATCCAATACATTCAGTGGGCCCATGCTGGTAGATCGTGGGGTCGTGGGTTCGAGTCCCAGTCGAGTCAAACCAATGACTTTAAAATTGATACTTGTCGCTTCTAGCCAGGCGCTCGGCATTATTAGGATAGGGCAAGGACTGGTGTGCTCAGTGTCAGGATAATGTGACTGAGTGGGATACCAGGTCATGGTGCTGGCGGCCTGGTTTCCCAGTGGGACCGCACTATAAAGTTGCCATGAGTGCGCACTGTCACAAGTCGGTACCCATCCTGATATGACCTTAGATGTTGCTAGGACGTAAAACAACAACAAACAAACAAACATTCAGTGGGAGGGTCCCCCTTGAGCAGAAAGACGTGTGTCAGCCACGAGTGACCAATATGGCATCTTGTTAAAACAACCTGGTCGTGTCGCCCTTCCAGGCAACTCAAATTAGAATAGAGCTTCTGGAGTTGTGTAAGACAATAACTTTTTTTCCCACTTGCCCAATTGGGAAAGTGACTGAATTTTCTACTTGCCCAGGTGGCAATACTACTTGCCCAAGCCCAAGTCAGCCAATTGAACCTGAAATATGCTACTGCAGATCAGAAAAATAATGACTTACCCATTCGGGCAAGTCATCGAGAACTTTATCTGCCTGGACTGAGTAAACTAGGTACCCCGGGCAACCGGGCAGTCCTTATTGTCCTACCTTGATCTTGTTAGTTAAAGCTGCATAGTCCAATGATTTTGAGTTTCTGTCATTTTTTTCAGATAAATATATTAGGTTGGTCCTTATAATCGACCTTACTTTAGTTTGATGTAACTTTTATTTTCGATGGCTAAGTTTCAAGATATTTCAAGTATAAAGATGCAAAATAACTTTGGTGTATGCGCCAAAGTTCTGTCACCATATGCTTTAGCAGAAAGAGGTTCTATTAAATTGATTGCATATGCCCTTCTATTGTAGCAACTTACTAAGTGCACCAGTGTTCAGTTGGATATGTAGGATCAAATCTAGATGATTGTGTTGGTTTATTTAAATCTTGTCCTTTCACCGGGCGTGGTGGCCGAATCGGTAGAGTGCAGGCTTCCCGTGCGGAAGGTCGGGAGTTAGAATCCAGCCGAATCAAACCAATGACTTATAAAAATTGATACTTGTCGCTACCTAGCCTGGCACTCGGTATTAATAGGATAGGACAAGGGCTGGTTAGCACTGTCCAGATAATGTGACTGTATGGGGTATCGGGTCATGGTACCAGAAGCCTGGTTTCCCAGTGGGGCAGCACTATAAAGTTGCCATGATTGTGTAGGCACAAGTCGGTACCCGTCCTGATATGACCTTAGATGTTGCTAGGACGTAAAACAACCAACAACAACCCTCGCAAATCAGTACCGATCCTGATATGACCTTAGATGTTGCTAGGGCGTGAAACAGCAAACAAAGGGACGAGGCAGCGTTAATAAGAGAAGTGTTGCGTGTGTGTAATAATGAAAGCGGCAGTGTCCACGAGCTGTGCGATATGATACCAATGACAATGTAACCGTTCCATCGTCCTGACACTGAGGGAGGGAGATGGCAACATAGTATGGAGAGTGTAGACAAAACTTGGCTTATTATCAAGTGTGCATGATGACAAGAGGGTGTTTTGTTGTTGTTGCTATTGCCTTTTTATATGTATGGGGTGTATGTCTCCCTCCCTCCCTCCCTCCCTCCCTCCCTCCCTCCCTCCCTCCCTCCCTCCCTCCCCTCCCTCCCTCCCTCCCTCCCTCCCTTCCCTCCCTCCCTCCCTCCCTCCCTCCTCCTCCCTCCCTCCTCCCTCCTCCCTACCCCTCCCTCCCTCCCTACCTCCCTCCCGCCCTCTCTCACTCCGCCCTCTCTCACTCCCTACATGGCCACTCCCCTCCCTTCCTGGCGGAAGTTTGTTGAAATATGCAAATGTGACATATGCGTGTCCGTGATAGAAATAAGCACACACAAAGATTCATTTGTCCATGAGACAAGCCTGGTCTGATCTTTCTTTACTTGTCTGTCTGAATTTTCACATTTCTGGTTCATTCCTTTAGTATGGAAGAATTCCATTTTTTTTTTTTTTTTAAAAGGCCTTATGCATTATACAGACCTGCCGACACCAAATTTCCTATTTGGGTACTCCAATGGAAAAGATTGGGTACATTAACAGAAAATAGTGTACTTTCCAATTTTGTTCTTCACCTGTCCAATGAAAATGCTCAAGCCATATTCTGCTGATCCGTGCCTACTCTCACTTGGCCCGGACATGAGGATGAGCCTTATTTCGAACGCTGTATGCACATGGAACGCACACTACACAGATATATTGATACCCCCCACCTATTTGATATTGTTGCTTGAAAAGCTACCACTGCTGGCGTGTGCCCAAGTAATTTGATCAACCGCCTTTATACGATATACCACTACTTTAATTGAAAAAAAGTCAGTTCTTTATTGCCCGCATTACCTTTTCAAATTCCATGATTGTGTTCAGATGAATACATTTGCTTGGAGAGCCAGAGTTGTGCAGGAAGTGTACAGAAAAAGCAACCCCACCAGGAAGTCTAGCGCGTGTTGATGTGAATTACCTTAGTCCTACTTGTAGTAGCTATCCATGCACAATTCTAATCAAGGCCAAGCATAATTCATCGTAATTTGCTGTGGCCCTAGGTACATTGCGCTCTTCAGTGTGTGGTTCTGCTTGTGCATAATCCACTTGTGATAGGCACACTGAACAGAAATGGGAGCATTGTGCCAGCCCTAATGGAGGTGGACCAGGGTTCAGGCGGCCATGTGTACATGACTCAGTGTGAGAGGTGGCATCACTATTAAGTTGCCATAAGTGCTCACTGTCACAAGTAAGTACCCATCCTGATATGATCCTAGATGTTGCCAGAATGTAAAACTAAAATATTCCTGGGTGCGAATGACCGTGAGTGTTACTGGGTAGGATTGGTGATGGTGGAGGAGCATTCTCCGTAAAAAAATGGGTATGCAATAATAATGATAGACAATAAAACAATAATAATTCCCGTCCGTGTCTTTATACTCGCATAATGCTTATTTATACATCATGTAGCTAGTTCCTGCTTTCTCCACTAGTGCATGTTTTTACATCAGTATAAAGCTGCATAGTCCGATGAAGCATCGATTTTTCAAAACCAAAACAATTATCTCAAATTGATTCTACATATATAACTTAGATAATGATACTCATTAAACATGTGTTGCCACATAGAAGGAAATACTGAGTCAATTTAATCAAACCTGTTACTACTGAAGCCTATGGTGTCAGAGTTTTCGGCATGCTTGCCAAAACTAATTTTACATCTTTGCACTTCAAATATCTCAAGACTTAGACATTTGAAATAAAAGATACTTCAAACTAAACTAAGGTAGGCTATGACAATCAATTTAATATATTGAATATATTGAATATATTTATCTCAGAAAAATGACAAACACAAAACCATTGGATATGCAACTTTGAACACCATTTAAAAAAAAGTTTGTTTTATTTAACGCCTCTAGAGCATATTGATTTTTATCATCGGCTATTGGACGTCAAACATATGGTCATTCTGACATTTCTTTGGAGGAAAACCCCTGCCGCAAAATACGCAATTCTTTCCAATAAGCAGCAAAGGGTCTTTTATATGCACTTTCCCACAGACAGGACAACACATACCACCACACACAACCTTTGATGAACCAGTTGTAGACCACTGGTTTGAACAGAAAATAGCCCAAACTGCCAATGGGTCCACTGAGCAGGATCGATCCAATGACGACACCTTAACAGGTGGACACTCTACTGCCTGAGCTACGTCCCGCTCCCCTGAAACACCATTGACAGGAACGAGACCAACTTCTGGTGGGACGTTGGGGGGTGGGGTGGGGTGGGGGGTGGGGGGGCTGGACACTGGCTGTAGGATTGATGAGGTGTGGTGTGCATTGACTCCGAATGAAGCCTGGCTCCCTCTGGGTGCAGCACTGAACACTGCCTTTAAATTTAGTTGGCCACAACTCATCCCTCACTCCTCTACGAGACTTAGTGGAACAATAGTTGGCTCTTCCAGTATGCTGGCTGGTTGGTTGTTGGAGTTTTGCATCCTGGCAACATCTAAGGTAATGTCACGTCGGGTACCGACTTGTGACGGTGCGCACTCGTGGTGACTTTATAGTGCTGCCCCACTGGGAAATCAAGCCACCAGCACCATGGCCCGATATCCCACTCAGTCACATTATCCTGATATGCTAACCACGCCTTCCCTTATCCTATTGATTAAATGCCGAGCGCCAGGCTCGGATCGGTTGGTTGTTGGAGTTTTATGTTTTGGCAACATCTAAGTTCACGGGTACCGACTTGTGACAGTGCGCACTCATGGCGACTTTATAGTGCTGCCCAATTTGGAAATCAGGCCACCGTCACCATGGCCCAGTTGATTGGTTGTTGGAATTTTACGTCCTGGTCATTTCAGGACAGGTGCCGAGTTGTGACAGTGTACACTCATGGCGACTTTATAGTGCCCACTGGGAAATCAGGTCGCTGGCACCATGACCTGATATCCCACTCAGTCACATTATCCTGACACTGAGCTAACCTTGCCCTATCCTATTAATGCCGAGCGCCAGGCTAGGAAGTGACAAGTATAATTTTTTAAGTCAGTGGTTTGACTCGACCAGGAATCGAACTCCCGACCTTCCGCATGCGAGGCCTGCGCTCTACCCATTCAGCCACGGCGTCCGCTTACCAGTATGCAGATACCAAGTTTTAACAAATTGTTTATAAAAAAAACAAAAAAACTACGCTACACTGCCTTTTTTTTCTATGTATCATAAAGGAGGGTTTTGTGTTTGTGCTATATTTCTTAGCGGGTGTGTTTTTGAATCAACGTGATTTAAGATTGGTTGGGGAGGGGAGAGGGGGGGGGGGGGGAAGAAGTGGTTTATTATGTCAATGGGCGGTGTGTTTTATGTGTGTTTGTAAGTTTTTAGTTTATAAAAAATGTGAATTGAGTCTTTGATTAAGAATAAGATCGTACATTGATTGATTGATTGATTGATTGGTGGTTGCTTTACGCCGTGTCGGCAGCATAGGCCATATTCACGGCGAGTAGCATTGTTGTGCACTGTACTGTTGTAGCGTAAGAGTGAGTGAGCATGTCGTTTCACTTTTCTATTTAAAAAATTTCATTTGTTATTGTTAGCTTCAGGTTTTGACAGGAATACCAGCACTCTCAGCACACTGCATTGCGCCTCGATCAGTATTGCTTCTAATGCCCCGATAGACTTGTGTTGAGTCGGTGGCAGGGCGGGGCAGTGGGGTGCCTTAAAGACAGCCGGGCTAGCCGTGGCACAGTCTAACCGACAAAGGTCTCCTGTACACTGAAGGCAAATAGCCAGCACACTGCCGTACTGCTTGACCAATGCGGTGTGTGTATAAATAGATGTAGGACGAGCCGCTGGTAGTGTGGATGGTGGGCATCCCAACACCTTTGGGCTAAGTACAGCCGGACCTGTCGACTTGCTTTAAGATGATTGACGTGTGGCTTAGATTGAGTTGTTTAACTAGGTGGCCTGTTAAAACTAGGTTTGTTTTAAAATTAAAATATTCGCAAAGTGGTTAAAGTTGCATAGCTCGGTGGTTTTTAGTTTCTGCCATTTTTCTGAGAAATATTATTAAGTTGATTGTTATAATCTACCTTACTTTAGTTTGAAGTAACTTTTTATTTTAAATCGCAAAGTTTTGAGATATTTGAAACAAACATTTCAAATTAATTTTTGGCAAGCACATCAAAACTCTTGACACCAGAGGCTTCCGCAGTAACAGGTTCTAGTAAATTGCCTCAGTATTCCCTTCTAACGTGACGACAAATGTTTAATGAGTGCATCAGTATCTAAGTTAGATGTGTAGAATCAAACCTAGATAATTGGTTTGATTTAAAAAATTGATGTTTTCATCAGACTGTGCAGCTTTAAATCAAAATGTTGCGAATGGTCAGCTGTATGATATAACGGATACATTATTTAAAATATGGGTGGGTGAGAGATGGTGGGTTGGTGGGTGAGTGAGTAAGGGTATGACTGAGTGAGTATGGGTGGGTGAGTAAGGATGGGTGAGTGCGTGAGGGTGGGTGGGAGTCTATAAAGCCAGCCCACATTTAAAGAAGGACCATACAGAGGTCTGTACAGGGTGGAAAGTCTTGAAAAGTCTTCAACTTCATTTGCCCCATTTCAAGGCCTTGAAAAACCTGGAATTTAACCTATTTTGGGTACTTAGTCTTGAAAAGCCTTGAATTCCATTAAACTGTCCCCAATGATCTAAATTAGTCCGAAATCGCCATTTACAACTCGTTCTCTCACTCCTCTATGAGACTTAGATAGTTGGTTGGTTGATTGTTGGAGTTTTACATCCTGGCAACATCTAAGGTCATATCAGGACAGGTACCGACTTGTGACAGTGCATGTACACTCATGTCGACTTTATAGTGCTGCCCCACTGGGAGACCAGGCCACCAGCACCATGACCTGATATCCCATTCAGTCACATTATCCTGACATTGAGCTGACCAGTCCTTGCCCTATTCTACTAATGCCGAGCGCCAGTCTAGGAAGCGATAAGTATACATTTTTAAGTCCTTGGTTTGACTCGACCACGGATCGAACCCCGCGATCTACGAAAACGGGAGTCGGACACTCAACTCATTCGTCGGCCACCCGGTCTGGTTGTGTGTGTGTGAGGGTGTGTGTGTGTGTGAGGGTGAGGGTTTGTGTGTGTGTGAGGGTGTGTGTGAGGGTGTGTGTGATAGGACACTGCTACATCTCTGGAATGCCACCTCTCACACTGAGTCATGTACACATGACCGCCTGGACCCTGGTCCACCTCCATTAGGGCTGATGGCCCGTGGCTTAGGTTAGCAGGCTAGTGCATGGGGAACCCTGGGTTTGAGGGATGTGGGCAGATAGCGAGGGACCAGATAGTAATGTGGGTAAGGGTTAGGGGGGGGGGGGGGTGAGGAAAGGGGAGGAGTTGGCAGGGGTTATCCCCCCCCCTCATCCCCCACCCCCCACAAGACAGCACTAATTTCAACAGTGCTGTAATATTATTTGTGTTTATTTTTCTGTCTGTCTGTCTAGATATATATCTAGATATGTATATCTATCTCGATACCCGTCCTGATATGACCTTCGATGTTGCTAGGACGTAAAACAAAAACAAACAAAAAATCTATCTCGATATATATCTAAATATATATATATATATATCTAGATATATATCTAGGTATGTATGTCTATCTCGATATATATCTAAATATATATATATCTAGATATATATTAATTTATGTTAACATTTATTGACGTTGTAACTATTTTTTTTAAGGTTGGGAGGTTTCGGGATGGGAGAATGCTGGAAGCACTGAACTGACTGGTGGGGTTTAGGGAACATGGCCATTATTTATATTTGTCTGTAGGTGTGCGCGCGTGTGTGTGAGTATGCGTGTGTCTGCTGCGGGGCACGTGAGTGTATGTGCGTGTGTGTATGACTTTGTGCCTGGGTGTGTATGTGTATAACTGATATGATTGTGTGTATGCCTGTGTGTGTCTTGGTGATGTGGTGGTGTGTATTAGGGGTTTGGACTGACTGGGTGCGTGTGTATGACTGTGTGATGTTCTGGTGTGTGTAGTAGGTGTGTGTGTGTCGTAGGGTGGGTGGGATTGACTGGGTGCGTGTGTATGACTGTGTGATGTGGTGGTGTGTGTAGTAGGTGTGTGTGTGTAGTAGGGTGGGTGGGACTGACTGGGTGCGTGTGTAACTGTGATGTGTGGTGTGTGTAGTAGGTGTGTGTGTAGTAGGTGGGACTGACTGTGTGCGTGGTATGACTTGTGATGGGTGGTGTGTGTAGTAGGTGTGTGTGTAGTAGGGTGGTGGGACTGACTGGGTGCGTGTGTATGACTGTGTGATGTGGTGTGTGTAGTAGGTGTGTGTGTGTAGTAGGGTGGGTGGGCCTGACTGGGTGCATGTGTATCACTGTGATGTGGTGGTGTGTGTAGTAAGTGTGTGTGTAGTAGGGTTGGTGGGATCGACTGGGTGCGTGTGTATGACTGTGTGACGTGGTGGTGTGTGTAGTAGTTGTGTGTGTGTAGTAGGGTGGGTGGGCCTGACTGGGTGCGTGTGTATGACTGTGTGATGTGGTGGTGTGTGTAGTCGGTGTGTGTGTGTGTAGTAGGGTGGGTGGGCCTGACTGGGTGCATGTGTATGACTGTGATGTGGTGGTGTGTGTGTGTAGTAGGTGTGTGTGTATTATGGTGGGTGGACTGACTGGTGCGTGTGTATGACTGTGATGTGGTGGTGTGTGTAGTAGGTGTGTGTGTGTATAAGGTGGTGGCTGACTGGGGTGTGTGTATGACTGTGATGTGGTGGTGTGTGTAGTAGGTGTGTGTGTATTAGGGTGGGTGGGATTGACTGGGTGCGTGTGTATGACTGTGATGTGGTGGTGTGTGTAGTAGGTGTGTGTGTGTAGTAGGGTGGGTGGGATTGACTGGGTGCATGTGTATGACTGTGATGTGGTGGTGTGTGTAGTAGGTGTGTGTGTATTAGGGTGGGTGGGATTGACTGGGTGCGTGTGTATGACTGTGATGTGGTGGTGTGTGTAGTAGGTGTGTGTGTATTAGGTGATGGATCTGGGTGCGTGTTATGACTGGATGTGGTGGTGTGTGTAGTGTGTTGTGTGTAGTAGGGTGGGTGGGCCTGACTGGGTCATGTGTATCACTGTGATGTGGTGGTGTTGTAGTAAGTGGTGTAGTAGGTTGTGGGATCGACTGCAACTGTGACGTGGTGGTGTGTGTAGTAGTTGTGTGTGTGTAGTAGGGTGGGTGGGCCTGACTGGGTGCGTGTGTATGCTGTGGATGTGGTGGTGTGTGTAGTCGTGTGTGTGTGTAGTAGGGTGGGTGGGCCTGACTGGGTGCATGTGTATGACTGTGATGTGGTGGTGTGTGTGTGTAGTAGGGTGGGTGGGCCTGACTGGGTGCATGTGTATCACTGTGATGTGGTGGTGTGTGTAGTAAGTGTGTGTGTAGTAGGGTTGGTGGGATTGACTGTGTGACGTGGTGGTGTGTGTAGTAGTTGTGTGTGTAAGTAGGGTGGTGGGCTTGACTGGGTGAATGTGTATGACTGTTGTGTGTGTGGTGTAGTAGGTTGTGTGTGTAGTAGGTGGGTGGGCCTGACTGGGTGCGTGTGTATGACTGTGATGTGGTGGTGTGTGTAGTAGGTGTGTGTGTGTGTGTGTAGTAGGGTGGGTGGGCCTGACTGGGTGCGTGTGTATGACTGTGATGTGGTGGTGTGTGTAGTAGGTGTGTGTGTGTGTGTAGTAGGGTGGGTGGGCCTGACTGGGTGCATGTGTATGACTGTGATGTGGTGGTGTGTGTAGTAGGTGTGCATGTAGTAGGGTGGGTGGGACTGACTGGGTGCGTGTCTATGACTGTGTGTGTGATGTGGTGGTGTGTGTAGTCAGTGTGTGTAGTAGGGTGGGTGGCTCTGATTGGGTGTGTGTATGACTGTGTGACTGACTCGGTGTGTGTATGACTCGGTGTGTGTGTGTGTGTGTGTAGTAATACTAGTATGGGTGTGTGTAGTATGGGTTGGGTGGGTGGACTGACTAGGTGTGTGTGTATGATTGTGTTTGTCTGTGATGTGTGTGTAGTAGGGGTCGGTGTAGTAGTGTGTGTGTAGGAGGGTGGGTGGGTCGGACTGACTGTGTGTATGACTCTGTGTATGTGTGTTGTAGTAGGGGTGGGTGTAGTAGGGTGGGTGGGGTGTAGTAAGGTGGGTGATGTGTGTGTAGTAAGGTGGTGGGTGGGTGATGTGGTGGTGTGTTTAGTAGAGTGTGTAGTAGGGGGTGGGTGGTTGATTTTGGGGTGTGTTTAGTAGGGTGTATGTAGTAGGGTGTGTGATGTGGTGGTGTGTGTAGTAGTGTGTGTGTGTAGTAGGGGTGGGTGTGTGATGTGGTGTGTGTAGTAGGGTGGGGTTGGGTGATGTGGTCGTGTGTGTGTAGTAGTGTGTGTGTAGTAGGGTGGGTGTGTGATGTGGTGGGGTAGGGGTGTGTAGTGGGTGGGTGGGGGTGGGTGATGTGGTGGTGTGTGTAGTAGGGTGTGTGTAGTAGGGGTGTGAAGTAGGGGTGTGTAGTAGGGGGTGCGTGGGTTCTGTGGTGTGTAGTAGGGTGTGTGTAGTATGGGGTGGGTGGGTGATGTGGTGGTGTGTTTAGTAGGGTGTGTGTAGTAGGGTGGGTGATGTGGTGTGTATAGTAGGGTGGGTGATGTGGTGTGTGTAGTAGGGGTGTGTTATAGGGGGTGGGTGGTTGATGTCGTGGTGTGTTTAGTAGGGTATGTGTAGTAGGGTGGTGGGTGATGTGGTGTGTAGTAGGGGTGTGTGTAGTAGGTGGGTGATGTGGTGGTGTATATAGTAAGGTGTGTGTAGTAAGGGGTGTGGTGGTGTGTGTAATAGGGGTGTGTGTAGTAGGTGGGTGATGTGGTGTGTAGTAGGGGTGTGTGTAGTAGGGTGGGTGGGGTAAGTGATATGGTGGTGTTGTTTGTAGTAGGGGTGTGTGTAGTAGGTGGGTGTGTGGGTGATGTGGTGGTGTGTGTAGTAGGGGGTGGATGGGTAATGTGGTGGTGTGTGTAGTAGGGGTGTGTGTAGTAGGTGGGTGGGGTGGGTGATGTGGTGGTGTTGTTTGTAGTAGGGGTGTGTGTAGTAGGGGGTGGGCGGTTGATGTGGTGGTGTTTTGTAGGGGTGTGTGTAGTAGGCGGGTGGATGGGTGATGTGGTGGTGCGAGTAGTAGGGTGTGTGTAGTAGGGGGGCGGGTGGGAGTGTTAGCGGACGGACGCTGGCTCTGGGCTGGCCGTGGTGTGAAGTATGCGGATCCTTGAACCTGACCTAGTTAACTCTATCCGCCAGGGCGCCCCCCCCCCTCATTCTGGCACGGTTTACTAATGCTTCCACCCAGATTTACGCTATAAGTTAGTAACACAAAGTCATGCACACGCCCACGAAGAAAAACACTCACACACACACAAGCCTACGTGTATATATAGCTATGGATCTGGATGTATACATGTACAGTAAAACCTCTCTAACCGACCACCTCCACAGATCGACCACTCCCCTAGATATGGTCCCAAATGATCACCCATACAATACCATGTTGTAAAAAATGATAAAAATAAAAAACCTCCCTAAACCGACCACCTCCCTAAATAGACCATTTAAAGTCAGTCCCATGGTCGGTCGATTTAGAGAGGATTTACTGTATATATATGTACATATATATAATTACTAGTGATTAATATTGCATTTTGTTTGCCTGTTGTGTGACACTTTTGCATTATCTAGGTGCCACTTTGTTCTGTCTAGAATGATAAACTTGTTAGTGAACATTCAGTGAAACGCTGCCATTACTGTCAGCTCCGAACCCTTGAGTAGGCTCATCTCAAGCCGTGAGTACGGTGTATGTGTGCACACATATAAATATGTATTTATACACATGATATATATATTCATATATATATATACATGAATATATGTGATGTATACGCATTATGCGAGTATAAAGGCACGGAAAGGAATTATTATTGTTTTTATTGTCTACTATTATTGTATACCCATTTTGTGCAGAGAATGCTCCTCCACCAGGTGACGGGTGGCGCCGCCACCAGTACCAAACCTAACAAGGGACGCGCTACTAGTGTGTGTGGGTGTGTGGGTGTACTACTATTTCCCCAACATACAGATGGACATAGCTTAGGGGGTAATAAAAATGAGAAATATTGCACCTCTGCCACTGTGTGGTGAGTGTCCTGCCATTGGACCACCCAGCAGCATGACTCTAAACCCATGCCTCTGCCACTGTGCGGTGAATGTCCTGCATTGGACCATCCAGCAGCATGACTATAAACCCATGCCTCTGCCACTGTGTCCTACCATTGGACCGCTTAGCAGCATGACTCTAAACCCAGGCCTCTGCCCCTGTGTCCTACTCTTGGACCGCTTAATAGCGTGACTCTAAACCCAGGCCTCTGCCACTGTACGGTGAATGTCCTGCCATTGGACCGTCCAGCAGAATGACTCTAATTCTAAACCCATGCCTCTGCCACTGTGTGCTACCATTGGAACGCTTAGCAGCATGACTCTAAACCCAGGCCTCTGCCACTGTGCAGTGAATGTCCTGCATTGGACCGTCCATAGCATGACTCTAAACCCATGCCTCTGCCACTGTGTCCTACCATTGGACCGCTTAGCAGCATGACTCTAAACCCAGGCCTCTGCCCCTGTGTCCTACTCTTGGACCGTTTAATAGCGTGACTCTAAACCCAGGCCTCTGCCACTGTGCGGTGAATGTCCTGCCATTGGACCATCCAGCAGCATGACTCTAACCCCATGCCTCTGCCACTGTGTCCTACCATTGGACCGCTTAGCAGCATGACTCTAAACCCAGGCCTCTGCCCCTGTGTCCTACTCTTGGACCGCTTAATAGCGTGACTCTAAACCCAGGCCTCTGCCACTGTGGGGTGAATGTCCTGCCATTTGACCACCCAGCAGCGTGACTCTAAGCCCACCTTCTTACACTGTGGTGTGAGTGTCCTGCCATTGGGCCGCTCAGAAGCGTGACTATCTAAATCAATACCTCTGACACTGTGGGGTGATTGTCCTGCCATTGGACCACTCAGAAGCATGACTATCTAAATCAATACCACTGACACTGTGGGGTGAGTGTCCTGCCATTGGACCACTCAGAAGCGTGACTATCTAAATCAATACCTCTGCCACTGTGGGTGAGTGTCCTGCTATGGGACCGCCCAGCAGCATGACTCTAAACCCATGCCTCTGCCACTGTGGGTGTCCTGTCATTGGAATGCTTAGTAGTGTGACTCTAAGCCCATGCCTCTGCCATTGCGGTGAGTTTCCTGTCATTGGACCGCCCAGCAGCGTGACTCTAAACCCATGACTCTGCCACTATGGGTTCCCTGCCATTGGACCTCCCAGCAGCTTGACTCTAAACCCATGCCTCTGCCACTATGGGGTGTGTGTCCTGCTATTGGACCGCCCAGTCTCCCTGATGTGGCTAGGCTACCCGTGCCTACAATGTGGGGTTGTTGTTGTTTTTGTTGCGGACCAGACAGGATGGCTGAATGAGTTGAGCGTCCGTGTCCTGTTTTGAGAGATCGGGGATCCAAACCCATGGGTTTGTGGGTTCGAACCCTGGTCCAGTCAAACCATTGACTTAAAAATTGATACTTGTCGCTTCCTAGCCAGGCACTCAGCATTATTAGGATAAGGCAAGGACTGGTTGGCTCAGTGTCAGGATAATGTGACTGAGTGGGATATCAGGTCATGGTGCTGGCGGACTGGTCTTCCATTAGTGCAGTGCTATAAACTTGCCATGAGTACCCGTCCTGATATGACCTTAGATGTCACGAGGACATAAAACAACAAACAATGTACAGTTGTTATTTTTTCCCCTCGCGGCTGCTATACTAATGTAGTAATCTACACTGACCTCTCCGGCAAGGAGCCACTTAGACAGGTAGACATGGAGAGTGTGGTGACATTAGGGACCCTAGGTGGTGTAATGGTTAGCACACTGGCCTGGAATGCAAGAGATGTGTGTTCTATTCCTGCTCTATGCGCAATATTCCCCATTTTCATCACCCCCCTACGACACTTAACAATAATAAACATGCATAAAACCCTGTCTCTTCTGTTCATGTAGACCCTCCCTCCCGTTAAACCGGTAGGCCTTGACACCCTCCACCCCTTCTCCCAGCACCCTGCGTCCTATCCAGGAACTGTGCAGCACTCGCTGGGTGTATGTAGCGACCTGGCCAATCCGTCCTGAGTCATCCTTAGTACCTAGATCAGCAAGTGGAGCCCTGAGTACTGTGTCTGTGTGCCCTCCCCTCCCCTCCCCTCCCCTCCCCTCCCCTCCCCTCCCTTTCCCCTCCCCTCCCTTTCCCCATCACTCCCCATCCCTGTCCTCCCCTCTCCTCTCATCCCCTCCCCTCCCTTCCCCTCCCTTCCCTTCCCTTCCCTTCTCCTCTCCTCTCCTTCTCCTCTCCTCTCCTCTCCTCTCCTCTCCTCTCCTCTCCTCTCCTCTCCTCTCCTCTCCTCTCCCCCCTCATCTCCCCTCATCTCCTCACCCTCCTCTCCTCACCCTCCTCTCCTCCTCCTCTCCTCTCCTCTCCTCCCCCTCCCTTTTCCTCCCAATCCCTCCCCATCCTTCTCTTCCCCTCCCTTCCCCTCCCTCCTTCCCTTCTCCTCTCCTCTCCTCTCCTCTCCTCTCCTCTCCCCCATATCCTCCTCACCCTCCCTCTCCTCTCCTCTCCTCCCCTCTCCTCTCCTCTCCCTCTCCTCCCCCTCCCTTTTCCTCCCAATCCCTCCCCATCCCTCCCCATCCTTCTCTTCCCCTCCCCTCCATTCCTCCCTCCCCCTCCCTTTTTCCTCCCATCCCTCCCCCATCCTTCTCTTCCTCTCCTCTCCTCTCCTCTCCTCTCCTCTCCCCTCCTCTCCTCCCCCCTCCTCTCCTCCTCCTCTCCCCTCCCCTTACCTCCCTTTCCCTCCCCTCCCGTCCCCTGCCCTCCCTCCCATCCCCTCCTCTCCCCCTCCCCTGCTGGGTTTTGTCAAGAGCAGACGACATTTCGCCAGAGCAGACAACATTGTAGAAAAAGCTCGCAGTCAGTGTTTAAATGCCAGCGTGCACGAGAGGCGCGGACAGTTGTGGATAGGGCATGATTGGTTGGTTGTTGGGGTTTTACATCCTGGCAACATCTAAGGTCATATCAGGACGGGTAGCGATTTATGACATTGCACACTCATGGTTACTTTATAGTGCTGCCCCACCAGGAGACCAGGCCATCATCACCATGACCTGATATCCCACTCAGTCACATTATCCTGACACTGAGCCAACCAGTTTTTGCCCTATCCTAACAATGCTGTGCACCTGGCTAGGAAGCGACAAGTATAAATTTGTAAGTCATTGGTTTGACTCGACAAGGATTCAAACCCATGGGTTCCAAACCCACGATCTACCAAAACTAGAGACGAACGCTCAACTTATTCGGCCATCCCGTCTGGTCGATAGGACATGATAGTATTCCTGTCGTAACAATGACAAACCAATTCCACTTCCAGACAAGGTATACGGGAATAACATCAGTGAAAGCCTTTCCTTCCCCCCCCCCCCCCCCACCTTCACCCCGACCCAGGGGACCCGCCATCTTTCCCCCTCGTGACCCATTTCCTAACCTTTGTCAGAAAACTACTGGCCTCCCTTTGTGGTCTCTTGTTCTGTTGTTCACCCAGCTTGAATTAAAGATCGATATTCTTCCTGGAATTCATATTGTAAAGGCAATGTGGTCATAGTTAAAGTTGCTTTGTCAGATGGTTTTGAGTTTGTCATTTTTCTGAGATTGTAATTTATCTACGTTACTTCAATTTGAAGTAGCTTTTATTTTAAATGGCTAAGTTTTGAGATATTTGTAGTTCAAACAAGTCAAATTAATTTTGGCAAGCGCGCCAAAACTCTGACACCATATGCTTCTGCAGTAACAGGATGAATTGACTCGGTGTTCCCTTCTATGTAGCAACACATGCCTAGTAAATGCATCAGTATCTAAGTTAGATATGCAGAATCAAATCTAGATAATTGTTTTGGTTTTGAAAGTTTGATGTTTTATCAGACTATGCAGCTTTGAAAAGGGGATTTTGCTGTATATTTACAATTAAAGCCACATACTCTGAGGAAGGAGGCATCACGTTTACGGAATCAAAACATTTACCGAGATTTGATCCTTCAAATCGAACTTATTAAACATGTGTTGCTGCATAGAAGGGAGTACTAAGCTAATTTAATAGAACATCTTACTGCTGATGCCTATGGGGTCCAGTGTTTCAGTGTGCACACCAAAATTAATGCTGGAAATGGCTGCCAAGGTGTGGAATGCCCAAACGGTAAAGGAACGACAAATTCCTGACCTAAAAACTTACAAAAAATATCTGTGCAAACTAGGCTAGGAAACCCCCACTAAGATGCACTGCAAAGGGGGCATGTGATATGTCACGGCCCACCACCTAATGGAGGGTAACCATGCAAAGAGTAGCCAGATAACACACCACCCAGCTACGTAGAAGCCTATGATATGTAAATAGGAGTAGGCTAGTCTAGTAATAAGAGTAGAACAAAATAAAATACATATATGCCAAGAAAATCCCAAAAAAACTAACATAGGCTACTAACCATACCAACCAACTATCTATCTGCTACTGAAATGCAGGCAATCATATACCTTATCAGCAGCTACTGTGTGGTAAGATAACACCAACACTACAACTGGCCAGCATTGAAAACAAGCCTGGGTACCTGGGCTTATATGCTATGGACACTATAAATACAGCCTCAATTTAAAAAAAAAGAAAAAAAAGAAAAAGAATTGAAGCATGCTTCAGAGCCTGTCAGAATTGAGAGAGAGAAAAGAAGAATAGCAAGAAAAAGTAGCATTTGTTTATTAAGCAGGGAAAAGAGAAAGAAAAAAGTAGCATTTGTTTATTAAGCGGGGAAAAGAGAAAGAAAAAAGTAGCATTTGTTTATTAAGTGGGGAAAAGAGAAAGAAAAAAGTAGCATTTGTTTATTAAGCGGGGAAAAGAGAAAGAAAAAAGTAGCATTTGTTTATTAAGTGGGGAAAAGAGAAAGAAAAAAGTAGCATTTGTTTATTAAGTGGGGAAAAGAGAAAGAAAAAAGTAGCATTTGTTTATTAAGCGGGGAAAAGAGAAAGAAAAAAGTAGCATTTGTTTATTAAGCGGGGAAAAGAGAAAGAAAAAAGTAGCATTTGTTTATTAATCGCGGAAAAGAAAGAAAAAAGTAGCATTTGTTTATTAAGCGGGAAAAAGAGAAAGAAAAAAGTAGCATTTGTTTATTAAGCGGGGAAAAGAGAAAGAAAAAAGTAGCATTTGTTTATTAAGCGGGGAAAAGAAAGAAAAAAGTAGCATTTGTTTATTAAGCGGGGAAAAGAGAAAGAAAAAAGTAGCATTTGTTTATTAAGCGGGGAAAAGAGAAAGAAAAACGTAACATTTGCTGATTAAGCAAGGAAAATTCCAATCACAAACCACGAAAAATTGGTCTTCCTCATTGCACTGTTCCTTGCCCTATCCACGTAATGCTGAGTGCCAGGCCAGGTAGCAATACATATAAATTTAAGTCATTGGTTTGACTCAGCAGTGTTTTGAACCCGGCGAGTTCGAATCCCACGACCTGTCATCCAGCAATCCCATCTGTGTTTTTTTTAGGTGTTGTGTAATTAGTGTGCCATGACGTCACAGCATGCTATATGTCGGTCTGGGAAACATTTCATTTACAGCCGTACATGTCTCCTGGGAGAGGAGAGGCACATTTCATGACCCGATATCAATATGCCTTGTGTTTTTGTTTGACAGGCATTGTTCCTGTGTATATGACATTTAAATGATATGTGGTGTAATATGGGTGAAGAACATTATAGGACACCTAGTTAAGTCGTCGTTGATCTCAGCAACATCACAGTATCATCACCATCATCACCACCACAATCACCATCACAGTACCAGTACCATCACTGTACCATCAACACCATCATCATCATCATCATCATCACCATCACCACCCCTTTCACCATCACTGCTGCTGACACAATATAAGACCACCATCAATCAAAATTATCATTATCATCATCATCACCAATCAATCAATGAATAGCTGATTGGGTTTAGCGTTTGCTTACCATGCACAATATCATATGTTCGAGTCTAACCGCTGACTTACAAAATTGACATTTGTCGCTACTTAGGTATTGCTAGGATAGGGCAAGGACTGGTTCGTTTCGTATCAGGACAATGTGACTGAGTGGGATATTGGGTTATAGTGCCAAGTTTTCCAGTGGCGCATGTGCACATTTTTACTAATTTGTTTACTTTTAGGATAGGAAAAAAAATCGGATATCGTGGGAATTGTGGGGGTAAAGATCTAATCATATTAAAATTCTATGGGCTTGCCAATTGTTCTCTGGGGCAGAATGAGGTCGATCTGGAAGTGTCCCCGCCCCCCCCCCCTATATTGTTCTGGTAGCTTCATTTAAAAAAAAAAAATCTCTCTTTAGAAGTGAACATTTTCACAAGTAAATAACCTGCTCCAAGGTCATGCCGAGGAATGGCTGGGAACAATGCGTACTATTATAATTGATTAACTAGGTCAGTCTGCATGTCGTGGGAAATTTTCTACTGGGGCAGAGTACCGACCAAAAATTGATGCGTCAGTCTATGATTTGTAATGATGAGTTGCTTTTGCGTGTTACAGTAAGATTCCATATATATATATATACATGGTATGCGGTATGCGAATGCAACAAAAAATAGAAACATGTATATATGCACAGTGGTGCTTCCATATGTCTGGATGCAAATGCAAAAAGTGAATGCGGCAAGTGGATCGATCTATGGACTGATGGGTGCAAATGCGAACGTGAATGCTCCTCCATTTGCCATAGAGCAACCAGCCACTTTGACTTGCCTTCACAAATTTGGAGCAAGAAAGACTGAAAATCGGATGGGTTATATCATGCCGCGTATGCATTCGTATGCCGCAAACCGCATATATGGAATCTTAGCTTTATTTGTCAATCTACCGAGCAGACTTGTGGGAGTGAAGTGATTGTTGTGTTGTGGTTACTCATCATATATGATATAGGTAGATATGCTCCTTCTTACCCCATATTAATATATAGGAATTCTGGAACATAGAGTATATTAACTAAATACAGAAATTTAACTATGTTGAATTACATGGTTTAGAGGGCCATCAACTGTCATTTTGTCCCATACCCCCCCCCCCCCCATGAGTACCTATTTCCCCCTATTTTCATCTTGTTTAAATCCCTATAGTCCACCATATGTTATTCTCTATTGAGTGATACCATTAATTATAGATTATTGTTTTCATATTTGTAGGCCAACATGTAAGTCCAACACGACTTATGTACTTATCCTAATAGTAATACACAGGACACGGTAGTCGAATAGGTAAGAGAGCAGGCTTCCCATGCAGAAGGTTCGGAGTTTGAATCAAACCAATGACTTACACAATTGATAATTGTCGCTACATAACCTGGCGCTTAACTTATAAGTTATAGTATAAGACAAGGACTGGTTAGCTCAATATCACCATCAGGTGATATGACTGAGTGGGAAATCGGAACCTGGCACCCAGCATTACTAGGATAGGACGCTGTCTTGTTAACTCAGTATCAGGGAAATATGACTGAGTTGGAAACAGGGTTATACTTATAGTGCTGGCGGCCTGGTCTCTCAATGGGACCACTTATAGTGCTTGCGGACTGGTCTCGCAGTGGTGCAGCACTATAAAGTCACCATGAGTGAGCACTGTCACAATTCAGTAGCCGTCCTGATATGACCGTAGATGTTGCTAGGACGTTAGGCACCAACAAACAAACTATACCTAATGTAAGGTTAGAAGTGATACTCGATCCTGACATGACCTTAGATGTTGCTAGGACGTAAAACACCATCAAGCAAACTATACATAATGTAAGGTTAGAAGTGATACTGATAGGTCAGAGTGGGTTCAGCGGTGCGAGACGTTGCCAAGACTGTACGACTACTACACAGGACCCGGGAGGCCTATTTACAGGGCAGTGGATTGAATAACACAAATCTAGTAGTTGTATTACATTGTATTGATGCAGTGACAGATCATTATAATAGTTCACTGTGTATTGTATCACTGTACATTTCACTATATATGTCAAAGGTAGATTATTCCTATTTCTCCCCCCCCCCCTTTTTTTGTCTCCTCCTTTTTTTTTGCTTGCAATTTAATTAATACTAGAATGGGAAAACAGAACTAGCAAAGAAATGGTTAGTTCTAATATGTTTATTATGGTTGTGGGGGCGTGGATAGCACTTCTTCTATCACCTAAATTTAGCCACTTTAAATTGTGGTATCCCTTATACCCCAGTCACACTACTGCTTGTGACCGCTTGTGACCCCTTTGCGACCACAAAAAGGTTGATCGCAATAAGTTTGCAAGTAGTAAAAAAATGCTCCTCAGTGGTCGCAGACCTTGCCACCATTTTGGCTGCAAGGAGGTTGCAGCTACTAGCGACCATTTTGGTTGCAATGAGGTCGACAGCCATTGCTTTAGTCGCAAGGAGGTCATCAGTGACTAGGTTATTTGGTCCAAAATAGTCACAAATTGGTCACAAGCAGTCACAAGCTATGTCTTTACGCTAAGAAAAATAATATCCTTTTGTTATTATTAGCACCAGGATCTGTACATGACCCTTCTGATAATTCTACTTTGCCTGAAGCTGTATAGTCCAATGAAGCATCAACATTTCACAACCAAAGAAATTATCTAGAATTAATTCTACATATCTAACTTAAATACAGGTGCACCTATTAAACATTTGTCACCATATATAAGGGAATAAATACTGAGGTGATTTAATAGAACCTGTTACTACGAAAGCCTATGATGTCAGAGTTTTGGCATGCTTGCCAAAACTAATTTGAAATGTTTGCACTTCAAATATCTCAAAATTTAGCCGGTTCAAACTAAAAGGTATTTCAAACTAGAGTGTGGTAGCTTATAACAATCATTTTAATATATTTATCTCAGAAAAATAACAGAAACTGAAAACCATCGGATTCTGCAACTTAAAAAAAATAAAAATACTTGAAACAATTCTGTGCGTAATAGAATTGGTGGCCAAACTAAGTACCTGTTGATGGTCAGTGAATTATAAACAAATTGGCAGACTATTATACTGCAGTAATGAATATAATATTATTTCGCGTTATTCACTGAATGTGTAGCAAATACTGATGAAAGGCTAAGAAAATGATTAAATAGTGTTCAAGGTAAGGAGATGATAATATAAAAAAGTAGGACATATTTTCAACTAGAAACCAAGACAAGCTTATGCATGCCACCGGGTGCGGTGGCCCAATCGGTAGAGCGCGGGCTTTGCATGTGGAAGGTCGGGAGTTCGGTTCCCGGTCGAATCAAACCAATGACTTGTCGGTTCCTAGCCTGACGCTCGGCATTAATAAGATAGGGCAGGGACTGGTTGGCTCAGTGTTAGGATAATGTGACTGAGTGGGATATCGGGTCATGGTGCGGGTAGCCTGATTTCCAAGCGAGGCAGCACTATAAAGTCGCCATGAGTGCACACTGTCACAAGTTAGTAACAGTCCTGATATGACCTTAGATGTTGCCAGGACGTAAAACTCCCAACAATCAACCAATAGTCTATGAGTGCCCTTAGATTTGAGGGGAAATACTTTCATGGTGGGTTCAAAATGTTACACACACGCGCATGCACGCGCACACACACGCACACATGCACCCACGCGCACATACATACGCACGCACACTGGACATGTCAATACACACACTAGACATGTCAATGCAAACTTGTCATAAGACAAGTAAACTAGGCAAGCATAATAAACTCCAACCTAATTAATACTTGCATATTCCATGTTATGGTAATGTATTAAAGGTTTATGGGCATATTAAGATGTTACCCGGCCAGGGTTGCGTGAAGTAAGCAAGAAATATGCCGACTGCATATTATGCTAAGTACATTTTAGTTATGCTCTCTACATCTCTGTTAAATGCTATATATATATACACACACCTTAGTTATGCTGTCTACATGTTATTCATGCTGGC
>CM059197.1:73545867-73594154 GCA_030323885.1 Branchipolynoe longqiensis | reverse complement strand
TTAACTAAATACAGAAATTTAACTATGTTGAATTACATGGTTTAGAGGGCCATCAACTGTCATTTTGTCCCATACCCCCCCCCCCCCATGAGTACCTATTTCCCCCTATTTTCATCTTGTTTAAATCCCTATAGTCCACCATATGTTATTCTCTATTGAGTGATACCATTAATTATAGATTATTGTTTTCATATTTGTAGGCCAACATGTAAGTCCAACACGACTTATGTACTTATCCTAATAGTAATACACAGGACACGGTAGTCGAATAGGTAAGAGAGCAGGCTTCCCATGCAGAAGGTTCGGAGTTTGAATCAAACCAATGACTTACACAATTGATAATTGTCGCTACATAACCTGGCGCTTAACTTATAAGTTATAGTATAAGACAAGGACTGGTTAGCTCAATGTCACCATCAGGTGATATGACTGAGTGGGAAATCGGAACCTGGCACCCAGCATTACTAGGATAGGACGCGGTCTTGTTAACTCAGTATCAGGGAAATATGACTGAGTTGGAAACAGGGTTATACTTATAGTGCTGGCGGCCTGGTCTCTCAATGGGACCACTTATAGTGCTTGCGGACTGGTCTCGCAGTGGTGCAGCACTATAAAGTCACCATGAGTGAGCACTGTCACAATTCAGTAGCCGTCCTGATATGACCGTAGATGTTGCTAGGACGTTAGGCACCAACCAACCAACAAACTATACCTAATGTAAGGTTAGAAGTGATACTCGATCCTGACATGACCTTAGATGTTGCTAGGACGTAAAACACCATCAAACAAACTATACATAATGTAAGGTTAGAAGTGATACTGATAGGTCAGAGTGGGTTCAGCGGTGCGAGACGTTGCCAAGACTGTACGACTACTACACAGGACCCGGGAGGCCTATTTACAGGGCAGTGGATTGAATAACACAAATCTAGTAGTTGTATTACATTATATTGATGCAGTGACAGATCATTATAATAGTTCACTGTGTATTGTATCACTGTACATTTCACTATATATGTCAAAGGTAGATTATTCCTATTTCCCCCCCCCCTTTTTTTGTCTCCTCCTTTTTTTTTGCTTGAAATTTAATTAATACTAGAATGGGAAAACAGAACTAGCAAAGAAATGGTTGGTTCTAATATGTTTATTATGGTTGTGGGGGCGTGGATAGCACTTCTTCTATCACCTAAATTTGGCGACTTTAAATTGTGGTATCCCTTATACAAAGGGCAACTAGAGCAAATAATGCGCCACTACTAAAGCAGACCAGAAGCCAAATAAAAGCTCACGAGAGAAGCACGCTAGAAATGGCTGCCAAGGTGTGGAATGCCCAAACAGTAAAGGAACGACAAATTCCCGACCTAAAAACATACAAAAAATATCTGTGCAAAATAAGGCTAGGAACCCCCAACTAAGCTGCACCGCAAAGGGGCAGGTGATACATGTCACGGCCCACCAGCGAGACGCCCAATGGAAGGTAACCATACCAAAAGCACCCAGATAACACACTCACAGCTGCGTACAAGCCTATGATATGTAAATAGGAGTAGGCTAGTCTAGAAATAAGAGTAGAAAAAATAAAGCACATATATGCCAAGAAAATCCAAAAAAATTAACATAGACTACTATAGTACTAACCAGACCAACCAACTATCTGCTACTGAAATACAGGCAATCAAATACCTTATCAGCAGCTACTGTGTGATAAGACAACACCAACACTACAGCTGGCCAGCATTGAAAACAAGCCTGAATACCCAGGCTTATATGCTATGGACAGTATAAATACAGCCTCAATAAAAAAAAAAAAAGAAAAAAAAAAAAAGAAGAAAAATACCCCAGTCACACTACTGCTTGTGACCGCTTGTGACCCCTTTGCGACCACAAAAAGGTTGATCGCAATAAGTTTGCAAGTAGTAAAAAAATGCTCCTCAGTGGTCGCAGACCTTGCCACCATTTTGGCTGCAAGGAGGTTGCAGCTACTAGCGACCATTTTGGTTGCAATGAGGTCGACAGCCATTGCTTTAGTCGCAAGGAGGTCATCAGTGACTAGGTTATTTGGTCCAAAATAGTCACAAATTGGTCACAAGCAGTCACAAGCTATGTCTTTACGCTAAGAAAAATAATATCCTTTTGTTATTATTAGCACCAGGATCTGTACATGACCCTTCTGATAATTCTACTTTGCCTGAAGCTGTATAGTCCAATGAAGCATCAACATTTCACAACCAAAGAAATTATCTAGAATTAATTCTACATATCTAACTTAAATACAGGTGCACCTATTAAACATTTGTCACCATATATAAGGGAATAAATACTGAGGTGATTTAATAGAACCTGTTACTACGAAAGCCTATGATGTCAGAGTTTTGGCATGCTTGCCAAAACTAATTTGAAATGTTTGCACTTCAAATATCTCAAAATTTAGCCGGTTCAAACTAAAAGGTATTTCAAACTAGAGTGTGGTAGCTTATAACAATCATTTTAATATATTTATCTCAGAAAAATAACAGAAACTGAAAACCATCGGATTCTGCAACTTAAAAAAAATAAAAATACTTGAAACAATTCTGTGCGTAATAGAACTGGTGGCCAAACTAAGTACCTGTTGATGGTCAGTGAATTATAAACAAATTGGCAGACTATTATACTGCAGTAATGAATATAATATTATTTCGCGTTATTCACTGAATGGGTAGCAAATACTGATGAAAGGCTAAGAAAATGATTAAATAGTGTTCAAGGTAAGGAGATGATAATATAAAAAAGTAGGACATATTTTCAACTAGAAACCAAGACAAGCTTATGCATGCCACAGGGTGCGGTGGCCCAATCGGTAGAGCGCGGGCTTTGGATGTGGAAGGTCGGGAGTTCGGTTCCCGGTCGAATCAAACCAATGACTTGTCGGTTCCTAGCCTGACGCTCGGCATTAATAAGATAGGGCAGGGACTGGTTGGCTCAGTGTTAGGATAATGTGACTGAGTGGGATATCGGGTCATGGTGCTGGTAGCCTGATTTCCAAGCGAGGCAGCACTATAAAGTCGCCATGAGTGCACACTGTCACAAGTTGGTAACAGTCCTGATATGACCTTAGATGTTGCCAGGACGTAAAACTCCCAACAATCAACCAATAGTCTATGAGTGCCCTTAGATTTGAGGGGAAATACTTTCATGGTGGGTTCAAAATGTTACACACACGCGCATGCACGCGCACACACACGCACACATGCACCCACGCGCACATACATACGCACGCACACTGGACATGTCAATACACACACTAGACATGTTAATGCAAACTTGTCATAAGACAAGTAAACTAGGCAAGCATAATAAACTCCAACCTAATTAATACTTGCATATTCCATGTTATGGTAATGTATTAAAGGTTTATGGGCATATTAAGATGTTACCCGGCCAGGGTTGCGTGAAGTAAGCAAGAAATATGCCGACTGCATATTATGCTAAGTACATTTTAGTTATGCTCTCTACATCTCTGTTAAATGCTATATATATATACACACACCTTAGTTATGCTGTCTACATGTTATTCATGCTGGCAATGCCTTAGTTATACTGACTATATTTTAACATGACTAAGATGTGATCAGCTTAACTAACTACATCTTACAGTTATCAGGGATGAAAGATCTCCGCGATTTCGCAATCCCGCAGCACCATTAACATATACTATGGGCCCTACTGTTCTACGCTGTAGCACCATCAGCATATACTAATATGTAATGCAGACACCTCAGCACTATCAGTGTATACTACTACTAATACTACTAATAACTGCTTCAAACGGTGCAGCACTATCAGCGTATACCAATATATATGAAACCCAACTTCCGGGAATTCTCCGCGATTCCCTGACAATGCTAAACCTATGGGAGAATATCAGCATTTCCGCTTTTTTTCCCGGAGACCACTTTCATCCCTGAGTTATACTGACTAGATCTCTGTTATCTTGACTATGTCTTAATTATGCTGATTGCATCTTAGTTATGCTACCTATATATCTTAGTTATGCTACCTATATCTTGGTTATGCTACCTATATCTTAGTTATGCTACCTATATCTTAGTTATGCTACCTATATCTTAGTTTTGCTAACTATATCGTTGTTATACTGATTAGAACGTAGTTATACTGACTAGAACGTAGTTATACCGTTTTAGTTTGGCTAACTATCTTAGTTTTGCTGATTGTCTTAGATCTGTTGACTATATGATATATCTTAGTTCCGTTGGCTATATTTTAGTTATGCTGGTTACTTTTTAGTTGCACTAACTATAATTTAATTCTGTTGGATACAATTTTTAGTTAAACTGACTGTTTTTTTAGTTATACTGATTGTTTATTAGTGATTCTGATTATATCTTAATTAAGTTGACTATGCCTTAGTTCTGTTGGCTATAACTTATTTCTGTTAACTGTAACTTAGTAGTTCTGTTGACTATAACTTAGTTCTATACACTATAACTTAGTAGTTCTGTTGACTATGAGCTAGTTCTGTTGACTATGCCTTACTTCTGTTGACTATGATTCAGTTCTGTTGACTATGAGCTAGTTCTGTTGACTATAACTTAGTTCTATACACTATAACTTAGTAGTTCTGTTGACTATGAGCTAGTTCTGTTGGCAATAACTTAGTTATGTTGACTATGATTCAGTTCTGTTGACTAAGTTAGGTATGTTGACTATAACTTAGTTCTATACACTATAACTTAGTAGTTATGTTGACTCTGATTCAGTTCTGTTGACTAAGTTAGTTCTGTTGACTATAACTTAGTTCTATACACTATAACTTAGTAGTTCTGTTGACTATGAGCTAGTTCTGTTGACTATAACTTAGTTCTGTTAACTATAATTTAGTAGTTCTGTTGACTATGAGTATGACTTAGTTCTGTTGACTATTAGTTACTTCTAGAACTTAGGGGCCGCCCAAAGTTTTCAACATTTTCAGGATAGTACAACGTGTATGCGGAGGGGGTGTCAGTCAAGTAAAGCTCTTATTATTCATAAAAATGTTGATATTTAAGACATATTCATACCTTCTTTATGTTCTGGGTTCATATTGTCTTTATGTTCTGTAGTACACTATTGATGTGTACTACTTTCAGGGGGGTGGGGGGGTGTCTGCAAAAGTACTATGCTTTGTACCACCGTGAAAACTTTGGACGGCCCCTAAGTTCTATTAACTATATCTTAGTCATGCTAATTATCTCATTTCTTAGTTATGTCAATCAATCCTCTCTAGGCTAGCCATAGATGGAAATAAAGTAATCAGAGATAAAATATCTCTGCGATTTCGTGGATTCCGCGATATTTGGTTAACGTTCACAAAATGCCAATATATATATATGACAGCCCGCTCTTGATATGACTATAGATATTGCTAGGATGTTAAACCCCAACAAAACATATATGGCAGCAATTGGTTTGTTCGAATCCTGTTCTTATATGACCTTGGTCTTAGATTTTGGTAGAAGTTACTAGAACATAAAACACAAACAAGAAAGTTAGGGATGGGTGATAATACAGTCATAACAAGTACAGTTGAAACATGACTTCCAGTATTTTCCACCGCAGTTCCCTGACAGTGCTAATTCTATTGCGGGGGGAGGGGGGGCGCATTTCCGTAGAAATTTACTTAGTGCCAATGTCTCGGCTTCATTCCCGCATTTTGTTGTCGGAGACCACTTTCATCCCTGAGTAATATAAAAAAGAAGGTTTATAGCCACTGAGATGGTGCAGTAAGGTTGGCAGACCTGATTACAGTAGATGTGCTATGCTGGTGCAGGAAGGTTGGCAGCCCTGATTACAGTAAGATGTGCTGTGATGGTGCAGTAAGGTTGGCAGCCCTGATTACAGTACATGTGCTATGCTGGTGCAGTAAGGTTGGCAGCCCTGATTACAGTAAGATGTGCTGTGATGGTGCGGTAAGGTTGGCAGCCCTGATTACAGTAAGATGTGATGTGATGGTGCAGTAAGGTTGGCAGCCCTGATTACAGTAAGATGTGCTATGCTGGTGCAGTAAGGTTGGCAGCCCTGATTACAGTAGATGTGCTATGCTGGTGCAGTAAGGTTGGCAGCCCTGATTACAGTAAGATGTGCTGTGATGGTGCAGTAAGGTTGGCAGCCCTGATTACAGTAAGATGTGCTGTGATGGTGCAGTAAGGTTGGCAGCCCTGATTACAGTAGATGTGCTATGCTGGTGCAGTAAGGTTGGCAGCCCTGATTACAGTAAGATGTGCTGTGATGGTGCAGTAAGGTTGGCAGCCCTGATTACAGTAGATGTGCAGTTTGTGACCACGCCCGTGTTGTCAGGAACAGATCGATACTGGTCGATCAATGCCTGACACACTGAGAACCACCCACAACACACACCCAACTCCCACTAGTCATCAATCCCACCACAAAAGGCGCAATTGGTTAGAGTTTACCCCCCCGAGGAAATGGTCTATATTTATTTCTAATTTCCACTTAGGTCTATTTGGATGTGTTTAGTAAAGAACTTGAATTTGATATCTAAATGTTTTAACTTGAATTTGACAACTAAATTTATTATCTTGAATTTGATATCTCAATTGTTTAACCTGATTAGTTGTTTAACAGGGATTAGTTGATTAAGCAGGGGGATTTTTTAACTTGAATTTGATATCTAAATATTTGTTTAGTGGGGGTGTGGCGGGGGAGGGGTAAATGATCATTTTTATTCATCGAATAAAGGTGTTTTTTGTTTTTTTCAGCGCTGAGGCACTGGTTTTCCTACCATATTATGCTACATTCAGTCACATATATATAATATAGTCTAAAATAAATCTATATACAAGAAGTATAAATTGTTATACAAGTGTAGGTAAGCGGAACTATTTATGATTATATATTTGTTGTAGTTTTGTCCTTGTGATATTATATGTACTACATAGTTCTTCTATACATAACTATATATATATACACGCGTATATCCTGGATATGCCGGTGTAGGGTCGGCGCAGTGCCTTCCCCTGGTGTTGGGAGTTGGCTATTTAACTATTCACCATTCTGGGTTCGAGTCTGTCAGGTGGCGCCCCCTGCTCCACCTCCCTCGCCCCTCCCTCGCCTGCCCAGGCCCCATTTCCCTCACCCGGTCCATACGGTTAACACCTATCACTTGTGATTGTGTCAGTTTTTTTTTCTTTATTTATTGGTAGGGCGGTTTGCCCAGCCAAGTACGGTTATGGTTGCGTATTACTGGGTTACGGTTGTCTGGCCCATCCATTATATATATAAGCCAAATAAAAAATGACTGTACTCGCCTACCTGTGTCCGTGTTGCCTGCGCCATCCTACAATATATATATTACTATATATATATAACTATGTATATAGATATTAATAATCCATTGACATTGTTGTATATATAAATTATGTTAAAATCCCGGTGGTCGATATAGTGAGTTTGCCGAACCGGATGACAAATAACACAGCGTCCACTTCAAACTGTTTATTTGCACCAATTGTCAATTTCTTTATTGAATCTAGTAGCAAACAAACAGGAACTGTTTGTTCCATGCCTATATTGGGCTTAGTAATGTAGGGTAGATTTCGATTAATTTAATCGACAATGGCCCATATATATATATATATATATATATAGTTCAATAGAGGTGGCTGGTGCGAGCTATTTATGAAATAAAATACATGAAATGAGCTGCCTCATGTAGAATGTGTGCTTATTCACTAAATAACACACCGGACGCAGTGGCCGAATCGGAAGAGCGTCGGCCTTGCGTGCGGGAGATCTGGAGCTCGGTTCCCGGTCGAGTCAAACCAATGGCTTATCAAATTGATACTTCCTAGGATGGCCGAATAAGTTAGAGCGTCAGTCTCCCGTGTTGGTAGACCATGGGATCGTATGTTTGAACCCTGGTCGAGTCAAACCAATGACTTAAAAATTGATACTTGTCGCTTCCTAGCCAGGCGCTCGGCATTATTATGATAGGGCAAGGACTGGTTGGCTCAGTGTCAGGATAATGTGACTGAGTGGGATATCAGGTCATGGTGCTGGTGGCCTGGTGGGACAGCACTATAAAGTCGCCATGAGTGCACACTGTCACAAATAGGTCCTGATATGACTTGAGATGTTGCTAGGACATAAAACAACAACAAACAGACAAACAAACCCTCCCTCAGTTCCTCCTATCTCCTGGGCACTGTCAAGATTCCCTGGTGTATATTTGTTGAACTACTCAGTGAGTGAAACTACCACCTCCTCCCCCTCCTCCTTCTCCTCCTCCTCCTTCTCCTCCTTCTCCTCCTCCTCCTTCTCCTCCTCCTTCTCCTCCTCCTCCTCCTCCTCCTCTCTCCCCCTCCCCTCCCCTCCTCCTCCTCCTCCCCCCCCCCTCCCCCCTCCTCCTCCCCCCTCCTCCTCCTCCTATTCATCCTTCTCCCCTCCCCCATCCTCGCCCCCTTCTCCCTCATCCCTCATCCCTCCTCCCTCCTCTGTCCTCCTTCCTGCCCCCACCCTCCCACTATCCTTTTGGGTTTTAACATGACCAAGTCAAATCACTGACTTACAAAATTGATACTTGTCGCTACCTAGCCTGGTGCTTGACATTACTGGGAATAGTAGGATAGAGCAATGACTGCTTAGTTCAGTGTCAGGATAGTGTAGCACTATAACGTCACCACGAGTGAACAGCCGCAAGTCAGTAGCCTACCCATCCTGATGATCTTGGATGTGTGTAGCCAATGAAAATCAATGTGCTCTAGAGGCGTCGTTAAATAAAACAAACTTTGAACAAATCTTGGATGTTGCCAGGATATAAAACCCCAAACACCCTCAAGGTAGTGAGTGACAAGTGTTAACCTTGTAAGGCCTTTGTTTGCTTCTGTCATGCTGCTACGCTGTAACTGCAACATATATGTTAACCCTTCCTTGCTCCCAGTCCCTATCACCAGGCTTTGATGTAGTGGAAATCTATATTCGACTAGAGCGGTATAAAAAGAAAACAAAAGGCCCTCTAATCGCCTGTGGCTTTATTTGCTGCGATAAGACGACAGAGGCGCGCCAGATAGCGGTATAGATTGTGAGTGTACTTAACGGTGACATTTCAGTTGTTAGCTGATGTCACTCACAGGGTCTGATGTGAGTCAACTACACTAAATGGGGCTTTTCACATTGTTGAGTGCACTCAGTAAATGAGGCTTTTCATGCTTTATTATGATTTGCCTGTAGTGCCACTGTGTACAATTTGACACTTTGTGTGTGTGTGTGGGGGGGGGGGGGTACATTAGTTGATTAAGCGGGGTGATTTTAACTAATTTAAGTCACAATGACAGTGTTGCATGTTGTCTATTCCTTAACTCCTCACCTCATCGCCAGATCGTCTGTTCCCCTCCTCCCCTCCTCCCCTCCTCCCCTCCCTCTCCCCTCCCCTCCTCCCCTCTCCTCCCCTTCCTCCCCTCACTCCCCTCTCCTCCTCCCCCCGTCCCCTCCCTCTTTCTCCTCTCCTCTCTTCCCGCTCCTCCCTCTCCTCTCTCCTTCCCGCTCCCTCCCCTCCCCCCTCTCCTCCTCCTTCCCCCCCCTCTTCCCATCCTCCCCCCTTCCCTCTTCCCTCCTACCTCTTTCAATCCCCATCCCCCTTTCTCCCCCTGCGTTCTCCCTCTCCTTCTCTCCTCCCATCTCCCATATCTCCCCTTCCCCTACCCTCCCTCTTTCTCTCTTCCCTCTCTTCTCTCCTCCCCTCTCCCCTCTCCTTCCCATCTCCTCTCTCCTCCCCTTCTCCTTCTCTCCTCTCCTCCCCTCTCCTTCTCTCCTCCCTCTGCTTTTCTCCTCCCTTTCCTTCTCCCTCTGCTTCTCTCCTCCCTCTCCTTTCTCTCCATCCTCACTCATCCCCAGCTCTCCTTCTTCCTCCCTCTCCTTCCTCTCCTCCCCTCTCCTTCTCTCCTCCCTCTCCCTTCTCTCCTCCCCTCTCCTTCTCTCCTCCCTCTCCCCTCTCCTTCTCTCCCCCCTCCCCTTCTCTCCTCTGCTCATCCCTCCCCTCCTCCCTTGCTCGCCCCTGACTTCGCCTCCATAGATCAGTGATATCGGGTGTCTGCATGGACGAGCTAAATAAGGGCCCATCCTGATATCTCAGATATTGCTAGGACACAAAACCCCAACCATTCACTCACGCAAATGGGTTTGACGTAGCTGCAGTAATTGTTAGGTATAAATAACCTTGCATGACACTTGACATGCATGACAACCAATGTCATGTAGTTCTCATTCTCTATCTCCCAAAAGAGATCCAGAAATGAGTCAAAATGTGTTGATGACAACTTCCTCTCGTGACCCTATGAACTTGTATAATTGTGTGAATGATTGCTACCATCAACTCTCCACGAGGCCAAATTTAAAGCTGCATAATCCGATGATACTAGTGATCGATCTAATATATTTATCTAAGAAAAAATATAGAAATTTAAAACCATCGGACTATGCAACTTTTAAAAAAGATGGGTGATCGTCCAGCCCGTGCCTGAAAAATCGTCCACCCCTGATTTAAACAAAATTATTATTATAATTTTTGTTAAGCTGTTAGAAATGCGTCGAGCGAGCACAATTCAACTTTCGTATCAATTTTTAAGTCATTGGTTTAACTCGGCCATGGTTTGAACACAGGATTTCGAATCCCACGACCTACCAGGACGGGAGGCGGACGCTCCACTCATTAGGCCATGGCGTCTGGTTACGTATTACGTCTACGTCAAAAATATATAAAAAATGAAAATAAAAACCGCCCACCCGACCCTGATTTTCATTTCAAAAGGAGGATCAGCATTTCTTTGTTTTATTTGGCCTAATATCACTTTTCTAGACCTACCTGTCTAAGTTAATGGCTCAGGACTAACCCTGTATGGTTACACTAGGTCTAACTCGTCATTATGTTCACTTTCTTTTCTTTTATTTGTGCTGAAATGGTTTTTTTTTTATCTTTAAAAAGTAAAAGGTGTAAATAACTATCATCTGTGGCTGGAAGTCCTTTGCTTTAGCACTTAAAAAGTACAAATCTACCCTAACCTTGACACTGCAAATATATAATGCACTATTGTTTTCCTTGTGGCAAACTTGTTATAATATTACTGGATGCCCGGCCGCATGGACACCAGATAATACCATAAAACTCTTCCCCCTTCATTTCACCTGTGATGCTGTTATTCAAACCCAGACTATCAACTCATTAACCACTCCTAAGGAAGAATGAAGACAAGTCACACAGATGAACAGTGGAGAAGTTGTGCTTTAATGGCATCAACTCCTGCCCACCTACTAGTGACCTATCACCGACACCCCTTACCTTCTGTCCACACAGAATCTCATTACCACTTTAGCCTGTATAGAAATCAGTGCCTACAGCTCATTGAACCTGAGTCCTATGGCTGTGTACACACTCAATTGGAATATATGAATTTTGATAGCATCAGACAGATTGTTTGGGGTCCTGCTCTAGAGTAGGTTTGTCTCACTCAAGAGACAGGAGTAGAGTGATCTCTCTTCAGTGTGTCTGAAGCAGAGTCCTGAATAATTAATTAATCTCAAAGCGAGGCTAGTGTGGTCAGAGGGCCAAGGTAGTGTAGGTGACTGAGCATCCCCACAGCCAGCCAATCAGGCACCCCCACAGCCTGGATGGGCGACACCCCCAGTAGTGCTGGCTGTCACTCAACCCAGCTGCAGGTGGTGCCCTGGGTGTATATGCAGATTAGGCTGGTGGGCCTGCCCAGGTGTCAAGGGTGAACAGGTAGTTGCAAACAGTTACAAATATATATTTATATATATATGTACCAAAAATGTCCCTTTTCTCCAATTGCATTCTTTATGAATACATAGAGGAACATTTCATCAACCTTGAACTGTTTCTTATATAACACATTTCTTCATTAATCTCAGGCATCCTGTATGAACATACCTTTCACATAGCTTCTGTCATGTCACACTGGGAGTGGGATACTGTTGATTTTAGTTTACATAACATTGTCCCCACTCCGCCGCCCAAGAATAATAATGCTCTCTGCCAACATATAATTCTTAACCGAAAATCCGTATATTTTTACATTGTGTTTATTCTAGACTATATTATATATGTTAATGAATGTAGCATAATATGGCCGGAAGACCAGAGCCTCGGTGCTGAAAAAATATGTCCATTTGCTGAATAAAAAATGAGAATTTACGAAGAAAAGAAAACGAGGAAAAAAATGACTGTTCAGATGAATAAATATATAAATCCTGCCCGAATCAAACCAATGACTTATAAAAGGAACTGACACTTGTCAACATCCGGTGGAGGTGATGTGGGCTACAGGTGGCACCACCGGTAAAGTGTGGAGTCTTAGGGAGTATGATAATATCAATAATAACACCAATTCCCTTACATATCTTTATACTCGCATAATGCGTTATACATCACATATATTTATAATTTTACCTCGGTACTACCCTCTGGCTACTCATAGTCACGGCCCGCTCACCCTACCCTACACGACTATCATGTTTGCTTATGCCAAAACTAAAACACTAAAGTATCCATATAATATTGAGATAATTTTATCCTATAAAGTATGTAAAAGATGGCTGGACCCGGATGTGCTTCCTTCTCCCTGACCCACGACTATCCGAGGCTAGTACCTCGGGAAAACACCAGTTATCCATCATCTGTACCAGGTAAGACTCGTATATAACTATACTATTTTTAAACAAAAATGAATAGAAATACTGAAGGACAATGCATCAGCCCTTGGCAGTTCCCGTATCACCGACGCAGCGTATTTGTGTGGAAATGGGAGCATATGATGCAAGTTGGGCCGCAACTGGGTTACGTGGACGCTGGGTGAGGGGTCACAGGTCACGTGGTGTGGGTGTGGGTATGTATCACTGTGTGGTGGCGTCACGTGATGGTTTCCAGGAGACCGGGCGTTGAGAGACAGGTGGGTTGGTTGGTTGTTGGAGATTTACTTCCAGGCAACATCTAAGGTCATATCAGGACGAGTACCGACTTGTGACAGTGCACACTCATGGTGCTGCCCCACTGGGAAACCAGGCCACTGTGACCATGACTCGATATCCCACTCAGTCGCATTATCCTGACACTGAGCTGACCAGTCCTTGCCCTATCCTATTAATACTGAGCGCCAGGCTAGGAAGCGACAAGTATCAATTTGATAAGTCACTGGTTTGATTTGACCAGGAACCAAACTCCCGACCTCCCGAACGCGAGGTACAAGTTGGTACCCGTCCTGATGACCTTAGATGTTGCCAGGTCATAAAACTCCAACAACCAACCAACCATCGGTGTTGTTCTGTGTGAGTTTTTTCATTCGACTTGATGTAAAGCGCTGATAAAATATAACCCAAGTGTAAAAATGATGAAATACTAGAAAAAGTGTTTTACTTTGTCACTGTGATCCATAGTACATTGATTTGTTAATGACAGATTGTTAAATAGTATGACATCAGCATATATCCGCATGCTCCACGGGCTTATCGCGGAAGACGTCACAGACCTAATAATGAAACCGGACTTGGTGGCCGAATCGATAGAGCGTGGGCTTCCCGTGCGGGAGGTCAGAAGTTCGGTTCCCGGTCGAGTCACACCAATGACTTATAAAATTGATACCTGAAACTTCCTAGCCTGGTGCTCGGAATTAATAGGATAGGGCAAGGACTTGTTAGCTCATTTTCAGGATAATGTGGCTGAGTGAGATATTGGGTCATGGTGTCGGCGGCTTGGTTTCCTGGTGGGCCAGCACTATAAAGTTGCCATGAGTGTGCACTGTCACAAGTCGGTACTTGTCCCGATATGACCTTAGATGTTGTTGCCAGGACGTAAACCAACAACCAACCAACCTAATAATGAATATTCAAATGGGCAGTTGGTGGGACGGACCCAAAATCTATTTTTAGCACTGTGTCGTAATTGCTACAAACTTGTCGCGACTGCCATCACCTTCCTACATGAATATTCAAGAAGGCAGTCGGTCATACAGATGGGGCTTCGACAGTCTCAATGGATATTTTGTTTGAGTTTGCAACAGGAATCAGGATGGAAGTTGCGCATGTCCTTTTGTAATACAGTAATCGGACCGACTTTAAATTGTCCATTTATGGAGGTGGTCGGTTTAGAGAGTTTGTTTATTGTTACAATGTCCTTTTGTAATACAGTAAAACCTCGCGTATTCGACCGACCATGGGACCGTCTTTTAATGATCCATTTCGGGAGGTGGTCGGTTTCGGGAGTTTGTTTGTTACAATGTCCTTTTGTAATACAGTACAACCTCTATAAATCGACCGACCATGGGACCGTCTTTTAATGGTCCATTTATGGAGGTGGTCGGTTTAGGGAGTTTGTTTATTGTTAAAATGTCCTTTTGTAATACAGTAAAACCTCTCTAAATCGACCAACCATGGGACTGACTTTTAATGGTACTTTTAGGGAGGTGGTCGGTTTATTGTTGCAAAGGTATTGTATGGGCGATCGTTTGGGACCCAAATAAAGCAATCGATATAGGGCAGTGGTCATCTGTGGAGGTGGTCAGTTAGAGGTTTCGCTGTCGTGAAGTACACAAACATTTAAATTTTGAACCAGTTTTGGTGGTATTAGAGGTAAATTGCTAGACAAAATGAACAATTACTAATCATAGATAGATGAGAATCTTCTGAATTCATCCAGAATTCTGGGTTTTTAATCTCCCCGATTTTACCCCCCCCCCCACCCACCCAGATACGGTCAAAATTTGCGACCATTCCGGCTTCTCCCATCACTTTAGAACTCCCCAAAATTTGTAAAATATTTTTCTGGTTGACAGGCGATTCTCATCTATGCTAATTGATCTCCATATTGATTAGCAATTGTTGATAATAACAATAATTTTTTAATGTTTCCTGAAGGGGAAGTAACATGACCAACATAGCTTTACTTATTCACAATTATCAGGATCGATTAAGACTAATCATATATATTATTAGTCATTACACAACAGGAGACAAATGTAGCTGGATTGAGTAGATACTCTGGCTGGCCTTAAAAACCCTCTATGTTTATTAACCCCACAATAATTATTAAAGCTAGAGTTCTCGTTCAAATGCGCCTACTGAAGGGAAAACCAGTTGGACGCTGGAGAAAGCGCGCCAACTCCCTGCCTCAGTGTAGACTCGCAGACCCCCAGGTCGTTGTACCTGCCCGCTCCCACTGTTCAGCGTGCAAGCATGGGGGTTGTGGGTTCGAAACCAAAAGCGATATACAAATAGAAGAGTTCCAACCTAATAATATTTGTATAAGTGATTATACTACAAATATATCTATATCTTAACCTATTCTATGAGACTTATTTCGGGACCAGTAAAGGCGGGTGACCTTTGTAATCAAGCTGTGAGTATTGTGGTCATCCAGCCCTAATAGCCTACATAGCCATTCAGGAAATGTAGGTCAGAGGATACTTACACAGGGATGAAAGACCTCCACAATTTCACGGATTTCCACAATTTGTTATATTCACTGGTTAACATTAAAAAAAATGCCACGGTCAAAGAATCAGGACGGTGCTATCTGGTACCAGACTAACCGGTAACACCAAAATAAAATGTCTCCTGGGAAACAACGAGTTAGAACAGGTAGACAACTACCGATATCTGGGAGTGGACCTGGACAGGCACTTAAACTGTGACCTTTGCATAACAAACACTATCAAAAAAGCAAACCACAAAATATGGTTACTGGCAAAACTAAGGTACTACATGACTGAAAGCATGGCAATCAAAATATATAAAGGAATGATCCTTCCCATCTTCGACTACGGTGATGTAGTATACATGGGGGGAAGTACCAAACTACTCAACAAACTACAAGTGATGCAAAATAAAGCCCTTAAAATATGCCTCCAAGTACACAAAAGATATCCCACGATAGAACTACACAAAAAATGCAAAGCAACACTATTAACAAGCAGAAGAGAAACACACCTGAAAATACTAGCACACCACTACACCACGAAACCGGATTACACAGTAGCCCCCCGCAGGGACACTAGACACATGGCGGCCCCAATACTCCTAACGGAAAGAAGCAACATGAAAATACATGAGAGAAGTGTACTAACCATGGCAGCACATGCCTGGAATAAACAAAATGTAAAATTACGGGCAATCCGTAACCCTGACCACTACAAAAAATTCTTAAAGAAAACAATTACTTACTGACACAACAAAACCGCACCTGCCCCTGAGCGCCGTCAATGCTTGCTGTGTACTGGCACAGAAAGCAAAAGACAGGCCAGGAAAAGTGGTAGGCACTAAACAGAAAAAATAGGAAAATTAGCCCTCCTAAGTATAAAGGAAATCAGGAAAGCTATCACCACATGGCGCAATCCCACCTGGGTATGTGTATTGGCACAAACCAACACAGAAATGGACAGGCCACGGTCATGCAACTGATCCACCCTGAAATACAAAATGGCTAGGCAAACAACACAGCCATCCCACCTGGCAGCAGTCCTAAAGGGTCCGAGTGTGTTCTAGCACACGAGTGCACTCGTGAAAGGAGTTTAGGTGAAAGGATGCTGTAACAAATAACCAAATAATCTGAATGGAATGGGATCCTCTCCCGCAAGCCTGCATGTCACCCAAGTAGATGTACATAGTAGGCTAAGGTATCATACTCAGACTAGACAAAAAAACTGGAAAATTACAAAAAAAAAACTACCATAGGCTATTTATTACTAACAACCAAAATTGCAGAAGGCTGACACAGGTAAACACTCCTGGGCAAAGGAACAGATCAAGACAGCACCACATCTGTCCAGTGTTGAACACAAGCACCCTGACAGGAGCTTATATGTTATGGGCTGAGTAAATACCTCGTCAATAAAAATTAAAAAAAATTAAAATATGTATAAGCCAACAATTGGTTAGTCTGAATACTGTTCATATATCGCCTTAGATGTTGCTAGAACACATCCGACACCATGTAGTGTTGTGTTTGGGTGGAATAATTAAAAAAGAAAATTGTTTACGTTCTAGCAACATCTAGGTCATATCAGGACGGGTACCGACTCGTGACAGTCTGCACCTAAGGTGACTTTATAATGCTGCCCCACTGGGAGACCACAGCACCAGCACCATGACCTGATATCCCACTCAGTCACATTATCCTGACAATGAGCTAACCAGTCCTTGCCCTATGCTAATGCTGAACACTTGGCTAGGAAGCGACAAGTATACATTTTTTAAGTCATTGGTTTGACTCGACCAGGGTTTGAACCCACAAACACGCAGGTTCGGATCCCCTGATCTCCCAAAACAGGAGATGGACGCTCAATTCATTCGGCCATCCTGTCTGGTACTAGGGTGGAAGAAAGAAATGTAACTTCTTAGAGCTTAGTATAGCAAGTGCCGGTTTATTCATACTCACTTCACTACGTCACTCAGGCATATTATATATTATACATAAGTGACCATTATCTAAGTTAGTTATGTAGAAAGAATTCTAGATGATTGTTATGGTTTTGAAAATGTGATGCTTCATCTGACTATGCATCTTTCAGTTAGATCACCAGGGCCCGTATCCATGGAGCGGTGTTAGCGGTGTGTGGTGTTAACCCTCTAACACCGGGTAGCTATCCCCGGTTATCGGCGGCGTCAAGAACTATGTCAAGCCGTATGCATGGTGGCCTAAACGGTGTGTGTTTATTCATTATGGAAATTTCTCTGAGCCTGTTGCCGGCGAGCACCTGGTTTGGCCTAATATATTGCCTGCTTTACCCACTGGGAACTGAGGCGGCGGCGGCGGCGATGGATAGTATGGACAGTATGGACAGTATGGATATCGTCCATGCGGCGGCGGCGGCGATTTGTTTACTTTACATTCGTCGATTCGAAAATATTAATATCTCCGCCGATGTAGCGGCGGCGTGAATTTCGCTTCATTTTTAAGGTTAATTTGCTTAAATTTCACTTATTGCATATTTAATTCTGTTAAATATGATAACATTGAATAGATTTGGGCTCCATCCTGACACTAACCTAACACTAACACCGCTGTAAACCTGCTATGGGCTGGGGTTAGAATCTCCGAATTTAAGCTCGTGGTGTTAGGCCTAACACTGCTCCATGCATACCGACTTTTTGGCGCTAAACCAGAAATCCCGCCCTAACCTCGGTTTGCCTCACTAACACCACTCCATGCATACAGGCCCAGATCTTTGCAGCCATATTTTGCTCTTTGATGTAACGGCAACAGACTCCACAGATGATAGAGCCATGTGTAGTTGTAGAATGTCATGACAGTTCTATTCTGGGAGACTGGGCGCGGTGGCTGAATTGGTTAGAGCGCAGGCTTCCAATGCAGAGGTTTGGGAGTTTGAATCCTGGCCGAGTCAAACCAGTGGCCTACAAAATTGATACTTGTCAATAAAATTGATATTTGTCAATACCTAACTTATCACCTGGCATTACTAGGATAGGGCAAGGACTGGTTAGCTCAGTGCTAGGAAAATGTGACTGAATGAGAAATCGGGTTATGGTACCGGGCGGCCTGGTCTCCCGGTGGGGCAACACCCTAAAGTCACCATGAGTGTGAACTGTCATAAGTCAGTACCCACCCTAATATGACCGTAGATGTTTCCAGTATGTTGTTGGTTGGTTGTTGGAGTTTTACGTCCTGGCAACGTATACGGTCAGTACCAATATCTAAAACCCCAACAAAGTATTCTGTGGGGAAAGATTGGTGAATGGTGAGTAAGACTTGGCACGCCGCAGATGGATGGTGTGAGCTATAGTTAACAAGCTGTATAGAACACTGTCAACAATTCCGGCATTCCGGTTGGTTGGTTGGTGGAGTTTTACGTCCTGGCAACATCTAAGGTCATATCAGGACGGGTACTAACTTGTGACAGTGCACACTCATTGTGACTTTATAGTGCTGCCCCACTGGGAAATCAGGCTGCTAGCACCGTAACCTGATATCCCACCCAGTCCCATTATCCTGACACTGAGCTAGCAAGTTCTTGCCCTATCCTATTAATGTCGAGCGCCAGGCTAGGAAGTGACAACTATACATTTTGTAAGTCATTGGTTTGATTCAACCGGGAACCAAGTTCCCGATCTCCCGCACGCGAGGCCCGCGCTCTACCGATTGGGCCACCGTGCCCGGTCTCTCTGCATTCTGAGAATGGCTATCTGTCAATTATACCAACAACTGCAATCAACCCCTGAACACTCTGGAGTTCCAGCTCACAGATAGACGCGGGGGAGGTTTAGTGTGTAAATGGTCTAGTAGCTAAGACGTTGACTCTGAATTTTGCACCATGATGGTCCAATGAGTTGAGCGTCCATCTCCCGTGTTGGTAGATCGTGGGATTCAAACACATGGGTTCGAACCCTGGTCGAGTCAAACCAATGACATAAAAATGTAAACTTGTCGCTTCCTAGCCAGGCGGTCAGCATTATTAGGATACAGCAAGGACTGGTTGGCCCCGTGTCAGGATAATGTGACTGAGTGGGATATCAGGTCATGGTGCTGGTGGCTTGGTTTCCCAGTGGGGCAGCACTTTAACGTTGCCATGAGTGCGCACTGTCACAAGTCAGTACCCATCCTGATCTGACCTTAGATGTTGCCAGGACGTAAAACCCCAACAACTAACCAACTGAATTTTGCCGAGTGTCAGCTTGATACCAGGACCTAGGCGCTAGACTATTTGTGACATGGGTCACGTATTTCAAGTTCCGCTGGTTCCTCAGTAAGGACTGTAGCTGTGATCAAGCATGCTGGTTCACAGCTACAGCTTACATTGCGCAATGTGGGGATGGTTATATTCAGGGATGAAAGATCTCCGCGGATTTCTGGGATTTTTCCTGTAGCTATAAGTGTATACTAATATGTTGCGCCCGTCCTGATATGACCTTAGATGTTGCCAGGATGTAAAACTCCAACAACCAACCAACCAATACGTTATTTCACGCTGCAGCACCATCAGCGTATACCACTAATACCTTCAAACGCCGCAGCAGGGTCAGCGTATACCGATATGTGGTGCAAACACCGCAGCACTATCAGCGTATACCGATATGTGGTGCAAACGCCCCAGCACTAGCAGCGTATACTACTAATACGTGCTTCTAACGCTGCAGCACTATCAGCGTATACCGATATGTGGTGCAAACGCCGCAGCACTAGCAGCGTATACTACTAATACATGCTTCTAACGCTGCAGCACTATCAGCGTATACCGATATGTGGTGCAAACGCCGCAGCACTAGCAGTGTATACTACTAATACATGCTTCAAATGGTGCAGCACTATCAGCGTATACCACTATGTATGAAATCCGACTTCCGGGAATTTTCAGCGATTCCATGACAATGCTAAGCCTATGGGAGAATATCAGCATTTCCGCTTTTTTTCCCCCGGAGACCACTTTCATCCCTGAATATTATAACCATCGGGATTTGCAATATTAGTAAAGAGCACAACTCAGAACGACAAGGCTGCAAGTTTGGACAAATCTATCGAGATGATGTATTCTTGACCTAATGTCAAACCAATAGATAGATAGGAGTGGTCTCTTTCTGTTTCGGTAGGCATTATTTTGCTTCAACTTAAAGCTGCATAGTCCGACGAAGCATCAAATTTTCAATACCAAAGCAATTATCTAGATTTGATTTTCCATATCTAACTTAGATACTGATGCACTTAGTAAGCATTCATTGCCGCATAGAAGGGAGTACTAAGGCAATTTAATAGAACCTGTTACTACAAAACTCTATGGTGTCAGAGTTTTGCCAAGCTTGCCAAAACTAATTTTACATGCTTACATTTCAAATATCTCAAAAGTTTGCTATTTACAATCAAAGTTATTTCAAGCTAAAGTAAGGTACATTATAACGATCAACGTAATTTATTTATCTCAGAAAATGACAACTTCAAAACCATCGGACTAGGCAGCTTTAACTTGTGCTCTGGTTTGGACTTTGCGTTGTCTTGGGACTTGACCTACAACTTGAACTCAACCTTCAGCTTTGGGCACACCCGACGTGGATGGTGTAATCAAGACAGTTGACTGCTGTCAAGTGACCCTGAGTGCATTCTACTTGAAACCCCACAGTCCGGAGCGGAGCGAGATATCTAAGCATATTGTAAGAGAATTACGCGCCACACACACGCACATGCGCACACACACGCGCACACGCACACACACTCAGTGAATGGGGGCACACATACATACACACTCAGTCACTCCCTTACTCACTCACTCACTCACTCATTCACTCACTCATACACTCACTCACTCAGACACACTCACTCACTCATACACACTCACTCACTCATACACTCACTCACTCAGACACACTCACTCACTCAGACTCACTCACTCACTAATTCACTCACTCACTCATACACTCACTCACTCACTAATTCACTCACTCACTCAGTCACTCACTCACTCACACTCACTAATTCACTCACTCACTCAGTCACTCACTCACTCAGACACACTCACTCACTCAGACACACTCACACACTCACGCACTCACTCACACACACACTCACCCACTCACTCAGACACACTCACTCACTCACTCACTCACTCAGACTCACTCAGACTCACTCACTCACACACACTCACACACACTCAGACACACTCACACACACTCACACTCACTCACACACACACTCACTCACTCACTCACTCACTCACTCACACTACCACATACTGGACGCGGTGGCCGAATCGGTAGAGTGCAGGCTTCCCGTGCGGAAGGTCAGGAGTTCGAATCCCGGTCGAGTCAAACCAATGACTTACAAATTTGATATTTGTCGCTACCTAGCTTGGCATTACTAGGATAGAGCAAGGACTGCTTCGCTCAGTATCAGGATAATGTGACAATGGGGAATCGGGTCATGGTGCAGGCCACCTGGTCTCCCAGTGGGGCAGCACTATTAAGTCGCTGTAAGTGCGCACTGTCACAGGTCAAGTCGGTACTCGTCCTGATATGACATTAGATGTTGCCAGGACATAAAATTCCAACAAACAGAACAAACTATCGCACACTCACATTCACTCACTCATTCACATACAGTACACTCACACACACTCACACACACCCACTCACCCACACACTCACACACTCACACACACTCACACACACTCACATACACACACACTCACACACACTCACACACACTCACATACACACATACACTCACACACACATACATACATACACACACACTCACACACTCACATACATACACACACACTCACACATACATACACATACACACGCGCGTGCGCGCACTCAAGTGAGTAACTGAATTAACCACTTCCCCATTCTACATATTGTTGGTGTTGGCTAACAATATTACCATTCATAGACTTGTGGCGGTGACACGTTATTGCCCACTGCGCCTTGTGTTTGTTGTTCACATGAATTGCTCTCCTCATAAGTAAGGGAAGGAGGAGCGATGACGTTATACCCTTAGAATGAATCACTTATCTACATTTTAACCTAGTTTAATGTTGATAATGAATAAAATAAAACCAAGGATTCAACTTGAATCTAGGTAATCCAGACCAGAGCAGACATGTGCGTGTGTACTTGATTGTGACTGAGGAACTTACATACTTGAGATATTATTGTTATCTTTTTAGATTATTGCTTATCACCTCCTTGACTTGCATGTTTTTTGTTCCTCATGATAAGACTTACCAACATTGATTTCTCTGGATACGAATTATATATAGTATTGTACACCAGTTAAAATATTGCATTTTCTCCTTTTAGGTGAGTGACATTTCCTATGAAGAGTTCTACGTTAAGGCTCGCAGGTATGGTCAAGAAAACTCATGATGAGCATATAATGCAGTGTATAGTTGGCACTGTTCATTGGATATATATATGGAGACTTTCTACCAGGGGTGGACCTAGATAAAAGATTCACCCGGTACTTGTAGTACACGGGTGAACGACAACGTAGTGTAAATACGGGCGAAAATAGCTTTAGTATGGAACATGAAGTAGAAACTGTGGTTCCATGATCAAATGGCTACCTATATTGGCACAGATTTGGTGAAATGGGAGTGAATGCAAAAATCCAAGATGGCGGCCATAGAACCCCGTCGATTTCAATTTGAAATCGTATTAAACTAGCTATTTTATTATATTTTTCAACTCAAAGGTAGTGGGTAAATATGAAGATATCTACAAAGAATAAATGTTGCTTCTCACATTGTGAAATTAGGCTCTCATAAAGACTCAGTTCATTAGCCCGATTTTTCGACCATTTTTATATAAGGCTGGTCTTCACCCGTGTACTACAAGTACCGGGTGAATCTTTTATCTAGGGTGGACCCTGAACGTGGTGGGGCTGATCGGTAAGAGTCCAGGCTTTGGGAGTTCGGCTCCCGGTCGAGTCAAACCAATGACTCACAAAATTGATACTTGTCGATACCTAATCTGGCGCTCAACATTATTAAGATAAGGCAAGGACTGGTTAGCTCAGTATCAGGATAATATGACTGAGTGGTAAATTGGGTCATGGTGCTGGCACCCTGGTCTCCCAGTGGGGCAGTGCTATAAAATTGCCATGAGTGTCCACTGTCCCCATCCTGATATGTGATATGTCCTTAAATGTTGACAGGACATGAAACTCCAACAAATAAACAAATCTACCAGCGGGTGGGGGTGTGGGTGAGGTGGGGGGGGGGGACTAAGTGTATTCTAATTTCTGCTGTTCTCTCAGGAAAGACTGAAGCTGCGACCCAGCATGCTAGGTCGCATCTTCAGCTTACAAGCCGCAGTCGGTACTCCTCCTACCCTTATACGCCCAATACATTAAACCAGTGATGAAAGATCTCCACGATTTCGTGGATTTCCAGGATTTTTCAATCCCGCAGCACCATCAGCGTATATAATATGTGGTGCAGACACCGCAACACTATCAGCGTATACTACTAATAAATGCTCCAAACGCCACAACACTATCAGTGTATACTACTAATACATGCTTCAAACGGCGCAGTAATATCAGCGTATACCAATATATATGAAACCCGACTTCGTGAAATTTTTCGCGATTCCCTGACAATGCTAAACCTATGGGAGAATATCTGCATTTGCGCTTTTTTCCCCCAGAGACCACTTTCATCCCTGTATAATAAACATGCTCCGCAACACATGCCTCTTGATGACCAAACTTGGTAGACTTCTTGCCGTAAGTTTGTTTCTAACATAAAATGAAAATTGTGTAATAAATATTTTACATAACAAAAAATACCACTTCGTGTATACATTGTGTATTCACCGAGTTCCACTGGTCCCTTAGGAAGGACTGAAGCTGCGACCCAGCAAGCCGGTGTCGCAGTTTCAACGCCCGGTCAGTTTCAATGGCCCGTATAGACTCAAACTCAAGGCATTGTCAATGGTCGTGAGCAATCTTCATACAGAAAATACAGCAAAAGTGAATTATCTCTGAAACTACACCACCTATTAACAAATCGCTTGGTACACATATAGAAAACATCTTTACCAAAAAGACTGTATTAAATTTATAAGGTTAGGGTTCTTGATTTGTATTAATTTTCAATAAAACTAAGGTTTTGCACTGCGCGTACTGTCAAACTCAAGGCATTGTCAATGGTCGCTAGCAATCTTCATACAGAAAATACTGGAAAAGTGATATATCTCTAAAAGCACACCACCTAGAAACAAATCGCTTTGTACACTTGTAGAAAACATCTTTACCAAAAACATTATATTAAATTTATAAGGTTAGTGACGATGATGTTCGATTTTGACGCATGTGCATGAAACTGACCGGGCGCTGAAACTGACCGGGCGTTGAAACTGCGACACCGGCTCACAGCTTGAGCTTACCAAGTGGAAGGTGGGGAGAGATGGTAAATACACACATACATAAACGAAGTGGTATTTTATCTAATATGTTGTATTTCACAGATTTTCATGTAGTGAAATGCATTGCAAGATTAATAGGTGTAAACTCCTTTAAAGCTGCATAGTCCAATACAAGCTGCGTAGTACCATAATCCTTTAAAACTAACGCGCTTACCTAGATACTGGCGCACTCATTAAACATTTATTGTTGCGCAGAAGGAAGACAGAGTCAGTGTTGAAGCCTATGATGTTCAGCATTTCAACACGGCTAAGATTAATTTAGTATGTTTTTTCTTGAAATATTCCTGAAGGTAGCCGTTTAAAATAACAAATATTTCAAACTAAAGTAAAGTAGATTATAAAAATGATCAACCTAATGTGTTTATCTATAATGCATTGAAGCTATGAAGCATTAGACAATCAAGTTATTAAGTTTTGCGAAAAGGGCATTATAGAACCAGCACTACACGTTGCTGGCGAATTTATCTAAAATATTTTCTGAAGACCGAAACCAAATGGGAATGTTTTCGTTAGAAACAGCGAGACTTAGTCACACAAGGCGCTTGGCTAGCCAGCGCTGACCTTAAAGATGCATACTACACAGTACCCATCTATAAACATGATCGAAAGTATTTAAGATTCTGCTTGGAACGGCGATCTTTATGAGTTCACGTGTATGCCAAATGGACTAGCCTGCTGTCCACATTATTAGGATAGGGCAGGGACTGGTTGGCTCAGTGTCAGGATAATGTGACTGAGTGGGATATCAGATCCTGGTGCTGGTGGCCTGGTCTTCCAGTGCTGCAGCACTATAAAGTCACCATGAGTGCGCACTGTCCAAGTCGGTACCCGTCCTGATATGACCTTAGATGTTGCTAGGATGTAAAAGCAACAACAAACAAACAAAATCCAAGTCCCGAGGGATTCGGAATTCCAGACTCTTACTAATCAGCTTTATACGGCCACCTAAAGCTATCTCGAGAGACACTCTCGCAAGGTGGACTATCAAGGCGCTTAAACAAGCAGCAGTGAACACTGGACGCTGTGTGTCTCACTCAACACGTGGAGCAATGGTCTCCAAGGCAAGACAATTAGGAATCTCGGTCAAGAGAATTCTTGCACACACTGGGTGGAAGACATTTGCAAAACATTACAACAAACCACTAGAAAAGTCAAGCGGTCTGGCGACACACCTACTCACCAACTAAAGACAGGCGAGAAACAACATTAAATCATGTACTCATATATATTACATGATATGGTTACAAACATTAAAGGATAAAAGGATAAAAAAATTAATTACGTAAAATTCCCCCTGGACTACGAGTAGCCAGAGGCAGAGTACCAAGGTAAAATAGTATAGTTATACGAATCTAAGGTACTAACCTCGCATAGTCGTGGGTCAGGGCCCACCCCACCCCACCCACCCTACCCTACCACGACTATTATGTTTTGCTAGAATCAAATCGAAAACATAATAAGTATCCATATAGAGTTAAATCATTTTCTAAATTTATTTATTTATATTTTTGACCAGACAGGATGGCCGAATGAGTTAGAGTGTCCGTCTCACGTGTTGGTAACTATGGGATCGTGGGTTCGAACCCTGGTTGAGTCAAACCAATCACATAAAAATTTATACTTGTCGCTTCCTAGCCAGGCGCTCGGCATTATTAGGATAGGGCAAGGACTGGTTGGCTCAGTGTCAGGATATTGTGACTGAGTGGGATATCAAGTCATGGTGTTGGCGGCCTGGTCTCCAAGTGGGCCAGCACTATAAAGTCGCGATGAGTGCACATTGCGACAAGTCGGTGCCTGTCCTGATATGACCTTAGATGTTGCCAGGACATAAAACTTCAACAACCAACCATACAATGCATATCTAATACACATAATATCTAATATACATGTATAATATATGTCTGAATATCGGTTTAATGGCTTTCTGGTTGGTATTCAGCTAATAATTTGTGACACCATAGCTTCACTGGTATAACAATATGTATTCACTCTATTCACTACCCCGTGCTGAAGGTAGTGGGTTCGAATACCGACCGAGTCTAATCAATTTCTGGCTGGTAACCTGTGAGGTTGATGGGGGGGGGGGGGGGGTCTCAGATGTGTAGCTGATTGGTGTAATTTCTTCTGTTTTGTTCTTGGACCGATCAAAGGTGTCTGCCACTAAGGCCAAATAAAAAAGAAAAAGTTGTAAAAAATCAGGGTACGGTGGGCGGTTTTTATTTGTTATTTATAATTTTTTTCAGTATTTTACAAAAGAATATTGGACCACCCTAGCCTGATAAAAGGATTATGTTATTCATGTACACATCATAATGTTTCCAGTCAAACAATGAAGGCTGTATTCTCAATTTAAAGTTGAATTGCTGCTAGCCTGATGCATTTTTATAAGTTATAAAAAAAATATTAAAAAAATTGTTTAATCAATCAAGGGCGGGCGATTTTTCAGGCACGGGCAGGTACGATCACCAATTACAAAAATAATTTGGCCTAAAAAGCAATGCAGTAAATTTGTAATGACGCAGTAAACAGAAAGCAGTTACAGCCAGCCGCTATAGATTAGTGAAGGGCATCACTCACCTGACTCGTTGCCACCACCCAACTCACTTGGCCAACCACTCACCGAGAAGCCGAACAAATACATCGCTAAACCACTTATTTAAAGTGACAGCAAGCAAGATTCATAAACTACAGGGATGAAAGATCTCCGCGATTTCGCGGATTTCCGGGATCTTTCCTGTAGCTATAAATGTATACTAATACGTTGCGCCAGTCCTGATATGACCTTAGATGTTGCCAGGACGTAAAACTCCAACAACCAACCAACCAATACGTTGTTTCACGCTGCAGCACTAGCAGCGTATACCAATATGTATGAAATCCGACTTCCCGGAATTTTCAGCGATTCCCTGACAATGCTAAGCCTATGGGAGAATATCAGCATTTCCGCTTTTTTTCCCGGATACCACTTTCATCCCTGAAACTAGACCTGACAAAAAGCAGCCCGTCCGCGTTACATATAATTGAGAATATTAGTAAAGTTGCATAGTGCAATGGTTTTGCGTTTCTGCTATTAACAAAAAATTAATTGGTCATTATAATCTACTTAACTGTAGTTTGAAGTAACTAAAAATTTGCGTTTCTACCATTTAAACAAAAATAATGTATTAGATTGGTCATTATAATCTACTTAAAGTTGCATAGTCCGATGGTTTTGAGTTTCTCTCATTTTCTGAGATAAACATATTAGGTTGCTCGCTATAAGCTCCCTTACTTTACTTTGAAGTAACTTTTATTTTAATTGGCGAACTTTTGAGATATTTGAAATGCAAACGTCATTAATTAATTTTGACAAGCTTGCCAAAACTCTACCATCATAGACTTCTGCAGAAACAGGTTCTATTAAATTGACACAGTATTCCCTTCTATGTGCCGACAACTGTTTAATAACTGCACCAGTGTCTAAGTTAGATAGTGAGAATCAAATCTAGATAATTGTATTGGTTTTGAAAATTTGAAGTTTCCATCGGACCATGCAGCTTTAACTTTGGTTTGAAGTAACTATTATCGTAACTGGCTAACTTTGGAGATATTTGAAGTGAAAACATCGTTACTGTTAAACATTTGATCTGTTTGTGTGAAAAGGAGTTTGTTTCTGAGTTGTGCGGTTTTAGAGATATTTAACTTTTTCCTTATGTTTTGTTTTTTGTTTGTTGTTGTTTTACGTCCTAGCAACATCTAAGGTCATATCAGGACGGGTACCTACTTGTGACAGTGTGCACTCATGGCGAATTTATAGTGCTGCTCCACTGGGAGACCAGCCCACTAGCACCATGACCCACTCAGTCACATTATCCTGACACTGAGCCAACCAGTCCTTACCCTATACTAATAATGCCGAGCGCCTGGCTAGGAAGCGACTATCAATTTTTAAGTCATTGGTTTGACTCGACCAGGATTCGAACCCACGATCCCACGGTCTACCATCATGGGAGACGGACACTCTAACTCATTCTGCCATCCCGTCTGTGTTTTTTTTTGTATGTAGATTGCTCATATCCATTGAGCTTGCAGTGTTAATCGTGTGTTGTCCTGCAGCCAAGCGGTGCACGCACTGACCTAATTACCTATGCTGACGTCATATGAAATAGGCCTATAAACCAGTGTTAACTTGGTTTAGTATGCCCTTCTATGCGGCAACGAAATATAATAAGTGCACATTGGATATAGTAGATTCAATCTTGCTAGGTATTTTGGTGTTGGAAATGTGGTGCTTTCATTGGACTAGGCAGCTTTAATGAAGCTTCGGTGTAAGTAAGTGAGAGAATTCATTCACACTTGAGCATCTTTCTGTGTAGTAGTGAAGAGTATAGTGAAATCAATACAGACGAAGAGAAATGAAGAGTATAACGTGTAAAGGAAGAGAGAGCGTCAAGCCCTCTGGTTTATTATTTATATGGTACATGGGTTCATTGTAGAGTATCACCCCACCCTTTTCCCCCAATGGGAAACAAGCATTCTTGGCCCTGCCAATAGGGATCCAGCATTCCTGGTCCCCATGGCTACCAGTGGTCTGCCCACCACCACCAAGCTGTGTGGCCCCCCTGGCCACCACCAACCTTGACCCTGAGAGTGGTGATCCTACCCAGCAGAGGGGGTAGTCCCTGAGTGACCCTTACACACAGCCCTGTCATCACCACTGTCTATAAATTACGTCTCACTCAGGCGCCACCAGCACTTACATACATATATGTATATATAGACATACATGCGCTTGGTCACGTATACCTGTTTAGTAATAGAACATTTGCATTCCCCCCGATGCCTTAACATGGAATATTTTACAGTAGGACATGTATCACCTGTGTAGTAGGACATGCATCACAGACTTGCATGACCTTCCTATTAGTGACGTCATAGCAGGGGCGGTTTTTGAGGGAGGCATTTGGAATGTTTTCCCCCTTTTCTCCCGTATCTCTTTCTCTTTGTGGCGCTTCATTACCAGCACACAAAAAGTAGGTCATAGGAAGCGTTATTTAGGTAATCCTGACCTCCTTTTTATGTTTGCTTTCTCCATCTTTGTGTGTGTGTGTTTTTACTGAAGCGACCTGTATGAATTCATTAATGAATGTAATTATTTCTTCCCTAGATTCTTTATTATTAATGGATAATGGGCACTCAAGCGGTGTGTGCATACCTACACGTCCTAGTTAGAAATGTGTGACAATTAGGTCACTTGTGTCTGTGATCTATCTCGGTGAGCGCGTGGTCCAATCGGTAGAGCGCAGGCTTCCAATGACTTACTAAATTGATACTTGTCGCTACTAATGCTAGGTACACACCTACCGTTTTTCCGCACCCACCTACTGTATACGATCTAAAACTGCCCAAAAGTCGTGGTGTGCACTCCCCTAGCACACCTACCGATTGCGATTCGCGACTTTTTAGGGCTAAAAGCGCTTCCTTATGATTGCGATTCGCGATTCAAAAAATGAATCGGCCCGTTTTCAGTTTTAAGCGGGTCGGGTCGCGAATTTTAGTGCGCGAATCGTAAACGGTAGGTGTGTACCTAGCATTAGTCTATCGCTCAGCATTACTAGGATAGGGCGAGGACTGGTTATGTAAGAGCCATTTCCTTCTTAATCCATCACCAGTATTAGTTTGCTTTTGCGCTCTTTGTCAGGTCTAGTTTATCTTCTTTACTATAAGGCACATGGATGCGCCTCCCAGCTATTTGGTATAGTATATATATCCATGATTAGCGTTTTTTTCTACATAACATAAACAATAATAAAAGCAATTCATTTTCATGAAACAGTATCGCTTGTCGTGCATTCAGACACACTAGGTTCCGCAGTAGCTGCCATCAATGCTGGCAAAGTGATGGCTAGGATAATGTCACTGAGTGGGATATTGCGTCATGGTGCAGGCACCCTGATTTTCCAGTGGGGCAGCACTATAAAGTCACCATGAGGGCGCACTGTCGCAAGTCAGTACCCGTCCTCATGTGACCCATAAATGATGCTAGGATGTAAAACCCCAACAGACAAACAAGCATCATATGTCTATTGGCAGGATGAAGTCGGGGGATATCCAGGACACTCTCTGACGTCATTATAATTAGATCCTATGGTTTCCGTCCAATATCCTCGTCAAAAGCCGAATACTAATATCCTCATAATTTTATTTGTATAATTGTCGGAAATTAGGCTGATATGCAGTCCTGATATGACCTTAGATGTTGCCAGGACGTAAAACTTCAACAACAAACTAGGCTGATATGATCACCTCGGTGGAAGAGCAGCATAAGAGTGAGTCATGCAATAGATAGAGCACAATTATAAACTAATAATAATGTTATCAACTCATGATAAAGTTATAAGCTAATAATAATGTTATAAACTAATAATAATGTTATAAACTAATAATAATGTTATAAACTAATAATGTTATAAACTAATAATAATGTTATAAACTAATAAACTAATAATAATGTTATAAACTAATAATAATGTTATAAACTAATAATAATGTTATAAACTAATTATAATGTTATAAGCTAATAATAATGTTATGAACTAATAATAATGGTATGAACTAATAATAATGTTATAAACTAATAATAATGTTATAAATTAATAATAATGTTATAAACTAATAATAATGTTATAAACTAATAATAATGTTTTAAATTAATAATAATATTATGAACTAATAATAATGTTATAAACTAATAATAATGTTATAAACTAATAATAATGTTATAAACTAATAATAATGTTATCAACTAATGATGAAGTTATAAGCTAATAATATTGTTATAAGCTAATAATAATGTTATAAGCTATCCTGGTAATAACCAGACGGATGGCCAAGTGAGCTGAGTGTCCGCCTCCCCTTTTGGTAGGTCATGGGATTTGAATCCCTGGGTTCGAACACTCACCGAGTCAAAACAATCCATTGGCAATGACTTAAAATTGTGCACTTGTCGTGGCAGTTGGCATTACTAGGATAAGGCATGGAGCAGTGGGATGAGGAAAACCATAACAATTGTCCACAATTGTAATTTCCCTTGCTTAATCAACTAAAGTACACCAATAACATTTTAAAATGTCAGGCACCAGGCAAAATGTATCAATTTTCGAAGTCTTTGGTTTGACTTTGGGTCCTCCCGTATGGAAAGCAAGTGCTCTCCTCCATCCCTTCTAGACTAAGCATATGGCAGTGGTGGGTGGGTATGAAGTAGTTCTAGCCAGCCAATCAGCACATATTACTAGGATAGGGCAAGGACAGCTTTTCTCAGTATCAGGATAATGTATAGTAACTGGGAAATTGGGTCATGGTCCCAGTAGCCCGGTCTCCCTGTGTCGCAGCACTATAAAGTGGCCATGAGTGTGCACTGTCATCAATCGGTCCCCATCCTGATGTGACTTTAAATGCTCCAAGGATGTAAAACCCCAACAAACAACAGGAACATGAAACTGAATTCAGGATCCGTACAGGGCCTAGAAAGTGTTGAAAAGAACTTCATTTGCCCCATTTCAAGGCATTGAAAAGACTTGAATTTAACCAATTTTTCGTAATTTGTCTTGAAAAGCCTTGAATTCCATTAAAGTACTGTCCCCACTGATCAAAATTAGTCCGAAATCGCCATTCACCATTGTTTTTTTTTTCCTGAAATCCAAATGAAAATAGTCTTCAGGGATGAAAGATCTCTGCGATTCCGCGGATTTCCAGGATTTTTCAATCCCGCAGCACCATCAGCCTATACTAATATGTGGTGCTGATGCCGCAGCACTATCAGCGTACACACCTAATATTAATAAATGCTCTAAGTGTCGCAGCACTATCAGCGTACACTACTAATACATGCTTCAAACAGTGCAGCACTTTCAGCGTATACCAATATATATGAAACACGACTTCCGGGAATTTTACGCGATTCCCTGGCAGTGCCTAAGCCTATGAGAGAATATCAGCATTTCCGCTTTTTTTTCCTGGAGAGCGCTTTAATCCCTGAGTCTTGAATTCCTATCAAAAACACCTTTGAAAAGCTTTGAAATAGCCTTGAATTCCATATCTTCAAATGTGTACGGACTCTGTGAATTATTCGGTTGGTGAATGGTAGGCTTGATGATGGCTGGTGCCAGCGCCCTTTGGTGGATGCCATTTTACCTGAGCGGCTTCGATAATTAGTGGTCAGCTAGCCAATCACTGCGTGGCATTTGGTAAAGTGATCTCACAAAGCGCCAGATGTCAGGAGAGATTGGCTGCTGCCGCGTGAGCAAAGGGATAGGTGGGATGGGGGGGGGGGGGTAGGTAAGTACTGCAGACAAGCAATGCACATGGACTTTGTGTTTCACCGGGCGCGGTGGCCGAATAGTCAGAGCACAGGCCTCGCGTGGCGAAGGTAAGGAGTTTGGTTCCTGGTCGAATCAAACCCATGACTTATAAAATTGGTACTTGTCGCTTCCTAGCCTGGCGCTCTTTTTTTTCCTTTTTTCCTTTTTTCTTTTTTTTCTTTTTATTGAGGCTGTATTTATACTGTCCACAGCATCTAAGCCCGGGTACCCAGGCTTGTTTTCAATGCTGGCCAGCTGTAGTGTTGGTGTTGTCTTACCAAGCAGTAGCTGCTGATAAGTTATTTGATTGTCTGCATTTCAGTAGCAGATAGATATGTTGGTATGTTTAGTAGTCTATGTTAGTTTTTTTTGAGCCCTCTTGGCATTGAATTTTTGTTCTATTCTTATTACTATGTTAGTTGTTTTCTTAGGGTTCTATGTTAGTGTTTTGGGGTTTTCTTGGGAAGAGTTTTCCGCTTTTTTTCTACTTAATTCTATACTAGCCTATTTTATTTACATGTCCATAGGCATGTACGTAATAGGTGGTTGAGTTATGTTTGTTTGAATTTGATTTGATTTATATTGTTGTTAGATATGTTATCTGGCTTTTATATTTCTGGTTATCCCGCCCTGGGCTGTCCAGTTGGGGGCCGTGACATATCACCTGCCCCCTTATGGTGCAGTTCAGTTGGGGTTCCCAGTTTTTATTTTGCACAGATATTTTTTATGTTTTTAGGTCAGGGATTTGTCTTTCTTTCACCGTTTGCGCATTCCATGCCTTGGCGGCCATTTCCAGTGTGCTCCTTTCAAGGGCTTTGATCTGGCTTCTGGTCTGCCTTACTAGTGGTGCCTTGCTTGCTCTGGTGTCCCTTAGTGGTTGGGTTAGATGCTTAATGTCTTGGCTATATCCATATGCTAATGTTTTTAGGTGGATTATCCTTCTGTTTTCTAGTAGCTTTACTTTAGTTCTTTTGTGTAGGTCATAAGTGGGGTGTAGTTTGTCTACTTTCAGGCAGATTTTCAGGGCCCTATTTTGTAGTATCTGCAATTTTTTAAGTATCTCTTTTTTAGCACCCATGTAGATTACATCCCCATAGTCAAAGTAGGGGAGTACCATGCCTTTGAAGATTTTTATTGACATATCTTGTGTCATATAGTTTCTTAGTTTAGCAAATAGCCATAGTTTGTGATTTACTTTTTGTATGATTTTTGTTACACACAGATTGTAGTTTAGCTGGCTATCTAGTTCTAGGCCTAGGTATTTGTAGTGATTTACACTTTCCAGTGTTTGGTTTCCTAGTGTGCATTGTAGGTTTCTTCCTGTGATTGCTGTATGTGAGAAGAGTACAGTTTTAGATTTATTTGCATTGATGGTTATTTTATTGGACTCACACCAGCCATCCAGTTTTAGCAGGAGGTTGTTCAGTTTGGTTGCTACCTCCTCTACTGTGCTTCCTTCTGCATATACAACAGTGTCATCCGCATATAGCTGGAGACATTCTGTCTCCAGCCATTTTTCTAGGTCATTTATGTATAGTATAAATAGTAATGGTCCCAGGACTGATCCTTGGGGTACACCACAGGTGACAGTTTGTTGGTCTGAGAGTGTACCATTTACTTTAGTTTTTTGCTGCCTGTTGTTTAGGTAGCATTTTATCCAGTTTATTGATTTGGATTTAATGCCCATGTTGTTTAATTTTCTTATTAATATGCTGTGGTCTACAGTGTCAAAGGCTTTGCTGAAGTCGATGAAGGCTGCTCCAACTAATTTCTTTTGGTTCAATGATGCCAGCACATCACTTGTTAGGTTTGCTATTGTTTTTGATGTGGAGTGTAGTTTTCTGAAACCTCCTTGCCTCTTGTTTAGTATATTGTTTTTTTCCAGGTGCTCATTTATGTGCCTGTGGAATATTTTTTCAATTAGCTTGCCTGGTGTTTGCAAGATTGATATTGGTCTGTAGTTCCCCATGTTTTGTTTGTCACCACTTTTGTAGATGGGGGTGATGGTTGCCATCTTCCATGCTGTGATGAAGTGTCCCTGCTCAAATGATATGTTGAACAGGTCGACCATGATATCTGGGATGGCTTGGAGTGCCTCTTTTAGTATTTTTGTGGGGATTCCATCTATTCCACTTGGTTTGTTTTCATCTATGTCATTTATTAGTTGCGTTAGTTCTTTTAGGTCAGTTTTGCAGGTGGGGATTTCATCCTGGATATTTTCTGAGCCGCTAAACTGCTCGCCATTCCCCGACTGTGGGAGCTTGTCTGCATAGGCTCTGCATTAATAGGATAGGGCAAGGACTGATTAGCTCAGTGTCAAGATAATGTGACTAAGTGGGATATCAGGTCATGGTGCCAGTGGTCTGATTTCCCAGTTGGGCATCACTATAAAGTTGCCATGAGTGTGCACTGTCACAACTTGGTACCCGTCCTGATAAGCCCTTTGATGTTGCCAGGTTGTAAAACTCACAACAACCAACCCTGTTTGTGTATAAGAGCAGTACGTCTAGTTCATGTCCTACAAGTAAAGAGAGTGAACCTGCGTAATGCCCGCCAGACACCTACCGACTGTGGAGAATCTCAAGCAGTGTGCCGGCCTTACAGCCCTCAGCAGGTTGCCACTATTTAAAGAAATTGAACCATCTGTGGGAAAACCACCACAGACTCATGCGGGAGGTCGGCGGGACCAAGTGGTCCTTAGCCACTGCCGTATTGGCCATTCGTGGCTTACACATGCTTTTCTGCTCAAGGGGGAACCTCCCCCTGAATGTATTGGGTGTCAGTCCCCGCTGACACTCAAACACATTTTACTAAGTTGTGTTGATTTTTTGGCCCTGCGCCAACAGTTCTACACTGCAGACAGTATGCATGACCTTTTTACTAAGGTAAAACAGGAAAACATTTTAGCCTTTTTGAGGGCAGCTGGACTGTACCACCTCATATAGTTTACTAAATAGATTCTATCAATTATTAATAAAACTTTTCTTTTTCTATGGGAATTTGTTTCCCTTGACCACAAATATATGATTGTGAGCTTTCTAATTTAATGAGTGTCTATTGGCACATAATTGATTGTCTGCTTTTACATGTAAAAGCGATGGTTTGAACAAAAAACAAACATTTCTCGCCGTGAATATGGCCTATGCTGCCGACACGGCATAAAGCAACCACCAATCAATCAATCAATCAATTTGGTGAACACAGCAGCCTTATTAAGGTTCCTGAACATTAATTGCCAAATATATCGTGATGGAACTGTCACGATACAATAAGCTGCAGAACAATGATTCTAAATTCTGTTAGTGTTACAATATGCTGAACTACAATGCAATAGGATTCTAGTGTTTCCACGATGCGATGAACTGTGATGCAATCTGATTCGAGGGTATTTAGATAATAAATTATATTATATAAGCCTAGCGTTCTGTGTTTTGTAAGTAGAAACTATACGTTAGTGCAGGGAGATGGGTTGGGTTGTATGCTTGAGGAAGATGCTGCTTACAAGGGTGGGATGCGGGGGGGGGGGAGTGTTATGGTTTGAGGGGTGTGTGTGTGTGTGTGTGTTATGTGTGCACGTGTGATGCTGAGTGTATGGAATGTGGTAAAAGGGTAGGCCCAATGGTGGATTTGGTCGGAAGGATGTATGGGAGGGAGATGTGTGTGTGCATGCGTGCGTGCGTGCGTGCATGCGTGGAGGAGCGGTGGGGGGTGGAGGAGAGGAGAGGAGGGGTATTGAAGACTAGATGGTTCAGTTTAGGCTAGCGTTGGGAGCAGGGTGGCAATATAGATGCTGTGTGTATATAAACACCATTAGCAATAGCAGGCGCGCTGTGTACCAACACTCACCCACATAACAGTCACATATCCAGGTACACACACACACACACTCACAGACACACACGCACAGTTAGCAATAGCAGGCGCGCTGTGTACCAACACTCACCTACATAACAGTCACATATCCAGGTACACACGCACACTCACAGACACACATGCACAGTTAGCAATAGCAGGTGCGCTGTGTACCAACAGTCACCTACATAATAGTCACATATCCAGGTACACACACACACTCACAGACATATATGCACAGTTAGCAATAGCAGGTGCGCTGTGTACCAACACTCACCTAGTTAACAGTCACATATCCAGGTACACACACACACTCACAGACACACATGCACAGTTAGCAATAGCAGGTGCGCTGTGTACCAACACTCACCTAGATAACAGTCACATATCCAGGTACACCGACACACTCACATACACACATGCACAGTTAGCAATAGCAGGTGCGCTGTGTACCAACAGTCACCTACATAACAGTCACATATCCAGGTACACACACACACTCACAGACATACATGCACAGTTAGCAATAGCAGGTGCGCTGTGTACCAACACTCACCTAGTTAACAGTCACATATCCAGGTACACACACACACTCACAGACACACATGCACAGTTAGCAATAGCAGGGGCGCTGTGTACCAACACTCACCTAGATAACAGTCACATATCCAGGTACACCGACACACTCACATACACACATGCACAGTTAGCAATAGCAGGTTCGCTGTATACCAACACTCACCTAGATAAGTCACATATCCAGGTACACACTCACACACACACACACACTCACAGACACACATGCACAGTTAGCAATAGCAGGTGCGCTGCGTACCAACACTCACCCACATAACAGTCACATATCCAGGTACACACACACACACAGACACACAGTTAGCCAAAAGCAGGCGCGCTGTGTACCAACACTCACCCACATAACAGTCACATATCCAGGTACACACACCCACTCACAGACACACACACACAGTTAGCAATAGCAGGCGCGCTGTGTACCAACACTCAACTACATAACAGTCACATATCCAGGTACACACACACACTCACAGACACACACGCACAGTTAGCAATAGCAGGTGCGCTGTGCACCAACACTCACCTACATAACAGTCAAATATCCAGGTACACACACACACAATCACAGACACACACGCATGTTTAGCAATAGCAGGTCTGTTGTATGCCAACACTCACTAGATAACAGTCACCTACCCAGGTACACACACACACACACACACACACACACACACACACACACACACACACACACACACAGTTAGCAATAGCAGGCACACTGTGTACCAACACTCACTTAGATAACAGTCACCTAGCCAGGTACACACACACACACACACACAGTTAGCAATAGCAGGCACACTGTGTACCAACACTCATCTTTAGCAATAGCAGGTATGTTGTGTGCCAACACTCACTAGATAACAGTCACCTACCCAGGTACACACACACACACACACACACACACACACACACACACACACACACACACACACACACAGAGTTAGCAATAGCAGGCACACTGTGTACCAACACTCACTTAGATAACAGTCACCTAGCCAGGTACACGCACACACACACAGTTAGCAATAGCAGGCACACTGTGTACCAACACTCATCTCGAGAACAGTCACCTACCCAGGTACACACACACACACACACACACACACACACACACACACACACACACACACACACACGCACACACCGAGTTAGCAATGTCAGCAGCCTCACCTAGACAAGTCACCTATCCAGGTACACACACACACACATACACACACATACATATACACACGTACCCACACACACGTACCCACACACACGTACCCACACACGTACACACACACGTACACACACACAGGCGTGCGTTCCCCCTGTATAACGTGTTGATTAATGCGTTTCCTCTGCCCCCAGCCTTGCCATGATGGCCTGCTGCACTGATATTCTGGCCGTGTCCGTGACTAGCACTACACCTGGAAGGCGCGAGTGATGGCTGGACTCTACATGAGTGAGGGCTGGACTCTATATGAGTCAGGGGTGGACTATACGTGAGTCAGAGGTGGACTCTACGCCATAGAGTAAGGGCTGAGCTATATGTGAATCAGGGGTGGACTCTATGAGAGTCAGGGCTGGACACTAGGTCGTAGAATGAGGACTGGCCCTGACTCATGTACGTGAGTCAGGGCTAAACTTTACGTTAGTCAGGGCTGCCTTTACATCATAGAGTGAGGGCTAGACTCTACGTGAGTCAGGGCTAGACTCTATGTGAGTCATGGCTGGACTTTATGTGAGTCAGGGCTGGACTTTATGTGAGTCAGGGCTGGACTCTACGTTGGAGAGTGAGGGCTGACCTCTATGTGAATCAGGGCTGAACTCTACGTGAGTAAGGGCTGGACTTTACGTGAGTCAGGGCCAGACTTTACATGAGTCAGGGCTGGACTTTATGTGACTCAGGGCTGAACTCTATGTTGTAGAGTGAGGGCTGACCTCTATGTGAATCAGGGCTGGACTCTACATGAGTCAGGGCTGGACTTTGCATGAGTCCGGGCCAGACTCTACATGAGTCAGGGCCGGACTCTACGTGAGTCAGGGCCGGACTCTACGTGAGTCAGGGCTGGACTCTACATGAGTCAGGGTCGGACTCTACATGAGTCAGGGCCGGACTCTTCATGAGTCAGGGCTGGCCTCTACATTTGTCAGGACTAGACTACGCGAGTCAGGGGTGGACTCTACGTTAGGGGAAACAAAGCAGCTACCATGCTCCAGTTGTGGTTAGAAATAGAAGATGAACTCAAGTACACCCGGCATTTGTTTCAATAATAACTCAATGTTGTAACCGGGATAGTTGGTTTTTTATTGATATTTTTTTCACAGTGCTGCTGATTGTGAATAGAGGCTGAAGATTTGGAGCGATATATTGGTTAGAGAGTAAGGTGGTTTATTTGTGTAGATAGATAATGCCAGCAATACTAATATATGCCAGAAATACTAATATAGCGTTTTTAATGGCAGCATATTGGTGCAATATGTGGCATAGTTGTGCAAAATGCGGTGTAACAGCACACATTGTGGTGTTGCTGTGCCTATTGCGATGTAGCAGTACACATTGTGGTGCTGCTCTACATGTTGCGGTGTAGCTGTGTATATTGCGTTTTAACTGTACATATTGTGGTGTAGCTGTGCATAGTGCAATGTAACTAGATATTGTGGTGTAAGCTGTGTATAATGCGATGTAACAGTACATATTGTGGTGTGGCTGTGCATAATGCGATGTAACAGTACATATTGTGGTGTGGCTGTGCATAATGCGATGTAACAGTACATATTGTGGCGTGGCTGTGCATAATGTGATGTAAAAGTACATATTGTGGTGTAGCAGTGCATAATGTGATGTAACAGTACATATTGTGGTGTAGCTGTGTATATTGCGATGTAACAGTACATATTGTGGTGTGGCTGTGCATAATGCGATGCAACAGTACACATTGTGATGTACATGTGTATATTGCGATGTAAAGGTACATTTTGTGGTGTAGCTGTGTATATTGCGTTGTAACAGTACACATTGTGGTGTAGCTGCATATTGCGATGTGACAGTACACATTGTGGTGTAGCTGTGTATATTGCGATGTAACAGTACATATTGTGGTGTAGCTGTGCATAATGTGATGTAACAGTACACATTGTGATGTACATGTGTATATTGCGATGTAAAGGTACATTTTGGGGTGTAGCTGTGTATATTGCGTTGTAACAGTACACATTGTGGTGTAGCTGCATATTGCAATGTAACAGTACACATTGTGGTGTAGCTGTGTATATTGCGATGTAACAGTACACATTGTGGTGTAGCTGTGTATATTGTCATGTAGCAGAACATATTTTGGTGTAGCTGTGTATATTGCTATGTAACAGTACACATTGTGGTGTAGCTGTGTATATTGCGATGTAACAGTATCAGTGTAGACCGCAGTCACACTGTGGATGTGTATCATAACATAGCTTTGCATACTGCTGTGTCGTGGTACATATTGGTACAGACCACAGACACACTGTGGATGAGTATCATAAAGTAGGTTTGCTTATTGATGTGCAGTGGTACAGATCACAGTCACACTGTGGATGAGTAACATAATGTAGGTTTGCATACTGCTGTGTAGTGGTACGTATTGGTACAGACCACAGACGCACTGTGGATGAGTATCATAATGTAGGTTTGCATATCGATGTGTACTGGTGCTTATTGGTGTAACTCACAGTCACACTGTGGATGTCTATCATAACGTAGGTTTGCATGGTGCTGTGTAGTACTAGTAGTGTGTATTGGTGTAACTCAGTCATACTGTGGATGTGTATCATAACTGTGGATGTGTATCATAACGTAGGTTTGCATATCGATGTGTAGTGGTGCGTATTGGTGTAACTCACAGTCACACTGTGGATGTATATCATAACGAAGGTTTGCATGGTGCTGTGTAGTACTAGTAGTGTGTATTGGTGTAACTCAGTCACACTGTGGATGTGTATCATAACTGTGGATGTGTATCATAACGTAGGTTTGCATATCGATGTGTAGTGGTGCGTATTGGTGTAACTCACAGTCACACTGTGGATGTATATCATAACGTAGGTTTGCATGGTGCTGTGTAGTACTAGTAGTGTGTATTGGTGTAACTCAGTCACACTGTGGATGTGTATCATAACTGTGGATGTGTATCATAACGTAGGTTTGCATATCGATGTGTAGTGGTGCGTATTGGTGTAACTCACAGTCACACTGTGGATGTATATCATAACGTAGGTTTGCTTATCTATGTGTAGTGGTGCATATTGGTGTAACTCACAGTCACACTGTGGGTGTATCATAACGTAGGTTTGCATACTGCTGTGTAGTGGTGCGTATTGGTGTAACTCACAGTCACACTGTGGATGAGTATCATAACGTAGGTTTGCATACTGCTGTATAGTGGTGCGTATTGGTGTAACTCACAGTCACACTGTGGATGAGTATCATAACGTAGGTTTGCATACTGCTGTATAGTGGTGCGTATTGGTGTAACTCACAGTCACACTGTGGATGTGTATCATTACGTAGGTTTGCGTAGTGGTGTGTATTGGTGTAACTCAGTCACACTGTGGATGTGTATCATAATGTAGGTTTGCATACTGCTGTGTAGTGGTGCGTATTGGTGTAACTCACAGTCACACTGTGGATGTGTATCATAACGTAGGTTTGCATACTGCTGTGTAGTGGTGCGTATTGGTGTAACTCACAGTCACACTGTGGATGTGTATCATAACGTAGGTTTGCATACTGCTGTGTAGTGGTTCGTATTGGTGTAACTCACAGTCACACTGTGGATATGTATCATAGCGTAGGTTTGCATACTGCTGTGTAGTGGTGCGTATTGGTGTAACTCACAGTCACACTGTGGATGAGTATCATAGCATAGGTTTGCATACTGCTGTATAGTGGTGCGTATTGGTGTAACTCACAGTCACACTTTGGATGAGTATCATAACGTAGGTTTGCATACTGCTGTGTAGTGGTGTGTATTGGTGTAACTCACAGTCACACTGTGGATGAGTATCATAACGTAGGTTTGCATACTGCTGTGTAGTGGTGCGTATTGGTGTAACTCACAGTCACACTGTGGATGAGTATCATAACATAGGTTTGCATACTGCTGTATAGTGGTGCGTATTAGTGTAACTCACAGTCACACTGTGGATGAGTATCATAACATAGGTTTGCTTATCGATGTGTAGTGGTGCGTATTGGTGTAACTCAGTCACACTGTGGATGAGTATCATAATGTAGGTTTGCATATCAATGTGTAGTGATGCGTATTGGTGTAACTCACAGTCACACTGTGGATGAGTATCATAACGTAGGCTTGCATTCTGCTGTGTAGTGGTGCGTATTGGTGTAACTCACAGTCATACTGTGGATGAGTATCATAATGTAGGTTTGCATACTGCTGTGTAGTGGGGCGTATTGGTGTAACTCACAGTCACACTTTAGATGGGTATCATAACGTAGGTTTGCATACTGCTGTGTAGTGGTGCGTATTGGTGTAACTCACAGTGACACTGTGGATGAGTATAATAATGTAGGTTTGCTTATCGATGTGTAGTGGTGCGTATTGGTGTAACTCAGTCACACTGTGGATCAGTATCATAATGTAGGTTTGCTTATCGATGTGTAGTGGTGTGTATTTGTGTAACTCAGTCACACTGTGGATGAGTATCATAATGTAGGTTTGCATATCGATGTGTAGTGGTGCGTATTGGTGTAACTCACAGTCACACTCTGGATGTGTATCATAACGTAGGTTTGCATACTGCTGTATAGTGGTGCGTATTGGTGTAACTCACAGTCACACTGTGGATAAGTATCATAACATAGGTTTGCTTATCGATGTGTAGTGGTGCGTATTGGTGTAACTCAATCACACTGTGGATGAGTATCATAATGTAGGTTTGCATATCAATGCGTAGTGATGCGTATTGGTGTAACTCACAGTCACACTGTGGATGTGTATCATAACGTAGGTTTGCATACTGCTGTGTAATGGTGCGTATTGGTGTAACTCACAGTCATACTGTGGATGAGTATCATAATGTAGGTTTGCATACTGCTGTGTAGTGGGGCGTATTGGTGTAACTCACAGTCACACTGTGGATGAGTATCATAACGTAGGTTTGCATACTGCTGTGTAGTGGTGCGTATTGGTGTAACTCACAGTGACACTGTGGATGAGTATCATAACGTAGGTTTGCTTATCGATGTGTAGTGGTGCGTATTGGTGTAACTCAGTCACACTGTGGATCACTATCATAATGTAGGTTTGCTTATCGATGTGTAGTGGTGTGTATTGGTGTAACTCAGTCACACTGTGGATGAGTATAATAATGTAGGTTTGCATATCGATGTGTAGTGGTGCGTATTGGTGTAACTCACAGTCACACTCTGGATGTGTATCATAACGTAGGTTTGCATACTGCCCTGTAGTGGTGCGTATTGGTGTAATTCACAGTCACACTCTGGATGTGTATCATAACGTAGGTTTGCATACTGCTGTGTAGTGGTGCGTATTGGTGTAATTCACAGTCACACTGTGGATGAGTATCATAACGTAGGTTTGCTTATTGATGTATAGTGGTGCGTATTAGTGTAACTCACAGTCACACTGTGGATGTGTATCATAACGTAGGTTTGCTTATTGATGTATAGTGGTGCGTATTGGTGTAACTCACAGTCACACTGTGGATGTGTATCATAACGTAGGTTTGCATACTGCGGTGCAGTTTGCTGCGGATTGGTGCACACTATAGTCACACTGTGGACGTGTAACATGGAATAACAGTGCAGATCGCGCGCACCTTACCGATATAATGCTAGCGAACATGGCTGCTGGTATTGTTAGTGATACGGACTATTCCAGGGTAGGCAACCACATGACTCACCTGTACACCTCGCACATAGTACAACGTGGCCTTGACCCTTGCCATCTCTCTGGCTACTTTACTAACTGCACACAGTCGAGTTCATCACAACAGTAGCAGAGCGGATAAGGTCGTACCTAAATACATCACCTTTAAATACAACCAGCAACAGAAACTGGGATTTAGGCACCCTTTAAAAAAAACTAAACGCGAGTGCAAATGTACCTAAGGAACAGTATAGTCGAACAGTGTGGCTAGAATTGATATATTTCTTTAACCCTCCACATGCACGCCCACGCATGCACGCCCGTGCACACACACACGCACACGCACACGCACACACGCACGCACACATACACACACACATATTGAGTTAAACCACAAATTTCCGTTTAATTACCCATAAGCGCCTGCGCTTATATCTTGGAAAGTAACCGGATGCGGTGGCCGAATTGGTAGAGCGCAGACTTCCCGTGCGGAAGGCCAGGAGTTTAAATCCCAGCTGAGTGAAACCAGTGACTTACAAAATTGATACTTGTCACTACCTAGCATGGCGCTCGGCATTATTAGGATATGGTGCAAGGACTGGTTTGCTCAGGATCAGGATAATGTAACTGAGTGGGAAATCGGGTCATGACGCCAGCAGCATGGTCTCCCAGTGGGGCAGCACTAAAAAGTTGCCATGAGTGAGCAGTGTCACAAGTCGGTGCCCGTTCTGATATGACCTTATATTTTTAGTGATGGTTTTTTTACCCTGTCCATAACATAGTGTAGTGGTCTGCACTGACCTCTCAGGCAAGGAGCTGCATAGACAGGTAGGTGTGGGTAGTGTGTTGATATCAGGGAGCCTAGTTGGTGTAATGGTTAGCACACTGGCCCGGAATGCAAAGAGATGTGGGTTCGAGTCCCGCTCTAGGCACAATATTTCCCATTTTCATCACCCCCACGACATGGTTGCCGTGACCATGATCCTGTACCAGCTACGCGCTGTATAGTTGTTGAACCTACCCTGTGTATGTAAGTGCGTTGCATTGCCTGTATGTATGTAATTGTAAGCATTAAAAGACTTACAATTTCAGGGGAACGAGTGTAGTGGTCTGCACTGACCTCTCAGGCAAGGAGCTGCATAGACAGGGAGGCGTGGGTAGTGTGTTGATATCAGGGAGCCTAGGTGGTGTAATGGTTAGCACACTGGCCCGGAATGCAAAGAGATGTGGGTTCGAGTCCCGCTCTAGGCACAATATTTCCCATTTTCATCACCCCCACGACAATATAAATAAGTTCATGATAGAAGTTGTTTTCAATGCTGAACAGCTTTAGTCATTAGTTTGTGGTTTATTGTCATTAATGATATTTGCGCGTGTTAGATCGTGGGGTCGTGGGTTCGGGCCATGGTCAAGTCAAACCAATGACTTGAAAATTGGTGCTTGTCACTTCCTAGCCAGGCGCTCGGCATTACTAGGACAGGGCAAGGACTGGTGTGCTCAGTGTCAGGATAATGTGACTGAGTGGGATACCAGGTCATGGTCCCGGCGGCCTGGTTTCCCAGTGAGACAGCACTATAAAGTCGCCATGATGCGCACTGTCACAAGTCGGTACCCGTCCTGATATGACCTTAGATGTTGCTAGGACGTAAAACAACAAACAAACAACATTATCTCAGCTACCTAGGAGCTTCCTGGCCTACAATTACCATTCTTGATGGGTAATATATATATATTTTACCTCGGTATACAGCCTCAGGCTAGCCTCAGGCTAGGGAGAGGTAAGCACATCCGGTCAAATTTAGTCTACACACAAGCTAATACGCAGTAAGTATCATAAAAACTGTGGTTAGCTTAATCATGATGCATTAGAGCATCATTATGGAAAGTTTAGACTTTCTTTGGTCCATTTTGGACGAGTTATTTGGTTATAACAAACCAAGGATAGAATTCCTTCTCGAAGGATTGAAACCGATCATTAGCGGTTCTGTCAACACCCGAGTCACCGTGTGATTATGGGTAGAGATGTGGGCTCTGCCTCGTCTCCTGTGGAAATTCTCTCGTACTCTAATAGAGAGTAATGTTGGAGATGCTCCTGGATTTCTTTTATAGACTCCCCACAAACTTTTTCAGGCGTTTCTCCGAGTTTCGTAGCATTTTCTCCAACTTGTTGACGTAGTAGTCACAGGTGGGAGAAGTGTGCGGAACAGAGGGATGGGCGGGACGATACACTGGTCCCGACCCCGCGTAAGGTTTGGGCTTGACCCACAACCCACGCACAAAATTAGCTTATTACGCCTGTGTTATAACGGTATAAACACGTTCTCTAACACCAATAGATGTCCAAATGAGTTTGAAACAACCATATTGTGACATATATATATACCGGGACTGACCAAAAATCTTTGTTTCAGCTCCCGATGGCCACGAAGCGGAGTAAGCGCGGTGCAGCAGCAGCCGAGAGGCATGTTCCGAGTGGAGGGGACGAGGAGTACGACTCCTCACCCGTGTTGTCGGCAGTGCCTTCGACACAGCCCGGGGCGCATATTCTCTCCGAGGAGGACATAGTGCCTGACGGCGCCGCGGCTCAAAATTGGGAGACACGGTTTGCGGCGATGGAGGGTCATATAATGGCTCTCAAACCACCAGTGTCTCGTAAACGGCAAATGCCGAGTGTTCAAGAGGAGTCTTCTTTGGAGGATTTCTCGGAGACAGACTCAGAGATGGAGCTTAGGGCTCCTCCTCCTTCTCCTAAACGGAGGAAGAAGAAGAAACATATTGTTTCTTCAGGTGATGATTTCACCAAGGAAAGGGGGAGGACTGGGCTTCGCAAAAAGCGCAAGACCAAGTCCAAGAAGAAGAAGAAGAAGAAGAGGAAAGATTCTTCTTCTTCTGACTCGTCCACGGATTCCACTTCCACGGAATCGGACTCAGACACGCAATATGAAGGTGTCTATGCTGCCATTGGGGGCAAAGTGGCTAAGAAAGTCGAGAAGCCAAGGGCTAAGCGTGTGAAAACCACTAGGCTTATGCGTGAGAACATTAATGGCCATTTCCGCACGTTTAAGCCGGCGGAGATTATTTCTAAGTTATCAGATGAGTTAACAGGCATTAAAGGTGTTCCTAACTCCATCATTAAGGAGATGGATCGAGATGTCAATATGACGGAGGACCGTAAGAGATTTGAGGGTGTGTTGCACACAGTGCATAAGGCGGTGCTTGGTGCCCTAACAGCCATTGCTCCTGTAGCAAACAGAATGCAACGAGAAAATAAGTTCTCGTCTTTGGCGAAGACGATGGACAAAGGTATTGCATTGTTGGCGGCGGCTGGTAATTACCTGTCGTATCGAAGATATGAAAATGTTTTCAAGTCGGTTTGCACAGATGCTGGCAAAGAAGTGGCTCGCTCAAAGAAGGTTACTGATAATGATGGGAAAGAGTTTACGCTCTTTCTTGCTCCAGAGCCGATTAAAGGGAAACCTTTAGATAACACCAAAATGTTTGGCAGTCAACTACAATACCTCCATAAAGAGGTAGAAACTGCAGCCAAGAGTGGCAAAAACATGGATGGTAAGAAGAAACAGGAAACTCCCCGTTTCAAAAGGTCACGAGGGGATTTTCGTCCACGGCGGTTCACCAGGGGAACCAGATCGGGTTCAAACTTCGGTCAAGGTTTTCGGGGCCGGGGCGC
>CM059197.1:73514182-73545368 GCA_030323885.1 Branchipolynoe longqiensis | reverse complement strand
GGCGAGTTGACGCCTCGGCCCAGTGGCCGTGCGGTGTTGTCGGTCCAGCCTGAGCGAGCGCCCCGGCCCCGAAAAGCTTGACCGAAGTTTGAGCCCGGTCTGGTTCCCCTGGTGAACTGCCGTGGACGAAAATCCCCTCGTGACCTTTTGAACCGAGGAGTTTCCTGTTTCTTCTTACCATCCATGTTTTTGCCACTCTTGGCTGCAGTTTCTACCTCTTTATAGAGGTATTGTAGTTGACCGCCAAACATTTTCGTGTTATCTAAAGGTTTCCCTTTAATCGGCTCTGGAGCAAGAAAGAGCGTAAACTCTTTCCCATCATTATCGGTAACCTTCTTTGAGCGAGCCACTTCTTTGCCAGCATCTGTGCAAACCGACTTGAAAACATTTTCATATCTTCGATACGACAGGTAATTACCTGCCGCCGCCAACAATGCAATACCTTTGTCCATCGTCTTAGCCAAAGACGAGAACTTATTTTCTCGTTGCATTCTGTTTGCTACAGGAGCAATAGCTGTTAGGGTACCAAGCACCGCCTTATGCACTGTGTGCAACACACCCTCAAATCTCTTACGGTCCTCTGTCATATTGACATCTCGATCCATCTCCTTAATGATGGAGTTGGGAACACCTTTAATGCCTGTTAACTCATCTGATAACTTAGAAATAATCTCCGCCGGTTTAAACGTGCGGAAATGGCCATTAATGTTCTCACGCATAAGCGTAGTGGTTTTCACACGCTTAGCCCTTGGCTTCTCCACTTTCTTAGCCACTTTGCCCCCAATGGCAGCATAGACACCTTCATATCGCGTGTCTGAGTCCGATTCCGTGGAAGTGGAATCTGTGGACGAGTCGGAAGAAGAAGAATCTTTCCTCTTCTTCTTCTTCTTCTTGGACTTGGTCTTGCGCTTTTTGCGAAGTCCAGTCTTCCCCCTTTCCTTGGTGAAATCATCACCAGAAGAAACGATATGTTTCTTCTTCTTCCTCCGTTTAGGAGAAGGAGGAGGAGCCCTAAGCTCCATCTCTGAGTCTGTCTCCGAGAAATCCTCCAAAGAAGACTCCTCTTGAACACTCGGCATTCGCCGTTTACGAGACACCGGTGGTTTGAGAGCCATTATATGACTCTCCATCGCCGCAAACCGCGTCTCCCAATTTTGAGCCGCGGCGCCGTCAGGCACTATGTCCTCCTCGGAGAGAATATGCGCCCCGGGCTGTGTCGAAGGCACTGCCGACAACACGGGTGAGGAGTCGTACTCCTCGTCCCCTCCACTCGGAACACGCCCCTCGGCTGCTGCTGCACCGCGCTTACTCCGCTTCGTGGCCATCGGGAGCTGAAACAAAGATTTTTGGTCAGTCCCGGTATATATATATGTCACAATATGGTTGTTTCAAACTCATTTGGACATCTATTGGTGTTAGAGAACGTGTTTATACCGTTATAACACAGGCGTAATAAGCTAAATTTGTGCGTGGGTTGTGGGTCAAGCCCAAACCTTACGCGGGGTCGGGACCAGTGTATCGGCCCGCCCATCCCTCTGTTCCGCACACTTCTCCCACCTGTGACTACAACGTCAACAAGTTGGAGAAAATGCTACGAAACTCGGAGAAACGCCTGAAAAAGTTTGTGGGGAGTCTATAAAAGAAACCCAGGAGCATCTCCAACATTACTCTCTATTAGAGTACGAGAGAATTTCCACAGGAGACGAGGCAGAGCCCACATCTCTACCCATAATCACACGGTGACTCGGGTGTTGACAGAACCGCTAATGACCGGTTTCAATCCTTCGAGAAGGAATTCTATCCTTGGTTTTTTATAACCAAATAACTCGTCCAAAATGGACCAAAGAAAGTCTAAACTTTCCATAATGATGCTCTAATGCATCATGATTAAGCTAACCACAGTTTTTATGATACTTACTGCGTATTAGCTTGTATGTAGACTAAATTTGCCGGAGCAACCCAACGACACGTAATCCAGTCGTGAGTTGTATATGCTAATTGCTGGTACCTCACGTGCTTCCTTCTCCCTAGCCTGAGGCTAGCCTGAGGCTGTATACCGAGGTAAAATATACATATATAGCCTATATATGCATATATATATACATCATTCATCAGAGTTCAATATACCATACACTGTTGGAAGGGAAGGTGAATGGCAGCAGAGGGAGAGGGAGACCAAGAACATCATGGTTTACAAATATTTCACAGTGGACAGGCTTGAATTATTCACAGTCTATCAGAACAGCACACCATCGGGACAAGTGGAGAACCATTGCATTCAGCCCTCGACTAGAGGACGGAACTATTGAATGATTGATACAGATGAAGCTCGATCCAACAGACTAATAGGGGGGAGCAGTTGTCCGTTAAAGCCGTTTGTCCATTGCAGCGACGAAATTGCTTTATCTATAGGTGCCATAGTGATAATGTGGAAAACAGGGGACCAAACACGTAAACAACACGTCACAAGTCGGTACCCATCCTAATATGACCTTAGATGTGAGTATACGGGTATGGATGTGGGAGGTGTGGGAGTATACGGATGTGGATGTTGGTGGGTGAGGGGTGGGAGTATACACGGGTGGCTAGCGGATTGTGTCCGTTGGATCTGGAATCCGTTGCATCGGTGTCCGTTGGATCGAGGTTCATCTGTATGTGTGTGTATATATAAATAAGCTACAACCCTTATATGCCGAGAGCTCAATTCTATGGGACATATGACTAAATTCTGGTTAAAGTTACATAGTCCAATGAAAACATCAACTTTTCATAAGATAAACGCTCATCTAAATTTCAACCTATATAGCCAACTTAGACACTGGTGTGGTTATTAAGCATTTGTTGCTACATAGACGGGTGTACTACGACAATTTAGCAGAACCTGTTACTACTGAAGCCTATGAGCCTGAGGTCAGAGTTTTGGCAAGCATGCCAACATTAATTTGACATGTTTTCACTTCGAATATCTCCTAAATTACTGATTTTAAAGCAAAGTTACTTCAAACTAAAGTAAGGTAGATTACAATGATTAACCTAGTGATACATTTATCTCAGACAATGACAGAAACTCAAAACCATCAGACTAGGTAAAGTTAATGTTGACAGAAAAAAGTGAGTGATAATGATTTTATGGCTATCCCCCAAGGATCATTCTGAAGGACGGGCCCATTGTGACAGATATTACCACAACCCTGCAGCATGTAGCCTATAGACAAAAATGGGTCAGAAGGCTGGATTATAGACACAACCCTGTCAATTTGCAATCTAATTTGCTAAATATATTGTTCAGATATGTATCTATCATTCATAGCCCATAACTTTTGCAGTGAAGAATTTATTAAGTCATGTACATTAATCAATTTTACAATTTGAATTGAGATTATCCAGTGACTGCTATCTTGGCTTTTTTTCTATCTCTCCCAGTTCACCAACTCTATACCAATATAGATACCCACTGCACACTGGAACGAGGATCTGCACAGCTTGTTTATAGTTTATTAATTATTAATACCAAAGCTGTTTTTGCTTAGATTTAGACATGGTGATCATTCACTCCTACTGTGTTTTGTTTGTGTTCTTTTACGTCCTAGCAACATCTAAGGTCATATCAGGACGGGTACCGACTTGTGACAGTGTGCACTCATGGCGACTTTATAGTGCTGCCCCACTTGGAGACCAGGCCACCAGCACCATGACCTGATATCCCACTCAGTCACATTATCCTGACAGTGAGCCAACCTGTCCTTGCCCTATACTAATAATGCCGAGTGCCTGGCTAGGAAGCAACAAATATCAATTTTTAAGTCATTGGTTTGACTCGAACAAGGTTCGAACCCACAATCCCATGGTCTACCAACATGAGAGACGGACGCTCTAACTCATTCTGGTCCTCCTACTGTGGATGAGGGTTAATATTGTTTCTAATTGTGGCAATGCTTATTTAATTAAATAAAAATGGGTCCAGTTTGGGTCCATAAGACAAATTAGCATCGATGTATGTCCAATTGGCCTCCTACCCATAAATTAAAGGTGTCATCCGCAAATGTACAGACTAAAGTTACCTTTGCATGCCAACATATTCATGAAGAGATTAAAATGATTATATCGGAGAGTGTGAACTATGTGGCGTTCTCTGTGGCGGAGTGGTTAGAGTGTCAGACTTTTTTGTAGGTCAGACTCCTAATCTGAGGGTCGGTGGTTCGATTCCCTGTGCCCCCAGCTCTGCCAATTTGGATTTCCACCGCTGTGTATAACTTACAGCGTCATCAAAGGCCGGTTGCTCTCATACCATGGCTATGTGGTGTGGGAGGTTAAAAATCCCTTGTGTCGGTAAAAGTGTAGGCTCAGGCTTTCTATCCACCAGCAGTGGAATGAGGAAGACCAGTCGTCTATGACTGAAATTTCCCCTGCTTAAACAACTAATGGACAAAAAAAACAACCCAAAACAGTCTTATGAACAAATTATTCATGAACAGATCGTCAAAACGAAAAATATTATTTAGAGACATATCCTTATCACACAACGAATATTTTTGCTTTAAAAAAGTGAATGTTATCAAAGATAATTGGACTAAACTTATAATCTACACGCTGATAAGAGAGAAATATCCTGAGATGGTTCTGGTTAGGTTTTTTAAAGGTTTTTTTTCCGATAGATGTTGTAGATTCGAGCTTTCAAATTGTTCCATTATTATATGCGTACAGTTTCACATACAATTTACTTGGTCCATTGGTTGTATTCTTATAAGCAATTAAAGCAATGCACTTTGGCACAGTTGAGTTAAAACCGCTTTTAATTGTATTATCCTTAAGGTTCTAAAATGCAAACTCTTTGCTAGTAGACAATCTCAGTAGCAACATCTAGTGGACACCAATTGTATATCACTGTAGTTCTTCGCTAAAGCCCAAGTCACACCTACCCATACTAGCCCCGGATTCTTACCCGGACCATCCCCCCGGACTGTCCCGGACAGCCCAGGATTAATTCGCTATTGTTGCCTCGCTCTCACACCTACTCGGACGAGCCACGGACTACAAGACCAGGGGCCATATGCAGGAGTCAGTGTTAGGGGGTTTGGTGTTAGAACCTGTTACCGTTTAGCTTTCACCGACGTCGGGAACTGTGTCAAGTCGTATGCAGGAGCGCGTAACACTTTCATTTTAGCTAAACCTGAATTTATTTATAGATTTGGGAAATCCCTGTGCGTCTGTACCCATATATCTATTGAATGCGATCATATTTCACAGAAGTAGATACGCAATAAGTGAAATTTGATCAATTTAACCCTAAATTCGAACCGTTATTAAGGCTACCGCCGCATTGCCGGCGATATTAATATTGTCGAATCGACGAATGTAAAGTAAACAAATCGCCGCCGTCGCGACCGCCGCGTCGACGTCGACATCCATACTGGCCGACGTCTACGCATTGGTGGCAATGTATTAGCAATTTGTTTACTTTATGGTCGTCGATTCGAAAATATAAATATTAATATCGCCGCCATTACGGAAGCAGCGTTAATATTGCTTCGAATTTAGGGTTAATTTCCTCAAAGGTCACTTATTACGTATTTAATTCTGTTAAATATGATAGCATTTAATAGATTTAAGCCTAATTTGGCGACAAGCTTTGGCTAACACGGCCCGTAAACGTCATATGAAACGGGGTTAGTATCGCGGACCTTAAACGCGTGGTGTTAGGCCTAACACTGCTCCATGCATACCAACTTTTCGGCGCTAAACCAGAAATCCCATCTAAACGCGTTTTGGCTCGCTAACACTGACTCCTGCATATGGCCCCAGATCACCCCGGATTTCGAAGCAAAGTGATCCATACACCGAGAGAGCAGAAGTACCAAGATCTGCCGGTGGCAGTGCCACCGTAGGCCAGCAGGCCGCAGTTAATCGACATTCGTCCGTTATTGGACATTAACAATATTATACAGTAACAATCATAATAATAATAATAAAGCTCATACCGATGATTTATACCCGTATATATCCATATACTAGCTATATATATTTATATATGATAAATATGTGTAATATATACTATAAGCATTATGCGAGTATGAAGGCACGGAAAGGAGTTAATATTACTACTATTGTTACTCCTATTCGTTGTATCATTTGGGGCCATTTTTGATTAATCAACTCGGGTCACACGAGTCACTTTTTGCTGCATGCGCACATCATACAGACTCGGGTTGAATAAATGAATACTCTTCTCTGTGCTCAGGGTGGAAAAAATGGTGGCTTAATCCAAAACCTTTTCCTTTTTTTTAATAACTAATATAAATAACTACAGCAAAGTAGGATTTAAAGTATTTTATGCTTGCATAGTTTAGTTATATTTCCATTTCATTAATCTGGGTTATTACCAAAAATACCCATGTATGACTGGTACTGGTAGCTGTTATCCTGCAGGACGGTACCAGCGCAAATGTGATGTCAACATTCCTAGCCACCCCCAGCCAAGACGTGGGTTACTGGGGTCGGGACTTTTTGCACATGGCACATGTTTTTGTCAAATCCACTCACTGTGTTCGATTTAAAATTCTTGCAACTCGGGTGACACGTGTCGCCCGGGTCGTGTTAATCAAATACGGCCTTGGTGTGGAGTAGGCCCTACCCCCTGCCACGTTATATATAAATAGTTCACATCTATATATAGTATAGTTATACGAGTCTTACCTGGGTATAGATGAGGTATAAGCCTCGGGTAGACGTGGGCTAGGGAGAAGGAAGCACATCCGGGTCCAGCAATCTTTACCTACTTATTCAGGATAAAAATGATCTTTCAATACAATGGATACTATGATTTTCCCATAATGGTACACCAACGGAATAGACGTGGTAGGGTGTGGTGGGCGGGCCCTAGCCCACGTCTACCCGAGGCTTATACCTCGGGAAAACAACAGTTATCCATCATCTATACCCAGGTAAGACTCGTATAACTATACTATTTTACCTCGGTATACAGCCTCAGGCTAGCCTCAGGCTAGGGAGACTTTTACATAATTCATTTTTATCCTTAATCTCATTCATTTTTATTATAACCTGTTTATGTGTCATTGTATTAGTAATTGTATCATTCAAAGTTTTTGTTCTCACCTATTCTTGTTAGTTGGTGAGCAGGCGCTTTGCAATGCCGGTAGGCTTTTCTAGTCGTTTGTTGTAATGTTTTGCAAACGACTTAGCTGTCTTCCAGCCTGCGTGCGCTAGTATTCTTTTTACAGAAATACCGAGCAACCGTGCCTTGGAAACCATGGCACCTCTGGTTGAGTGGGAAGAGTATTTGCCCGTATCCACTCCAGACAATTTCAACACCCTGATTGTCCATCTGGCAAGGGTGTCTCTTGAAATTGCATTATGTGGCTTTATGAAGCTCACTAATAGTTGTTGTGATGCACGTAAGTCCTTTGTCTTGGATATATAAGCCCGTATGGCTGACACAACACATAATTTACGATCATTTGGGAAGTAGTCTAAGTGAACCGTAGATAAAGGGTCACCCAGAGTGTTCGATTTGAGCAATTGTGCTAAATCAAACATAGCTTGTTTCTTGTCTATTTCTAATCCAGTTAAGGATAAAGCAACAATCGTCTGTCCTCTGTGTCCCGTTACTAATAGTAACAAGACGCGACCTTAAAACCTAATTGTTTTATATCTAACCAAGAGTTGTGAGGCCAAGCCTGGAACAACTTAAATACTATATAAACATCCCAAAAGCGACTATACTTTGGTTTTGGAGGATTCCTTTGATAAATTGACCGAAGTAGATAATGAAGGACATAATGTTTACCAACTGTTTCGCCGTCAATTCTAGGTAATATAATTGATAATGCGCATCTTGCCGCATTGACCGCCCCAAACCCTAGTCCCTCATCCTCTAGAGAACGAAGAAAACGGGCTACTTGTGCAATCGTTGGATTTGTTGGCTTAACTTTCATTAGCAAACAATGTACACCCCATTTCTTTAAATAAGTTGTGTACATTTTAACAGTTCCTGGCCTCCATGCATCAACTACTATCCTGTCTTCCGTAATTTTGTCTAAACCAAATTGCTGCAGCTGTTTTCTTAGAAAAGGAATGCCAATAGGGGTGTCGCTGACATGTCGCCGTGAACCACTAGCGGTCCGTGGTGCGTTAGGTTCCCGGGTTTTCTTGGGAATCGTATATGTTCTTTTGCCAGTTGTGTAACTGCTGGCAGCCAAGATTGCGTGTCCCAATCGGGCACAATCAGTATGGCGTGTGTCCCCTCCATGCTGATTTTTCTCACTACTCGGCTGATAACGCTAAACGGTGGGAAAATATAGAAAAGATTATTTTCCCAGGTAATAGTAAATGCATCAACTTTCCAAGCATCCGGTTCGGGATGCCAAGAAACATAGCAGGGTAACTTATTATTATTTCGTGATGCAAACAAGTCAACTTTAGGTGTCCCCCATTTTGCACAAATGAAGTTAAACAATGGTGTTGATAGGGACCATTCTAAATGGTCGTGGAATTTTCTACTCTTATGGTCTGCAAGTGTATTTTGTGACCCTGGAATATGCGCTGCAGTCAGCCAGACTTGTTGAGCCTGTGCCCAGTTCCAAATCAGTTTAGATAACTGATTGCAAGGCTTTGATTTGGTTCCACCCATGTTACGGATATATGCCATAGCAGTAGTGTTATCAGTTAGTATTCTAACTTGTGATTTAGGTATCTTTACTAAGCTACGTAGACCCAAATAAATAGCACGCAACTCGAGCGCATTAATGTGATCTGACTCTTCATCATGTAGCCATCTACCTCCTGTTGCCACCCCCTCACGATGGGCTACCACCCTTCTAACGAAGCATCAGTGGTAATTACTGTATTTGGTTCCGCCATGCGGATTGGATTGGGTGAATTTGCGATATGTTGCATCCACCATTGAATATCCTGTAACCCTTCTTCAGAAATAAACATCTTTCGTTCAAAATTACCTTTAGTTCGTGCTAATCCCAAATTTATATCTATTTCTAGAGATTTAATATGGGCTTTCCCATATAGAATAGCGGGTGCATACGATATCATTATCCCGATAAGAACTGCGACCTGTCTAATCTTAGGTTTCGGTAACTTAAGAAGCTGGGTCGCTGTGGTCATAAACTTAGTTAATTTCTGTTCTGTTATCGACACTGTGAGGGACTGTGTATCAAGAATAAACCCTAAACATTTGAGTTGTTTTGTTGGTTGAAGCACTGACTTATGCAGATGTACATAAAACCCCAATTTAGTGAGTAATGCACATAAATCCAAAACGGCATTTACACAACCAATGTGTGTTGACGCCTTTATAAAGGAATCATCTATATAAGGAAACATTATGTGATCATTCCGTGCCATAAGTGAGAAAACAGGTTTAAGCAGTTTAGTGAATAAATGAGGGGCACAAGCTAAGCCATTCGGCATACAGGTAAACTCATAGAGTTGGTTATCCCAAAGAAAACGGAGAAATTTCCGATGTTGTTCCGCTATGGGAACTGTGTAATATGCATCTTGTAGGTCAACACTAGCCATCCACGCATTTGGTGTAATGCGGTCTCGTGCCGTATCTAGCGAAAACATTTTAAAATGTCGATATTCTATCATTTTATTAAGGGTTGTTAAATCCAGGATCATTCGAACGTCCCCATTAGGTTTCGGTCTCGAGAAAATGTTTGAAATAAACTCTCCAGGGCAGTGTGTAACCTTTTGTATAATGCATTTGTCAAAAAATGTTTGTACCTGTTCAGTTAGTGCCTCTCGTTCAATTGGTTCAATTTGATAGGGAAACGGAACTCTCCCTTGTACGGGTATTTGTATGAAGGGAATTTGAACACCTTTAACTATTTGTAAAATATCCTGGTCACTGGTAATTTTCTCCCATTCAGAAATATGATTATGAATATTCCCAGCCACAAAGTTGCTTACAGTTTGTGTGGTTTTAGAGGCCGCGGGGACTTGTAAAGTCTGTGTTTGGGCCTCTACTTGGACCCGCCCCTTTGGAAGGGTCTCGGGGAGTTGAAGCCTCGGCCCAGTGGCCGTGCGGTGTTGTCGGTCCAGCCTGGGCGGGCGCCCCGGCCCCGGAAAGACTGGCTGAAGTGTGAGCCCGGTCTGGCACCCCTGCCAAGCCTTCGTGGGCGAAAATCCCCTCATGACCTTTTGAAGCGTGGGGCTTCCTGCTTCTTCTTGCCATCCATATTTTTTCCACTTTTCGCTGCAGTTTCTACCTCTTTATAGAGGTATTGTAGTTGGCCGCCAAACATTTTCGTTTTGTCCAAAGGCTTCCCTTTGATTGGCTCTGGGGCCAGAAAGAACGTATACTCTTTCCCATCATTGTCCGTGACCTTCTTTGAGCGAGCCACCTCTTTGCCAGCGTCTGTGCAAACCGACTTAAAGACATTCTCATATCTTCGGTAGGACAAGTAATTACCTGCCGCTGTTAACAGTGCAATGCCTTTGTCCATGGTTTTTGCCAAGGATGAGAACTTGTTTTCTCTTTGCATTCGATTTGCCACCGGGGTGATGGCCGTTAGAGTACCGAGCACCGCCTTATGTGCTATGTGTAACACGCTCTCAAATTTCTTACGGTCTTACGTCATGTTGACATCTCGATCCATCTCTTTAATGATGGAGTTGGGGACACCTTTAATGCCCGTCAATTCATCTCCTAGCTTGGAGATGATTTCCGCCGGTTTGAAGGTACGGAAATGACCATTTATGGTCTCGCGCATAAGCGTGGTAGTTTTAACCCGCTTAGCTTTCGGCTTCTCCACCTTCTTAGACACTTTGCCACCAATGGCAGCATAGACACCTTCATATTGTGTGTCTGAGTCTGATTCCGTGGAAGTGGAATCTGTGGAGGAATCAGAAGAAGAAGAATCTTTCTTCTTCTTCTTCTTCTTCTTTTTGGACTTGGTCTTTCGCTTCTTGCGAAGTCCGGACTTGTTACGTTCCTTGGTGAACTCATCACCAGAAGAAGTAACATGTTTCTTCTTCTTACTCCGTTTAGGAGGAGGAGGAGGAAGAGCCCTCGGCTCGATCGCCGAGTCTGTCTCTGAGAAGTCTTCCCAGTCCGACTCGTCTTGGAACCCCGGCCTATGCCGTTTAAGAGACGGCGGTGGTTTGAGAGACAGGAGTATGACTCTCCATAGCCGTCCACCGAGCCTCCCAGTCAGGAACTGTGGGGCCATCAGGCACTGTCTCTTCCTCCGGCTCGGAGAGTATATGCGCCCCGGGCTGTGGTGAAGGCATTGCCGACAACACCGGCGAGGAGTCGTACTCCTCGTCCGAGGCCCTGGGAGCACGTCCCTCGGATGCTGCTGCAACGCGCTTACTCCGCTTCGTGGCCATCGGGATCTGAAACCAAACATGTTGGTCAGTCTCGGTATTTATAAATGTCACAATGTTGTTGTTTAAAACGTAATTGGACATCTAGTGGTGTTAGAGAACGTGTTTAGACCGTTATAACACAGGCGTAATAAGCTAAATTTGTGCGTGGATTGTGGGTCAAGCCCAAATCTTACGCGGGGTCGGGACCAGTGTATCGGCTCGCCCATCTCTCTGTTCCGCACACTTCTCCCCCCTGCGACTACTACGCCAGCAGGTTGGAGAAAATGCTACAAAACTCGGAGAAACGCCTGAAAATATTGTGGGGAGTCTATAAAAGAAACCCAGGAGCATCTCCAACATCACTCTCTATTAGAGTCCGAGAGAATTTCCACAGGAGATGAGGCAAAGCCCACATCTCTACCCATGGTCATACGGGTGTTGACAGAACCGCTAAGAATCGGTTTCGTTCCTTCGAGAAGGAATCTAGAGCGTTCTATCCTTGGTTTTTTATAACCGAAGAAACTAGTCCAAAAAGGACCAAAGAAAGTTCTGAACTTTCTATAACGATGCTATAATGCATCATAATTAAGCTAACCACAGTTTTTATTATACTTACTGCGTATTTGCTTGTGTGTAGACTAAATTTGCCGGAGCAACTCAACGAAACGTAATTCCAATCGTGAGTTGTTTATGCTAATTGCTGGACCCGGATGTGCTTCCTTCTCCCTAGCCTGAGGCTAGCCTGAGGCTGTATACCGAGGTAAAATATATATATATAATATATATATATATAGTAATCAAGTTTTAAAGTGAGCAGAGTGACAGATGGCTCACGGTATAGGAGGTGGGGGGGGAGTAGAGAATGACCCGCTCCGCAGCAAATAACATGGAAGATGGTAATGGGGGGAAACATTTAAGGGGCTGCCGTTATTTATATCCACATAATGAATTATATAGTACACAAACATTGTGTCGGGTTCCAAGGGCAACCTCATAATAGAAGCTGCTGCAATGGATTTCACCAGGATTTGTCTACTGCATGCATTGTATAGTAGGTTAATGGTATTAATCAATGGGCGGTTATACCCATTTAGACAATTATCTGTATAACCAGATAACTGATCGAGACAAATTGCACTATTGAGAGAGTGCTGGGTGTCCATGGTTACCATTCAGACGACTATGTGCGGATGGGGAGATAACTGGACGAGCTACTAACCACTAATGCTTAGTGGTTTCATCATTATCTCTATATATAATTTATATCCCAGCATAAAAACATTCTTAGAAGTAAATAGTAAATATCTAACCGAAGAAATGTTGCTAGGTAACGACCACTCAGATTGCTTATCCCCATGCATTGCTGGTACAATTAACCAGCTACCAATCCCGTTACCGTATTATAAGTTGCATAATCTGATGATTTGTTAGTTTCTATCTTTTTTTTTTTTTTAGATAAATCTATGGGGTTGATTATTAGAATCAAATTTACTTTAGTTTGAAGTAACTTTTATTATAAATGGTTACACGGTCTGATAACCAGAGGGCATAATAAGAAGATCGTCAAACCCAGAACTAACGACATAAGCCGTGGTCACACGGACAAAATCTAAAGCGATTTAGACAAGGCGGATAGCAGGAGTCGAATTAGCCGCCCGTTCACACGGGCACTACTTGGGCCGGAAGTCGATATCAGCATATGAGCAAGTCCAGTCTGACCAGCACCAGTTTTCAGTTAGGCGAAGTCACCACGAGAGAGTGCGTTCGACCTAGATATGTATTTAATGAATCTTATTGGTTTGGAACGATCAAAACTTCTGCAGCTGGGCAGTGAAACCCTAAAAATAAATGATGACAAAAATATCTGTGCACAGCTAGCGGTTTAATAGATTAAATTATATAATATGCGCTTTTGATCGACCGGAAAGTAAACACACTAAGGTATCGACTGCGCATGCGTGTGAGGTGCTTAATCCGCCTCAGAGCGTCCACACGGGAAAAATAAATCGACTCAGAGAAATCTACTCGCGTAATGTATCTTCACAAGTGTTTTCCAGTATCAGGATCACAGGAATCGATTCAGCCCTAATTCGACTCAGACGCCCGTTCACATGTGAAATGTAACCCGAACTATACAAGTCGATTTCTACGAATCGATTTACAGCGTCCGTGTGACCATGGCTATATTGTCGTGTACATCCATGTACTAATTAATCTTGTTATTGTACCGTGACATATGTACACCCTAAACCTCCATCACACACCTAAATCCACCACCACACGCCTATACCCCCACCACACACCTAGACTCCCACCGCACAGAGAACCCCACCTACACCCTCACCACACACACCTACACCTCAACCACACACAAATACACCCCCACGACACACGCACCACACACCCAGCACACACACCCACCATAGACCTACACCACAAACACACACATACCTACATCCCCACCACATCCCTAAACCCCCACCACATCCCTAAACCTCCACCACGTCCCTAACCCCCCACCACACACCTACCAAGCGACAGCAGGGTTTCTTCTGACACTCCAATGCTATCAAAATGATCAAACCCAGCACCTGGTGCGCTGGCTGTTCTCTTGATTACACAGTACTGGCTGAGTGAGCCGTCTTAGTGTTATAGGGTCTTTGATAGTCCCCGCAGGGATTCCACGAAACATCTCGTTCCTCAGCTCGTGCAAACAGGGCATACCGGGTGGGAGGTAATGACGTCAGAGAGGTAACCGACTTTTCAGAGTGGGTGGGTTCAGCGGCATGGAGCACGAGGGGGCGGTGCATTACGGCCGGTCCCCATTAGGCGGCATCACCACGGATAATAATGGACCACTGCCCGGGCGACATCATGTCTACCGATGTTGCCACCATTGGCAAAATCCAAGAATTCATCAATATGTATATATCCACTCTGCGGACTTGCCCCCATCCACTGCAGCGGTTCGCCGTGACACAACCGCACCTGACCTTAGTGTCTAACGCTAGAGCTGGTGAGTGACCGAAATAAACATCGGGCAGGAGAATGTGAGCGAGGTCAACGACCTGAGGGACACCGACCCGGTGGATGCGGGTCAGGTTGGGACTTTGGTGAGGGGCCAACCGTCGGAGGGTCGCAGGGAGGCGTGCAGTAAAGACTGTAAGGTGAGTGGTAAACCTCCAAGCCGAGTAGGGACAGAAAAGCCTCCCTCGGTGTGCTGCCAGTGTAGCCTGACTTGATGCAGAGGGCCCGTCTCGGCGCGTACAACACGCCGATACTTGTAGCTGTGACCAACAAAAGCGACAGGCCACGCCCTCTCTCTCTACTGACGAATCTGCGGAGTTTCCTGCTGATGTGCACCGTCCGCCCTGAGCACGCTCTCTGGCTCTGGCACTGACAGAGCACATATCGTCATATGTCAACACACTGCAACACTTTTTGTGTCAGCTCACTCCATCACTGTAATCAGGGCGACACTTACTTACACGTCACGTACAGCTGCTTTGACTCTTGAGCACACAGATATAGATAATAATCGCCAGTGGATATACGTCGATACAACATGTCATGACATAGTGACATACTAATCATCTAATCATAATGACAATTTCTGACATATTGTCATATACTCGACATAGTAGAATCAGCGACTCGCAGTCAACACGACGACCACTTCGTCTAGACGACTAGGATATTTCAGACAGCCACGGTAAGTAACTTAGTAAGCTGAGAGAAGATTGATTAATCATTTAATGGTTATTAATAATAGGACGTTATTAATATTTCACGATGACAACAAACAAGGGCGGCGCGGTGCATTGTGGGATGCGTCAGAGCAAAACAAACCCGAGAGAAGCACATGGCACATGCTAATACACTGGGAGCAGCTATGAAATGTTCTAGTTTCAGGTCATCTCAGCTTTTGTCTGAAACATAGAATACCAACTAAAAAATATAATATAATAAATTAAGATATTAATCTTTTATCCAGCATTGCATTCATACCAATATAATATGCACATCTTATGCCATGTGCATTTAGATTTAGACAAATCTGGGCACTCAGACTAGTGTTAGAGCCATAGCCAGAGTCAGTTTTACTTATTTTATTAATGTTTTTATTTATATCCTATAGTTAATGACATTTGTAGAACTAGAAAATTAGTAGGGTTAATCAGATATTGGTTATATATTTCTCTGAAATGAGTGTATGTTGGCATTTTAATATTTAGAACAACAATTAATAATGGTGATGTGGATATCAGTGATTGTTTTGTGTGGAATTGTATGTTTCTTAGCTCAAAATGTTTAACTATGGAGTCTGGCTAGTTTTGACTTACCTATGTTCATCAGATCATTATATTGCAAGTGTGCATGCATGTTTATGCCAAATTGTTATGTATTTCTATTCATTTTGAATCAAATCAAAGTTTTTCCCTATGCGTATCGACAAACTCAATGGCCATTTGCATTTGCTCTGCTGCCAAGGCCGTTTTCAGCGCATTCCCAGTAGGAACCGTGGTCCCGTCACACAGTGACACTCCATCAGTCATTGACAATGGTCCTGGGTCCCTATCAATCATTGATTTGAATCCCTGCCATTCAACACAAACCACGCCTCCATCTTGATGATCTTCGACTTTGTCTTTGGGTGTGAATGTTGTTCGTATATTAAGTAGCCTTCATCAATTTGTGACATCCAAATTAACCAAATCATGGGAAATATATAAGGCAGATTTCTGGTAGACATATCGCACTCTATCTTGATGCATACACCTTGTACTATGTTGAGTACCTATGCTGTACACTATCATTATGCAGCATAGGCTGCTCCCCCACATGTTCAGAATGGGTTGTGCTGTACACAATGCAGCACATTCCACTTCCACTATGTACAAATCAAATGTGATCGATCCAACAGCTGGAAAACCAGTGCCTCGGCGCTGACAATATATGTATTCAGATGAATAAAAATATCTCTTCATTAGCTTCAGGGAGTGTCCTCTGGTTCTGGTGTTAGGGTCTCTGATATGGGGGCTGTCTGTTTTGTAGATACCATGGGGATATTTGAATAATTGGGGAGTGTTCAGGCAATGCATTACGACAAATATTAAAATCTGACTAGTATTATAAGTAGTGTTGATCAATTTTACCAGTGCAGGTAGCTTAAAGATAGCTGTTGGTATTTAAACTTAAAACTAATATGAATAAGCAATGCTTAGGACCCCCCACCCCCCACCAAACACACACACACATTACGAAACTGTCTATAGACTGCGCTGAAAACGGCGTTGACAGCAAAACAAAGACGTATGCGCAGTACAAAACTTCGATTTTATTCTAGAATACCAACTAAAAAAATATATATAATAAATTAAGATATTAATCTTTTATCCAGCATTGCATTTACATCAATATAATAGGCATATACGTGTTAGTCATTAGCCTCCCCCCTGGGTGGGTCGGTATTATCATTCAAGCCATAATCCGATGAAAACATACAAATGTCGAAACCAAAACACTAACCGAAATTTGATGCTACATATGCAACTCAAACACTGGTAGCTGGTGCACTTATTAAAAACATTTATTGCTGCATATTGCCATATATAACTTATTATAAGTCAATTTAATAGAACCTGTCAATACTGAAGCTTATGCTATCCAGCATTTCGAAGTGCACACCAAAGTTAAAGTGGGGATATTTTCACTTAAAATGAGTTACTTCAAACTAAAGTACAATAGATTATAATTAAGTTAATATATGTGTCTTTTTTTTCTTTTTATCAAAAAAGAAAGAAAGAAAAAGTCTGAGACAAAACCATTAGTTTAGTTATTTCCAGAGCACTGTCTCTGAGATAGGGCTGTTTTTAAACAAAGTGTTCGATGGTTGGGTAAAGGAAATGAACATATAGACATAGTGGCATCCTTAATCAAAGAAGCAAAATATAGTATTCACATGCCTCGTCATACTTTTAATTTGAAGAACATAATATAACATGTAGTTTAATGAACTTTAAATTTAAATGTTAAGCCGATTGCCTTGTGTAGTCACCATCTTGTCTGTTTGTCATTCACCCCTACTCTGGGTAGGGGTGAATCTTTTTATCTACCTTTAATTATAATAAACGATATTTTAAATTTAGTAAATTTATATATGTTGTGATCCAGCTCCAAGTGACAGAACTAGAGAAAGATCTTGGCATATACATGGACATCGGACTCACCTTCTCATATCACAGTGAACAAAAGGTGACCAAAGCGAACAAGCTTCTAGGCATGATACGCCGCTCGTACACGTATCTAGACAATGACACGGTGAAGACACTGTACACGTCACTGATCCGGCCGCACCTTGAGTATGGCAACACGGCTTGGACACCGAAGTTCAAGAAGGACATGTCAATGATCGAGAGTGTACAGAGACGTGCTACAAAGTTATCACCAACCATAAGAGAACTACCATACGAAGAACGTCTCAGGATTCTCAACCTACCCAGCTTATACTACCGAAGGGCCAGGGGAGACATAATAGAAGCATTCAAACACGTCACTGGAAGATATGCGGTTGATGCTAGATACCTGAAGCTGGCCAACTGTAAAACTAGAGGTCATCGATACAAGCTGAAGAAGGAAAGAGCAATAAAACCTGTCAGACAGCTATTCTTCAGTAACAGGATAGTAAATGCCTGGAACGCATTGCCTGAACATGTCATAGAAGCGCCTTCCGTCAACGCCTTCAAAGGCAGACTGGATAAGCATTGGAGGGGGCTGCAATATTGCACACATCCGGTACTCGATGCATTTAATCCTAGTAAATCAAATTTTGACATGCATCGACCTGATACAGGCTATAAGCCTAACAAAATCAGAAGCGGATGAGTATGAGTGTGTGAGCAAAAGTTAAAACTACATCGAAGGGTATGGGGCTAGTGGCATGAATGTTTGTGCAATAGACGAGATCACCGTTCCGAGTGCGCATGCGCTGAAAACGGCGCTGGCAGCAAAGCAAAGGCGTACAGCCACTGAGTTTGCCGATACATGTAGAGCAAAACTTCCATTTTATTCAAAATTAATAGAAATACATAACAATTTGGCATAAACATAACTAATATAACTAAGACAAAACTAGGCATTGAATATAACTAGACAAAACTAACACACACACATATTTTGAGCTAAGAAACATAATTCCACACAAAACAATCAGTCACTTTAAGGCTGATATCCACATCACTATTATTAATTCTTGTTCTAAATATTAAAATGCCAAATGTGTCAACATACACTTGTTTCAGAGAAATATATAACCAATATATGATTAACACTACTAATTTTCTAGTTCTACATGTGTCATTAACCATAGGATATAAATAAAAGCATGAGTGCCCAGATTTCTCTAAATCTAAATGCACATTGCATAAGATGTGCTGATTACATTGATGTAAATGCAATGCTGGATAAAAGATTAATATCTTAAGTTATTATATACATTTTTTTAGTTGTTATTCTATGTACCAAACAAGAGCTGAGATGAGCTGAAACTAGCACATTTCATAGCTGCACCCAGTGTATTAGCATGTCCCATGTGCTTCTCGCGCGTTTGTTGTTCTTCCACGCATCCCACAATGCACCGCACCGCTGGAATGGCGGATGTAGTCTATTGAACTAACTACGACGATAACACAAATATCAGCAGTGGATAGATAGCACCTGTCGTGGAGAGGTGTATATGTGTACATAGAGTGCAGTGCAGTGTATGATTACGTGTTACCTGCTAACATGTAGGGCTTGGAGCAAATTTCTTTAACATGTTTTCTTCCTATGAATTATATGGAGGTAGGGCAACTTGACATGGAGTTGGTGTGCTGTTACTAAACTAAGTCGAATGCTTGTATTTGGGATAGTTAATGATACTCTCAGATCTTACATACAATGTATACATACATACATACATACATACATACATACATACATACATACATACATACATACATACATACATACATACATACATACATGCATGCATACATACATACATACGTACGTGCGTGCGTGTGTGCGTGCTTGCATGCGTCCGTCCGTACGTACGTACATACATACATACATACATACATACATACATACATACATACATACATGCATGCATGCATGCATGCATGCATGCATGCAGATCTTGTTGCCGTTTTTTGTGCGAAGTGCGGTGCCACAACAATAGACGTTTTGCATGCATGCATGCATGCATGCATGCATGCATACATACATACTTACATACATACATACATACATACATACATACAAACATACATGCATACATACATACATACATACATTTGTAGTGGTCTGCACTGACCTCTCAGGCAAGTAACCACATAGACAGGTAGGCATGGGTAGTGGTTTGATATCAGGGAGCCTAGGTGGTGTAATGGTTAGCACACTGGCCCGGAATGCAAAGAGATGTGGGTTCGAGTCCGGCTCTAGGTGCAATATTTCCCATTTTTATCACCCCCACGACACATATGTACATACATACATGCATGCATACATACATACATGCATGCATGTATGTACGTATGTACGTATGTGTCGTGGGGGTGATGCATACATGCATACATACGTACGTACGTAATGTATACATACGTACGTACATACATATATACATACATATATACATACATACATGTATACATACATACATGTATGCATAGATACGTACGTACGTACGTATGTATGTATGTATGTATGTATGTATGTATGTATGTGTGTATGTATGCATGCATGCATGCATGCATGCATGCATGCATGTACGTACGTACATGCATGCATCCACTGATAGTAATACAAAAAGTGATAATGATTCTGTCGTTCATATAATTTAGTTGGAATTAGTTATATGGCTTTTGATACATATTATCAAATTCCAGGAATGCTAATACAGGCGTTCCAATTGCCTACGACCATATGTATGAGCCCGAGTTAGCGGTCGTAACCCGGCGTTGTGCGGATTTCCCGGGTTAGTGGCCAAATAGTGCGTATGTATGTGTCCAGGTTAAACTAACTCGGGGAGTTTAAAGTCGCCTGCACTAACCCCAAGCGAAAGCAGGGTTAGATGTGGGGTTAGGCACCGACTCTGCCCAAATCTATTCAATGCGACCATATTTAACAGAATTAGATACGGAATAAGTGAAATTTTATCAATTTAACCCTAAATTTGAAGCGTTATTAAGGCTACCGCCACATTGGCGGCGATATTAATAGTTATATTTTCGAATCGACGATCGTACAGTCAACAAACCGCCGCCAGTATGGAAAGCGACGTCGATGCGGCGGCGGCGGCGATTTGTTTACTATACTTTCGTCGGTTCGAAAATATAACTATTAATATCGCCGCCAATGCGGCGGTAGCCTTAATAACGCTTCGAATTTAGGGTTAAATTGATCAAATTTCACTTATTGCGTATGTAATTGTGTTAAATATGATCGCATTTAATATATTTGAGCCTAATATATGGCTACAAACGCAGAGGGATTTCCCAAATCTATAAATAACTGAAACGTTAGCGAACCCGCGCGCGCTTTGGGCTCATACATCCCCCGTGACACAGTTGGAACCCCGGGGTTAGCTAACCCGGCACCCGCCTTTAACCCTGGTACGGTTAAAAATTGGCTCATACATATGGGCCCAGTAACTTTCGATTCAGGCAAAACTGAAATTGATAGTAATTTCTTTACCTCTCTGCACCCTTCTTCAAAAGATCAAAATACGCGACTTATTAAAAGCGAAGGGAAAGGAAAATAAACACTCACAAAACTCCTCAACACACTTGTTAAAATATGGAGCCGACACGCACCAGCCAGAAATAATAATAATAATAAAACATTTATATAGCGCCCGATGCAGCAAGCTGTTCTCAGGCGCTTTTTGAAGAAGATTTATACTGCATAAGTCTGAATAGACTTGTTTTCACCATTAGACAGTTTGTCGATAGAAAGCCCGAGCCTACACTTTTACCGACCCAAGGGATTTTTAACCTCCCACCACATGGTATGAGAGCAACCAGCCTTTGATGACGCTGTAAGTTATACACAGTGGTGGAAATCCAAAGTGGCAGAGGTGGGGGCATGGGGAATTGAACCACCGACCTTCAGATTAGGAGTCCGACCTAGAAAAAAGTCAGACACTCTAACCACTCTGCCACAGAGAACACCACGCTTTACATAACAAACAAATATAGGCGGAACAGCAGCTAACAGGCACTACTCACCGCCGATCCCATGACCAGCACTCCTTGTCTTATTTATAGGACCCTGTGCTCGTTATTTTAGCTGCAGTGCGTGCTTTTGCTGACCTATCTAACTGATAGTAGTGATACGTGGCTGGTAGCACAACACGCATATGGGTCACTCTCCTGAAAACTGGTCAGCATGGGATGGGATTTTAAAACGTCCACAAAGAAACGTCCTACTTATTATTTTCCTTATACTTTTCATATTCATGTTCAGATTTGATCTAAGAAATAAGGGGAATCAAATAAACCACATGCAACTTTGGTCTTTTTAGTTATGAAGTGTTTTTGTACCAAAGAATTCCATTTTACAGTCAGCTATTTGTAACATGACATATGGGACATGGTTGGATCCTTACTGAGATCTTGTATTGCATCTTTTTTTTCTTCTTTTTTTTGGGTCCATTTTCTTTTGGTCCAGTCATAGACGACTGGTCTTCCTCATTCCACTGCTGGTCGATAGAAAGCCCAAGCCTACACTTTTACTGACCCAAGGGATTTTTAACCTTCCACACCACATAGACATGGTATGAGAGCAACCGGCCTTTGATGACGCTGTAGGTTATACACAGCGGTGGAAATCCAAATTGGCAGAGCTGGGGGGCATATATCAAACAAAACAGTTCCCAAATCAAAAGGAAGTATTCATTAAAGGGACCAGATATAGGTTGCTGAGACACTACCCGTACTCTGACAAATGCTCTCCAAGCATACATTTTCCAGTTTTCAGTTTATGCAACTACATATGTGGGGGGAGAGTGCTGACATTGGTTGCGTTTGTTGTGTTTTATTTAGTCCACCAGGACTGACACTTTTAGACACCCATATAGAGAAAAAAATGTTAGTAATTGCAATCTAAAATGATAAATATAAAGTTCAAATGTCTATTTATCATAACCAGCTACTTTTTGTGTGAATAATTGATTCACAGTTTTCAGAAGAGTGACCCATATGTATGTCCTCCGGTACGACTGACAGTGACACTCCATGAAGTTCTGGTTTTTGTCACACCCAAGTCACACGCGACCTGCGTTCGCTTACAATCGATTCACAATGTCAAAATGTCCTCATTGCGCCCTCCTTATGCCCTCCTTAAGTGCTGGTGGCCTGAGAATGCCAACCTCCCGGCATCCAATTTGGATGCAAGGAGGTTGCAGCTGCTGCACCTGCAACCTCCTTGCGTCCTGTTCTGGCAGCACGATTCAAAACTGGTTGGCACCCTTGCGCCGACCTCTTGGTTGGCGGCGCCAACACATGCGATGCCGAACTCACCGTGTGGGTGCCGACTTGGCGCCGCCCTTGCCCAGACCCGGCCCCGACCTGGCCGACCATATATTTGAATCAATGTATCGAGTGGGACGCTCATCAGTTTGGTAATATAAGTAGTACAACAATATCTGCTTGGAGAGTATAGGAGAGCCTGCTTCTGATTGGCTGTCCTCCCATTGGCTGTAGGGCTCTACACACACATGATTGACATCCCCAGATAGAGGTGGGAGAGACAGCCACACACACACACACTGGCATGTGTGCTGGCTGGATATTTCCTCATCTGCCCGTGTTAAAGGCCCTGTCACACTACGACCTATGGCGTTAGCATATGCTGGCGTATGCGCTTTTCGAAATACGCCGTCATAGGTTACGCATAGGTTGGACACAGGTCATATATGCTCTTCATAGGTCAGAGTAGGTTGATCCGACGAAAATTCTTTGTGCATGTTCAACATTTTAAACCTATGGCAGCGTGTGTCTCATAGGTTGCTCATACACCGGATGTATGCTAGACGTACACCGGCATAGGTTAGGGGTAGGTTGGCATAGGTTAGCCGTACGTTGAGCCGCCGCCCTCCACGTATCTCTGGCGTATGTAGCATTCGTCTAGCGTATGGGTAAAGGGGCTGTCACACTACGACGTATAGCGTTAGCGTATGCCGACGTATGCGCTTTTCGACCAACACGTTGCCATTCGCTGTCATAGGTTGGACATATGTCGTATACGCTTTTCATAGGTCATCATATGTCGGCGTAGGTCGAGCTGCCAAATGTTCAAAATTTAAAACCTATCCCGGTGTGTGGCTCATGCGGTTCTCATATGCTGGACGTACGCCAGCATAGGTTACGCATACTGTGGCGATACGTTGGCGTAGGTTACTCATACGCTAGACTTGTCACCTGTAACCGTCAACAAATGTCCAAGTACGCCGTGTATAGGTCGTCATACACTTTGCATACGCCATCATAGGTTAGCCATAGGCTATGCGTACGCTTCATACATTGCTGGGACCTCCCTAGTGCAAAAAGGTTGGCGTATCTCGACCTATTATGATTTTCAAATTATTTCGCCACATTATGCATACACCGCCGCCATACGTCGTAGTGTGGCATGGCCTTAACCCTCTGCCTGCTGTGTCCCTGTACTTCCCATAACCCTCTCTTGTATCTTGCCTTATAATCGGAGAATTCTACAACTGGCCAACATCTGGGGGAGGTGAGGTGGGCCGAGATGGCGCCACCGGTAAAATATTGTATCTTATGGAGGATAACAGCAATCATAATAATAAGTAACATTCCCTTACGTATCTTTATACTCCCTGCAAGGTATGTTTACAATAAACTGAGGTGATACAATAAATGCATTCAAATTCCTTACAGACAGAAAGGATCCCAAACAAGCAATGCTTATCTAGCTGGTCTCCATGATGTGAATGAACAAGTGATGACAATAACAAATGATTAAACTTAAGCTACATTTTTAACTAATGATTATGATGAGATACTGATGCGTCTCTTCGCAGTTAGTAAAAAACAAAGTAATGATAGGAATATTATATGGATATTGTTTCATGGATTCATGTACTTACCTGCAGTATCAGTAGTTATTTTGCATGTATGTTAATAGGGGTAAATCTTATGTTCCTTGCCATAGCCACTCAATATTTTAAATGATGCGACTAGTTAATAACAACTATATCCTATTATACATATTCTTTACTGGTAATCGATTTAGTATGCATTGAGATAGCTTATCTTTATTTTTTTACAGAAGTTTTTCAAAGTTTTAAGGTTTCTAATCTCTACTGGTATTGAGTTCCAGATATTTGTGCCTTGGTTTTCAGTTGTTATTTTGTCATATTTGTTTCTAGTGTATGTTATTTATCTGTCGTGTGTTATGGGAATGGACCTGATTGTTTTCTTTGAAGAGATTATCAAATATTTCAGGGAGGAGGCCATTCTTTTGCTTCTAAACAAATTTTGCAATGTATATTTTATAAATGTGGAAATCCAAATTAGCAGAGGTGCGGGCACTGGGAATTGAATCACCGACCCTCAGATTAGGAGTCCGACCTAGAAAGAAGTCAGACACTCTAACCACTCTGCCACAGAGAACACATGAGCTTTTATTTGGCTTCTGGTCTGCTTCAGTAGTGGCACATTATTTGCTCTAGTAGCCCTTTGCGGTTTTGTTAGGAGTTTATTGTTTTGACTATAGCTATATATATATGCTAATATTTTCAAATGAATTATTCATCTATTTTCTAGTAATTTCACTTTGGTTCTTTTGTGTATGTCATAGGTGGGGTGCAGCTTGTCTACTCTTAGACAGATTTTTAGGGCTCTGTTCTGCAGTATTTGCAGTTTGTTAAGCAGTTCTTTTCTCGCACCCATGTAGTTTACATCTCCATAGTCAAAATAGGGGAGCACCATGCCCTTGAAGATTTTTATTGACATTTCTTGTCATGTAGTCTCTTAGCTTTGCAAATAGACACAGTTTGTGGTTTACTTTCTGGATAATTTTATTTATACATAGGTTGCAGTTTAGTTGGCTGTCCAACTCAAGGCCTAGGTATTTGTAATGGTCCAAATTTTCTAATGTTTGGTTTCCTAACTTACAGTGTAGTTTTCTTTCTGGCATTTGTTTATGCGAGAAGAGGACTGTTTTTGATTTGCTTGTATTGATGGTTATTTTGTTGGACTCACACCACTCGTCTACTTTTAGTAGGAGTTTATTTAGTTTAGTTATTACCGTGTCATCTGCATATAGTTGGAGGCACTCAGTTTGCAACCATTTTTCTAGATCGTTTGTATAGATTATAAAGAGTAGTGGCCCTACATGTGACAGGTTGGTTGTCTGATAGTGTATTGTTTATTTTTGTTTTCTGTTGCCTGTTGCTGAGCTAGCATTTTATCCAATCCATGGTGTTGGATTTTATGCCCATGGTTTTTAGTTTTTCCAATAGTATTTTATGGTCTACTGTGTCAAATGCTTTGCTGAAGTCAATGAAGGGTGCTCCAACTAATTGTTTTTGGTTCATTGATACCAGTATGCCATTTGTTAGGTTAGCTATTGTTTTTGATGTGGAGTGCAGTTTCCTGAAGCCCCCTTGTCTTTCGTTTAGTATAACGTTTTTTTCCAGGTGTTCATTTATGTGTCTATGTAACACTTTTTCAATGAGCTTGCCTGGGGTTTGAAGAATTGATATTGGCCTGTACTTTCCCATGTTTTGTTTGTCTCCACTTTTGTGATTAGGGGTGATGGTTGCCATTTTCCAGGCTGAGATAAAATGCCTCTGCTCAAAGGAGATATTGAATAGGTCCTCTATAGTGGCTGGGATGGCTTGGAGTGCCTCTTTCAGTATTTTGGTTGCTATTTCATCTATTCCACTTGGCCTATTTGTGTCTATGTTATTTATTAATTTTTTTACTTCTATCTTATCTCTTTTGCAGGTGGGGATTTCATTCTGCACAGTTCCTGATCTGTTTTTCCATCTTTAAAAAAAAAATTCTGACAGCTTTTGCCCTATTGTGGCAAAGTGTGTGTTCAGTTTGTTTGCTGCATCTTTGTATGAGCATTGCCTCTTCTATGTTATTTTTGGGGAATTTAGTAGATTTGATTTAGAAAACACTGTACGCGGTGACTAAATCGGTAGGGTGTAGACTTTCCATGCGGTCACGAGTTGAAAATCCTGGTCGAGTCAAACCAATGACGTACACAATTTATACTTGTCCCTACCGAGCATTTGCGGTTGGCATTACTAGGATAGGGCAAGGACTGGTTATCTCAATATCCGGATAATGTGGGAAATTGGGTCATTGTGGTGGCGGCTTGGTCTCCAGTCTAAATATCAGTGGGACATCACTATAAAGTCACCATGAGTACACTCTCACAAATTGGTACCCATCATGGTATGTCCTTATAGGTTGCCAGGATGTAAAACCCCGACAAACAGACATTTCAAAAGCTGGATGACAAAGAAAACTTGATGTGTTAATGAAATACAGTGGAAGGCTTTCCAATGGAGGCCTTTTTTATGATGTGTCAATCACCGATGAACCATCAAATAAACACCCTTTTATTTATGATTTGTTTCCTCTTTCTAACACATGGATCTGGATCCTATAACTGAATTGGTAAGAGTCCTGCCTGGCTTCCTGTACAGAAGGTTGTGCGTTCGAACCCTGGCGTCGTTGAACCAATGACATTCAACATTTATACATATCGTTACCTAGATAACTTCTGCTTACATTCTAATCTAAATACCATGAAATACTCATCAATCCCACTATTGATGTAGTTATATGCCACTACTGTTGCCATATTGCTGTGGAACATGTGGGTAACAGAATTCCATTCTATTATAAATACGCTGCAAATTGTGGATTCCGCAGTTATTGTATACCTTACTCTATATACCATTTTTGTGTAAATAATCCCGAATTGAAAAATGGCTGGAAGACCAGCGCTTCCGAGCTGACAAACTAACCTATTCAGCAGAATAAACATATTTAGCATAACAAATTGTATTTAGAAAAAGCCTTGCGCTCGGCATTCTCTTAGTTCATCAAATATACATGTCCATATTGGGATTATTGGCAGCAAGGCCTCATGTGGGTCGGGACAAGTTATGTTGCACTAGGGGTCACAATGGTGCCTAGTGAACCCAGCGAGTGCAGAGTACGGGACTAGTCTCGGTTGTTTGTTGGAGTTTTATATCCTGGCAACATCTAAGGTCATATCAGGACAGATTCCGCCTTGTGACAGTGTTCACTAGCTGATGTTCCCTTTTTGTGCTGGGGGGGGGGGGGGTCGTTAAACAAACACACAAAGGTTACTTTACAGCGTTCGAAATAAGAAGTTGTCCGCTTGTCCGGGACAAGTGAGAGTAGGCAGAGACAAGCAGAATAAGGCTTGAGCTTGTCCGTTGGACACGTGAACATTTTGGGCTGAAAAACAGGTATTTCACAATTTTGTTTGTATCCAGCCTGGAAACCTCTCTCTCTCTCTCTCTTTCTCTCTCTCACTCTCTCTCTTTCTCTCTCACTCTCTCACTCTCTCACTCTCTCACTCTCTCTCACTCTCTCTCACTCTCTCACTCACTCACCTCTCCCGATGTGGTAGCCGAAGACCGTTGGCTTCCCATGTGGAAGGTCGGGGTTCCGAAAACTGACCCGAGTCAAACCAGTGACTTACAAAATTGATACTTGTAACTACCTAGCCTGGTGTTCGCAGCAATAGGATAAAGCAAGGACTGGCTAGCTCAGTATCAGGATAATGTGACTGGGTGAGATATCAGGTGTTGATGCTGGTGGCCTGATCTGCTAGATGGGCTGCACTATAAAGTTGCCGTGAGCGTGCACTGTCACAAGTCAGCACCCATCTCGATATCACCTTCGATGTTGCTAGGATGGAAAACTTCAACAAATAGACAAAAATCAAGCCTCAGTCACTAATTCACTCTCAGTCACTCATTCCCTTGATATGTCATTGGGTAATCTCAATGTAAAACCTCTTTCACTCAGTCCTTCGTTCACTCACTCATCTACCCATTTACTCATATATTCCCTCCCTCACTCATTAATTCAGTGTTCATCACTCAATCGCTCACTCATTTACTTCCTAGTTCACTTCCTCATTCGTTCCCCCATTCACTCACTCATTTACCAATTCCCTTATTTAGTTCCTCAATCACGCCCTCTCCCATTCCCTCCTTCATTCACTCACTCCTTCATCTACTCATTCACTCACTCCTCCACTCACTACTTCCCTCACTCATTCACCCACTCATTCCTCCAATCAATCCTTCAGTTACTCCTTCACTCACTCACTCACTCCACCACTCACTCGGTCGACCACTCACTCTCACTCACTCACTCACTCACTCACTCACTCACTCACTCACTCACTCACTCACTCACTCACTCCACGACTCACTCACTCCATGACTCACTCGGTCAACCAGTCACTCCTTCCCTCCCTCCCTCCCTCCCTCCCTCCCTCCTTCCTTCCCTCCCTCCCTCCCTCCCTCCTTCCCTCCCTCCCTCCTTCCCTCCCTCCTTCCCTCCCTCCCCTCCCTCCCTCCTCCTCCCTCCCTCCCCTTCCCTCCCTCCTTCCTCCTCCCTCCCTCCCTCCCTCCTTCCTCCCTCCCGCCTCCTTCCTCCCTCCTCCCTCCTCCTCCCTCCCTCCCTCCTCCTATCCCTCCCTCCTCCTCCTCCCTCCTTCCCTCCTCCCTCCCTCCCTCCCTCCTCCTCCCCCTCTCACTCCTCCCTCCCTCCCCTCCCTCCATCCACTCACTCACTCACTCACTCAGTGTAAAGGCAGTGCCTGCATGCGGTGCTGTCGGGTCCTGGATGAGCCGAGCAGTGAAGGAACTGCATTCAGTCAGCTACTGCCCGTATTGATCCCTCCTCCCCCCCTCCTCTGCCCACTCGCGCCGCTCTCCGGATGAACCACCGCGCGGTCGTTCACCTCCAGTAGCCAGGCTTACTAACTCTGCTCGCTTCCCGTCGAGGTGGGCGCGGTTTGTGCCGCTGAGCGCACTCCGCGATCTGCTCAATGCCTGGCAACCTTTGTGTGTTACGCAGTGTGCCGACATCACGCCGGCCAAGCTCTCCCCAGGTGGCGCTGGTTGGGTGGGAGTTTTAGGTCCTGGCAACATCTAAGGTCATATCAGGACGGGTACCGACTTGTGACAGTGTGGACTCATGGCGACTTTGTAGTGCTGCCCCCACTGGTGGGGGGTGGGGGGGGGGGGGCTGAGTGGGACGTAGCTCAGGCAGTAGAGTGTCCACCTGTGAAGGTTTGGGTCATGCGATTGATTCTGCTCAGTGGAGCCATTTGCAGTTTGGGCTATTTTCCGTTCCAACCAGTGGTCCACAACTCGTTCATCAAAGGATGTGCCATGTGCTGTCCTGTCTGTGGAAAAGTGCATATAAGAGACCCCTTCTTGCTTATCGAAGGGAGTAGCCTATGTGGCGGTAGCAGGTTTCCAAAGAAATATGTCAGAATGACCTTGTTTGACGTTCAATAGTTGATGATAAAAATCAATGTGCTCTAGAGGTGTCGTTAAATATACCAAACTTTTCTCCTTTTCTTTACCACTGGGAGACCAGGCCACCAGGACCATGACTTAATATCTCACTCAGTTGCATTATCCTGACACTGAGTCTTTGCCATATCCTAATAATGCTGAGCACCAGGCTAGGAAATGACAAGTATAAATTGTTACGTCATTGGTTTGACTCGACCAGGGTTCGAATCCCACGATCTTATCAAAACGGGAGACGGGCGCTCAACTCATTCGGCCATCCTGTCTGGTCTCCCCCCCCCCCCCTATGACAGAGTGTGGTGTAGTCTATTAGTTGTTCACTTATGAGCTGTGCTGCTGAGGCAACGGGCTCATTTTATATTAATTATTTTCATGCTTAAAATAGTGGATTTCCTTCCTACTTTGTAGCCCTCGTTTTATGTTAATTATTTATAAGCCTAAAATTGTATAGTCCGATGCTTTTGAGTTGCTGTCATATTCTGAGATAGATGTGTTAGGTTGATCGTTATAATCTACTTTTAGTTTGATGTTTGTTAGTTTTAGTTTACCTTTAGTTTGATCAGAGAGCGTGTACAGATGAGAGGGACAACTCTCATACTAGACCGTGTAACAGCTGTCGACTGTGGCGCTCCAAGTGGTGGTTGTTGAACAGTTTATGACACAGCTGTACGCGTACTGGCAAAACGTCAGTTTTACTCAAAATTAATAGAAATCCAGAACCCTAACCGTATCAATTTAATGTAATCTTGTTGGTAAACATGTTTTCTATGCGTATTCCAATCAGTTTGGTTCTAGGTGTTGTGGTTTTAGAGATATTTAACTTTTTCTGGATGAAGATTGCTCGCTGCCGTTGACAATGCATTGAGTTTGCCTCAATGCATTGTCAATGGTCGTGTGCAATCTTCATACAGAAAAAGTGAAATATCTCTAAAACCACACCACTTAGAAACAAATCGCTTTGTACACATATATAAAACATGTTTACCAAAAACATTATATTAAATTTATATGGTTAGGGTTCTGGATTTCTATTAATTTTGAATAAAACTAACGTTTTGCACTGCGCGTACCAGCAAACTCAAGGCTTGTTCAACAATAACCGCGAGAGGCGCCACTGTAGCCTGTGTTACCGATTTTCGCGGGAGTTGTCCCTCTCATCTATATACACGCTCTCTGGTTTGATGTAACTTCTATTATAAATGGCCAACATCACATATTTTAAGTGGAAAC
>CM059197.1:73310923-73513682 GCA_030323885.1 Branchipolynoe longqiensis | reverse complement strand
CGCGCGGCGCTCACACCTCACCAGACCTCGCTGCTCGCCGCTTCCTCCCCCCCCCCCTGTCGCGCAGCATTCGCGCCTCACGCGACCCCCGCTGCTCGCCCTCCCCCGGGCCGGCAGCTTTCACACTCACCTGCTGTCGCCGCCCCCCTCCCTTCCCCTATAAGGCCGCCCGTCGGCCTCCCTCTGCACTCGCCCTCCTGCCGCCTTCCAGCTCTCTGCCTTCTTCCTGACACTCCTCCTCGGACCGCTGCCCCGCCTCAGGCTCCTGCACCATGCCCGGACGCGGAAAGGGAAGAGGCCGCAAGAGCACCAGGCTCACCGCCCGGGCCACGCTGGGGCCCGCCTCGGGCTCGCCCGGCGACACCTCAACATCCCCGGCCCTGGCCTCCCCCTCGGCCACCTCGGGCGCCGACACAGCCATCATTCTCCAGGCCCTGCAGCGCCTCACTACGCGCATGGACGCCTTCGAGTCGGCGGGAGCCCGAGGAGCGCCGGAGCAGACGCAGGCAGGATACAGCACGCCGCCCGCCCCAGCTCCTCGGGCGCAGACCGCCGCCGGGGCCCGGCCCCCGCTGCCACCTCAAGCGACTCTGCCCGGGGCAGCCCACCCCCACTACCAGCAGTACAACCGCCTCGCCGCCCGAGGCGGCCCCGCGCCTCCCCCGGCCTACCTCCAGGACGTCGCCGAGGACTACACCCCAGCATCCGCGGCCGACGCCGTCCGAGACATCCTCGCTTCCGCCGAGGCGCAGCGCGCCGGCAGGCGCCAAGGCATCCCCTCGGGATACATCTTCCCCTCGGACCTCATCGAGAGGGGCCCTGAGCGGAAGCCGGTCAAGAGAGGAGAGGCCACCCGCGATGAATACAACCTCGCCCTCCTCACCCTCGCCGGACATCCAGCCTTCCCCGAGCACTCCCTCCAGGGCCTACGCCACCACCACCTCACCGTGATGAGGGATATCCTCGTGCATCCGTGGCCTACCGTCCGCCGCTACTCCGAGGCCATCTTCACCTGGATAGCGGACGGGAGGCTCCCCCACGGATGGCATGACCCTGTGGCCCTCAACACCCTGAGGATGGACTCCACACCACGCCCACCCCTCCGGCAACACCAGTCTCCCGAGGCGAGGACTCGCCCCGAGGCGAATGGGCCCGAGGCACATACCAACCCCGGCCCCAAGCCGACACCCGCACCGCCTACGATAGGCACACTCACGGGGCCCCCTGCCCCGCCTGGAACCGCGATCCCGCCTCGTGCGATCGGGCCCACATCGGGGAGGCCCACGGCGAGGTGGGAGACAGGCGCCGGCACATCTGCGCTTACTGCGCCAATGTGCGGCGCTTACTAACCAGGCACTGCGAGGCCGAATGCCTCACCAAGCAAGCCCGTGAGCGCCAGACCCCGGCCGCCTCGGCGGATTTTTGATCCGCCGCCCCCCCCGCCCCGGCCGGCCCGGGGGGCCCCTCCCGGCGCCTCACCCTCACCACTGCCGACAGCCCCGCGACCTCCACCGACAACCTCCCAGCGACCACCAATCGAAGCGCCGCCCAGACGAAGCCGGGGTCCACCACCTCGCACCTCACACCTCGGATGACTCGGCCCAGCCTCACGAGGGACCCTCCCCGGACAGCCCAGCCACCGGCGCTCACGACACCGCCTTCATGAACCCGCCTGACCCGCCCCCGACTCCCACCCCGCCCAGCCCTGAGGAGTTCGCTGCCCCCCTGATCGACCCTCGCCGGACCTCCTCCCCCCAGACCTCAGGAGCGGGCCTCCCTTTTTTGGCCGCCCGCTCCCCCTCCAAGTAGGCCCCGGACCTCCCTCTCAACCAGCCCTGCCTTCCTGGGCCCCCGCCTCGGGCGCCCCCACCGCGCCTCGGGCGCGCCTCGAGCCCTCTCCTTACTCTTTGGCGGAGGGCTCCTCGGCCCCCCCTCTACCAGAACTCTGACATTGCTCCTTATGGGCTCCTCCTGTTCTCTTCTGCTCCTCATGAGCCCCTCACTGTATTGCTCACTGTATTGCTCCTCCCGAGCCTGTCATTGCTCCTCTTGAGCCCCTTCCTCTTATTTTGTACCTCCTCAGCCTGTGTTACCTGTTCCCCTGTATGCTCTGTTGAGGCGTCAATAAACGCCTTTTTCCCACCCCCGCCTTCCCTCTTCCTTTTCGCGCATCGGTCGTAATGCGAAGCATTACGCTTGATGCGAGGAGAGGAAGAGACCCTCCCCCCGCCCCGCGCTGTCGCGCGGCGCTCACACCTCACCAGACCCCGCTGCTCGCCGCTTCCTCCCCCGCCCCCGTGTCGCGCAGCATTCGCGCCTCACGCGACGCCCACTGCTCTCCCTCCCCCGGGCCGGCAGCTTTCACACTCACCTGCTCTCGCCGCCCCCCTCCCTTCCCTTATAAGGCCGCCCGTCGGCCTCCCTCTGCACTCGCCCTCCTGCCGCCTTCCAGCTCTCTGCCTTCTTTCCTCCACCCACCCACCCGACTACCCCTCCTCCACCCTCCTCCATCTGCGGCGGAGGGCTCCTCGGCCCCCCCTCTACCAGAACTCTGACATTGCTCCTTATGGGCCCCTCCTCTTGTTCTCTTCTGCTCCTCATGAGCCCCTCACTGTATTGCTCACTGTATTGCTCCTCCCGAGCCTGTCACTGCTCCTCTTGAGCCCCTTCCTCTTATTTGTACCTCCTCAGCATGTTTACCTGTTCCCCTGTATGCTCTGTTGAGGCGTCAATAAACGCCTTTTTCCCACCCCCGCCTTCCCTCTTCCTTTTCGCGCATCATCCTTCTTGTTCTTGGTGCCATAGATAACATATTCAGTTTTGATTATATTGAGAGTTAATTTGTTTTCTTTGCACCATATATTTATTCTAGCCAAATTTTCATTTGTCAATTCTGCTGCTTTTGCTAAGTTACTGTTTGATACCAGTTGGACTGCGTCATCAGCAAATAAAATGCATTTTGTTTGCCTCAGTGCTTGGGGTAAGTCGTTTATGAACAGAAGGAATAGAATGTTGATATTGATTATTCTAGACACTCTGATCTATATGCTGCTACAGGCACTACTAAACCCATTCTGGATGGACTCTTAAAGTGAACACACTCTTCTCTTGGCCAGGAACTCAGACACTCTGTCTGAGGCTCCACCTTTCTTATACAACTGAGCTGTGTGCAACAACCATGGGACTCTGGTTCAATGGGCTGTATGCACTGATACTCTACATACTAAAGAGAGTAATGAGGCTCTGTGTGGACAGAAGGTAAGGAGTCAGGGTGATAGGTTGCTAGTAGGTGAACAGGAGTTGATGCCAATAAAGCATAACTTCTTCACTGTCAATCTTGCACGACTTGTCTTCCCTTTCTTGCTTATGAGTTTGTTGGAGAGGGGCATCAGGTGTGAACTGACAGATGGTTGTCAGAACGCACCTGGGAAGAGTAAGTGGTATTTCTGGGGCTCTGACGGCCGGGCATTCCAGATATATTACACAGTTTTCGACCCCATGCCCTTCTGCAGCCGGTGCTCTTACCGTCCAGTCTATATGACTGATCAGATCATACACCCTGCGCTCTACCGATTCGGCCACCGCGCCCGGTCGCACATTATTACGGCTCAAAGATCCATTAAAATGGCATCTTCACATTTCTGTAATCCGTGCAGCATGGCCTGGTGGTGGAAATCGTCTATTATCAACGTTATCACAAGTGCACAAAAACTACACCTTTGCATGAACCAAAGCCTCCCCGAAAGGTGTATAAAAGTAAATGTTTGTATCACACAGTGACCTAAATCAAGCAGAGGGCAAGGACAAGTTGGCTCAGTGTCAGGATAATGTGACTGAGTGGGATATCGGGTCATGGTGCCAGCAGCCTGATTTCCCAGTGGGGCAGCACTATCAAGTCGCCATGAGCGCGCACTGTCACACAAGTCGGTACCCAATATGAACACATCCTGATCTCATTGTATCTTTTTCTAACATGTGTTTCCTTAAAGAGCTGTCTGTAGGTTATTTGTTTATCACCCTAGATGTTGCAAGGACGTAAAACTCCAACAACCAACCAACCAACCTCCGATCCTCAAGCACCATATCGGGAAATAACTGCACATTGCGGCGAGCTGGAGACGCTGGCGTTCGTGCTGCTGCTGAAGCTGGTTGCTGAGTCATGTGATGTTCAGTGCGGCTGCTTGGGGGAGGTCGGCAGTTCCCTCCAGTGTATTGCGTTGTTTCCTGTCCGCACCGGACGCAGTGGCCGAATTGGTTAGAGCGCAGGTTTCCTATGTGGAAGGTCAGGAATTTGAATCCCGGGCGAGTCAAACCAATGACTTATAGAATTTATACTTGCCGCTATCTAGCCTGGCGCTCGGCATTAATAGGATAAGGCAAGGACTGGTTAGCTCAGTATTAGGATAATGTGACTGGGTGGGAAATTGGGTGATGGTGCTGGCGTCCTCGTCTCCCAGTGGGACATCACTATGGAAGTCGCCATGAGTGCACACTGTCACAAGTTGGTACCCCTCCTGATATGACCTTAGATTTTGCCAGGATGTAAAACCCCAACAAACAACAATTTAGGTGTCCAGTAGTGTGAGATGCAGCGTTTTCTATGATTCGTTCACTTGTTAGGGAAGGTAGTGTTTTCCAGGATTCGGCTGTAAAGACCTATATCAGCACTTGGTCATGTGACACGACGGTGTTTCCCAGTTGTTGATAACCCCACCCTGTTTAACACTTAGCATTATTAAACTATTTAAAGGTCGGATTTGTGAGAGCCCATGGCAGCCATCTAATACTCCCGCTCCCCCTCCCACCAAACATCCCCTGGCTTCAAACCCAACTCGCTCTGCCACATCTCCCGATGTATATAGAAAAATACCCTAGAATAAACTGGCTATTCATGCCTTCATGAGCATTCGGTACATACAAATAATTATTTGTTTAGAAATCGTATGCAGGTTAATTAATGGCTGTAACCAGTTGGTTGCTGGAGTTTTACATCCTGGCTACATCTAAAGTAATATCAGAATGGGTACTGCCTTGTGACAGTGCACACTCACAGTGACTTTATACTGCTGCCCCACTGAGAGACCAGGCCATCAGCACCATGACCGGATATCCCACTCAATCACATTATCCTGACACAGAGCCAACCAGTACTTGCCCTATCCTAATAATGCTGAGCACCAGGGTAGGAAGCGACAAGTATACATTTTTAAGTCATTGGTTTGACTCGACAAGGGTTCGAACCCATGGGTTCAACTCCCACCATCTACCAAAACGGGAGACGGACGCTTAACTCATTCGGCCATTTCGTCACCCGATCGATGTACAGTATAACCCTGTTAAACCAAGCTCAGTTAAACCAAACGATCGGTTAATCCAAACTTTTTTCGGCGGCCCGGCAAAATGCTACCATTTATCATATAACAAAGTTGGTTAAACCAAAGTATCGGTTAATTCCGTCTGTTTGCCGCACCTCTTAATTCAAGGGGTTACTGAGGGGAGGGCCAACCTGCCAACCTTCCAACCTGCCCAATGGGAGTTGGCAAGCACCCACTGCCAGTGTACTACGGACCTACATTTATATATATCTCGTTCTCAGAAACTGTGTACCACTTTTGTGACATGGAAACCAAAAGTGAGAACATTCCAAATAATAGCAGAAAGCATCTCAAATAATAGCAGAATCCATATTCATATGAAGGTTGATATGTTTTGTATATGTCAAAGTTGAATTTTTGTCCCCACACACACACACCTCAGGTCTGCACGTGGCGCCACCTGTCCGCCCACACGCCAATGACCCTGACCTCACTCACTGCATATACTCATACTCACTATGACTCATACCCACTATGAGTATCATGTCTTGGTTGGTTTGTTTGTTGTTGTTTTACATCCTAGCAACATCTAAGGTCATATCAGGATGGGTACTGACTTGTGACAGTGCACACTCATGGTGACTTTATAGTGCTGCCCCACTGGAAGACTAGGCCGCCATCACCATGACCTGATATCCACTAAGTCACATTATCCTGACACTGAGCCAACCAGTCCTTGCCATATCCTAATAATGCCGAGCGCCAGGCTAGGAAGCGACAAGTATAAATTTTTAAGTCATTGGTTTGACTCGACGAGGATTCAAACCCATGATCTACCAACACGGGAGATGGACGCTCAAACTCATTCGGCCATCCCGTCTGTAAAACACAGAATACATCAAACCACTGAACAACCACTACTATCGCATCCTTAATAGTGTAGTATTCCAGACATGAGCTCCACTACCATATGGTGGCAGCAATGACTGCTCCGTCACCATCGCAGTTCATAGCGATACATGGCGGTACGGTAGCCGCCAGGCAGCGCCACGACATGGCTGCCACCTACTGCGTGCTGCTAACGTAACCTCCCCCAGAAGTTGATGTGGGACCTGGCAGGGCAGAGGTGGATAACTTGATCGTGGACGCCGCAGTGAACGGAGATTAAAGACGTAAGAAGCAAATGTACTCGTTCTCCTGCTTGCTTGGGGGGTCTACAGCATGAGGGTCAAGTTCCGGGCGGCCAACAGAGGGCCCCATCACAATAATATTAGTATAAATAATATTTATACCCCACACAAAGTCGCATGAGTGCGCACTGTCAGTCACAAGTCGATACCCGTCCTGATATGACCTTATATGTTGGTAGGATGTAAAACAACACCAAACAAACCAACATGGCCACCTGGTGAAGAGGTCAATAGTGTTCATGTTAGAGCAGGTGCGACACACAGATAAATCGATTAGGAGTGGTGGTCGGTTGTTGGGAGTTTTACGTCCTGGCAACATGTAAGGTCATATCAGGACGGGTACCGACTTGTGACAGCGTGTACTCATGGCGACTTTATAGTACTGGCCTACTGGGAAATCAGGCTGCCAGCGCAATGACCCGATATCCCACTCAGTCACATTATCCTGTCACTGAGTGAACCGGTCCTTGCCATATTCTATTAATGCCGAATGCCAGACTAGGAAGCGAAATGTATCGATTTTCTAAGTCATTGCTTTGACTCGACCGGGAATCGAACTCCCGACCTTCCGCATGCGAGGCCGGCACTCTACCAACTAGGCCACCGTGCGCAGTGGGAGTGGCGGTCAGATAAGGCTTATAGTGCTAGGTGCAATGTTCATACATACTTCTGCAATACTCAATCAATACCAACACCTACTATATCATACAGAGCTGTGTGACAGGACCGGATAGTTTAGTGACTGGAGCTTCAGTTTCCTGTACGAAAGGTTGCCTGTGCAATCCTCTTGTAAAAATATACGGATTTTCGGTTCGGAATTATATATTGGCAGAGAGCATTATTATTCTTTGGCGATGGAGTGGGGATAAGGTTATGTAATCTAAAAGCAATGGCGCCCAACTCACATTGTGACATGATATAAGCTATGTGAAATATATGTTCATACATGATGCCTAAGATTAATGAAGAGATGTTCTTATATAAGAGACAGTTCATGGTTTTTGAAATGTTCCTCTATGCATCCATAAAGAATGCAATTGGAGAAAATGGACATTTTTAATATATATATATTTGTAACTGTCTGCAACTACGTGTCACTACCGGACCTATGGCCAAGCACACCAGCCATTCCACATTCCTTAGGGCCACATCCTGCAGGCTGGGTTGGGTGGCAACTCCCCATATTAGGGCATTGCACTGACCAGTCTGTAGGGGGGTGTCTGATTGGCTGGCTGTGGGAGGTCCACTCACCTGACTCCCTTGTCCACCTGACCACACTAGTCTCATTTTAATTAATTATTCAAGAAACTTCTCCAGACACACTGGAGAGATCACTCTACTCCTGGCTCTTGAGTGAGGCAGACCTACTCTAGAGCAGGACCCAAGACACTCTGTCTGATGCTACCAACATTCATCTATCCAAATTGAGCTGTGTGCAACAACCAGGGGACTCCGGTTCAATGGGCTGTAGGCACTGACTCCTAGATACAAGAGAGGTAATGAGAGTCTGTGTGGGCAACAGGTAAGGGGTCAGGGGTATAGGTCACTCGTAGGTGAACAGGAGTTGATGACACTAAAGGACAACATCTTCACTGTCATTTGTTCATGACTTGTCTTCCTTTCTTCCTTATGAGTTTGTTGATGAGTTTATTTAAGGGTTGATTAAGGGAGGCATCAGAGGTGAAATGAAGGGGAAGAGTTTCATGGTGTTATCTGGTGTTCATGACGGCCGATATCCAGAAATACTATACTCTAACTTAACTTTAAGCGAAAATTAATTTTTTTAATTGAAAAAAAAGAAGAAAAACTGTTGTCTGGTGCTTGCCATTTCTAGGACAGGGCAAGGACTGACTGGCTGAGCATCAGGATAATGTTACTGGGCGGGATATCCTGTTATGGTACCAGTGACAATGTGCCTCATTGGTCATGAAGTCGCCATGAGTGTGCACTGTCACAAGTTGGTATCCATCATATGACCTTAGATATTGGTAGGGCGTAAAACCACAACAAACAAACAATCATCTCGAGGATAGGCTACTAGATAATGTACCCGGTGTTACTTATCCATTAGCGATTGGGTAAGATATAACTGTATCAAGTATTGTCAACGTCGACTAATATAATATATCCTTAAATAAAACAATAGGATTAAACAAACAGTTAAAAAAAGCCTATATATATACAGCTTATGGCCCTGTCACACTACGACGTATTGCGTCAGCGTATGGCCAACGGCTGAAATGGTCCCAATATGTCGAGATTCGTCAAACTTTTCGGCGTGGGGGCAAAGTTGGATGTATAAAGTACTGAACTTATTCAGAACGTATGTGTGACGTATTGCTAGCATATCATAGAAAGTATTGCCAAACATTTGACTAATGTGCATCCCGCGTTCTCGGCATATGGCCAGCGTATGTGTAGCGTATGAGTAACCTATCCCATGGGGGAGGCATGTTGGCCATACGTTGGTTAGACATTGGTGATATGTTGGCCATCCGTTGGCTCGAAAAACGCTCGCACGCAGAATGCCAGCGAACGTTGTATACGTTATTCCATTGTCAGAAGTACGCCTTATACGTTAAATACACCAAAACACGTTGAAATGCCAGACATACATCAGACATACATTAGACATACATTAGACATACGTTATTCATACGTTGTCACACATTGTCAATACGCGGAATGTACGTTTCCACTTACGACTAACATACTTCAATGTATGTATGACGTATGTCTAGCGTTTAACGACATATGTATTACATATACAAAGCATATGCCTAACGTATACTACGTATACAAAGCATATGCCTAATGTATACTACATATACAAAGCATATGCCTAATGTATACTAACGTATACTCAACACATTGTCGTACGTTTAAGTTCTTTTTACATGCACAACATTTTTTCGGAGCCTTGGCATGCGAAGTCATATGACACCGTTTGGCAGCGTCTGATGTACCCATATCTCACAGAGTCACATTATCCTGATACTGAGCTAACCAGTCCTTGTACTATCGTATTAATGCCAAGTGCCAGTCTAGGTAGCAACATGAATCCCACGATCTACCAAAACGGGAGACGGGCGCTCAACTCATTCTACCATCCCGGAGCGACAAGTATAAATTTGGTAAGTCATTGGTTTGACTCAGCCAGGAATCGAACTCCCGACCTACTGCACGGGATAGCTTGAACTTTACCGATTCAGCCACTGCATCCGGTTTATATAACATATATATGTAAATAGAGAAATCTGAAATATTAGTCTTCGATTCGCCAGTGGTTTCCATCATCGACGTCACAATGAGATTACCGCAATAAGAACGCGTCCCCCCACCCCCCACCCCCACACCGAAGTAGTGATCGCCACCTACCGGCGAATTACTGCATCCAATAAGTATTGATCATTCGGATACAGTAAACACACTGCCCAGCTGTGTGTGCAAGCTCATGTCGCTTCCTAGCCAGGCGCTCGGCATTAATAGGATAGGGCAAGGACTGGTTAGCTCAGTGTCAGGATAATGTGACTGAGTGGGATATCAGGTCATGGTGTGGGAAGCCTGATTTCCCAGTGGGGCAGCACTATAAAGTCATCATGAGCGCACACTGTCACAAGTCGGTACCTGTCATGAAATGACCGTAGATGTTTCCAGGATGTAAAACTCACAACGACCAACCAATCCAACAGCGTTTTGTTCCAATAGCGTTTTATTCCATCTGCGTATCACATTGAAAAGTTTACTGATAGCCGTCTCAGCTACTCTTCTTACTCAGTGCTACTCAGGCAGTTCCTGACAACTGTGTGCCAGTCCCCGCCTTTAAAGTACTCTAAACAACTCATAAGGAAAAAAGGAAAACAAGTCACACAAGATTGACAGTGATAAGGTTGAGCTTTATTGGCTACACTTATTAGCGACATGCCACCCTGACTCACTTACAGCCTGCTACATAGACCCACATCGTTCCTGCTTACATATATATCAGATTCAGTGCATACATCCCATTGAACCTGGGTCCAAACCCACTGTGGAGCTATAGACTTTGATGATTTATTTGTTGGAGTCTTACGTCCTGGCAACTTCTAAGGTCATATGTGGTGTTCTCTGTGGCGGAGTGGTTAGAGTGTCTGACTTTTTTCTAGGTCGGACTCCTAATCTGAAGGTCGGTGGTTCGATTCCCCGTGCCGCCACCTCTGCCAATTTGGATTTCCACCGCTGTGTATAACTTACAGCGTCATCAAAGGCCAGTTGCTCTCATACCATGTCTATGTGGTGTGGGAGGTTAAAAATCCCTTGGGTCGGTAAAAGTGTAGGCTCGGGCTTTCTATCGACAAACTGTCTAATGGTGAAAACAAGTCTATTCAGACTTATCCATGATATGCAGTATAAATCTTCTTCAATATCAGGACGGGTAGCGACGACTTCTAACAGTGCACACTCATGGCAACTTTATAGTGCTGCCCCACTTGGAAATCAGGCCACCAGTACCATGACCCGATATCCTACTCAGTCACATTATCCTGACTCTAAGCCAACCAGTCCTTGGTCCTCTTATAATGCCAAGTGCCAGGCTAGGAAGCGACAAGTATATATTTTTAAGTCATTGGTTTGACTCAACCAGGGTTCGAACCCACAAACTCATGGGTTCGGACCCCCCGATCTCCCAAAATAGGAGACGGACGCTCAACTCATTCGGCCACCCCGTCTGGTTGTGGTGCTGTAAACTTTGATGAACTTGTAGATCATGCATGTGGAGAGAGAAAGAGAATGAGAAAGAGAAGACAGAGGGGGGGGGGGCATCTCTAATAATATCTATTATGTGACACCCAGTGACGCATCAGATAATACCTTCATCGGTGATGTCACGAATAATGAGATAATAAATAAAGTAATCCCTGAAGGTGTTTGGAGGAATGAAAGCTGACTGACACGCGTGTGTCATTAATGCACATTCCATATTGTGTTCTCAGCCTTTCTCACATGTCAGGTGCCGACTTAATGGAACCCATTTCGGGAAGTAAATGATCTTTGCGGGATATGTATCGCTATGCGCCTTATATAGAATTAGAATAGTTGAAGACGACCTTGACCTCTGCTCGAACCGGAAGGGGATGTACGATGTATGTTTGTTTGTTTGGGCTTTACGTACTAGCAACATCTATGGTCATATCAGGATGGGTACCGACTTGTGACAGTGCACACTCATGGTGGCTTTATAGTGCTGACACTATTGTTACCTATTAATCCAGTGTATTTTCATGGAAATTGAAGGTTCTAATCAGTCACCTCATGAGTCACAGATTGACCACAAAATCCCACGAATTTGTGGACTTTTGTATGAATTTCTGTATTTTTGATTAAATACAAGTATATATCATGTTATATGCTTAAATATCAGCCTCTACCCCCCCTGGGTATACCCTCAAATAGCCCATTCTCAAGGGGTGGCATGCCCCCAGACCCCCCTAGCAAGCTCGTGGTTGCCACCACTCGGGTTCCGTACTCGCAATGCAAAACCTCAAGGATTCTCGGTACCCCCAGGTTGGCAACACTGTGCATGTCTGTTTAGACTATAGTTACCTATTCAACCAGTGTATGTCCTTTTAGACTACAGTTACCTATTAAACCAGTGTATATTTGTTTATACTATAGTTCCCTATTATGCCAGTGTATGTTTGTTTAGACTATAGTTACCTATTAAGCCAGTGTATGTTTGTTTAGAATATAGTTACCTATTAAACCAGTGGATGTTTGTTTAGACTACAGTTCCCATTAAGCCAGTGTATGTTTGTTTAGACTATAGTTCCCTATTAAGCCAGTGTATGTTTGTTTAGACTATAGTTCCCTATTAAGCCAGTGTATGTTTGTTTAGAATATAGTTACCTATTAAACCAGTGGATGTTTGTTTAGACTACAGTTCCCATTAAGCCAGTGTATGTTTGTTTAGACTATAGTTCCCTATTAAGCCAGTGTATGTTTGTTTAGACTGTAGTTCCCTATTAAGCCAGTGTATGTTTGTTTAGACTACAGTTACATATTAAGCCAGTGTATGTTTGTTTAGACTAAAATTACCTATTAATCCAGTGTATGTCTGGTTAGACTAAAAGTACCTATTAATCCAGTGTAGTTTTGTTTAATCTATAGTCACCTATTAATCCAGGGTATGTATGTTTAAACTAAAATTAACTATTAATTCATTGTATGTCTGTTGAGACTATAATTACCTATTAATCCAGTTATGTCTGTTTAGATTAAAGTTACCTATTACTTCATTGTATGTCTGGTTAGACCTTGGTCACCTATTAAGTGTATGTCTGTTTGGACTAGAGCTTCTTCTTCTTCGCTCGTTGAGGCATCAGCGCCCATCCACACAAACACCTCCTCGCCGTGTCATAGATGAACGTGTCGCCTACCGCCCAACTTTGGGCATAGGCCACGAACAAGGGCTCTCCAGTTTTCCCGGTACTCGGCCTTGAGTTTCTTGTTTGTGATTCTGTAATGTTGTTCTTTTTCCGGTGTGCGGTTGTTGGCCCCACGTCCAACCCCCAACCTGGAGGACCAATTGCTGCTCTTAGTCTGTCCTCTACCATGAGTCCTGCCCGGCTTGGTTAAACCTGCCAGGGGGCTAGCCCCCGCCGGTATAGCTCTCATGGTCATGGAGGCACACATGCCTCCCCACCACGACAAGGTAGCAACACATAGAGCTATCTATCAATTATTCATGTCCACATTGGTGTCAACACGCCACGGTAGAGTCGGAATAATCGCGGTTCCGTCAAAACTCTCCTTCCCAAAATAACCCTGGAATCATCGTAACTTAAATAACATTCAAATAACTATGCATTTAAGGTAAAATAAATTAAACATAAAAAACAACATAAAGGACATGATGGATGGTTTGTTTGTTAAGTTTTGCGTCCTAGCAACGTCTAATGTTATATCACAATAGTTACCTACTTGTGACAGTGTGCACTCATGGTGACATTATAGTTCGACTCCACTGGGAAACCACCTCTTACCATATCCTATTAATGCAGAGCGCCAGACTAGGTAGTGACAAGTATCAATTTTGTAAGTCATTGATTTGACGCGGCCGGCTTTACAACTCCCAACCTTCCGCACGGGAATCCTGCACTCTACCGATTCGGCCACGGCGTCCGGTGATGTTGGATGGTGGCGGGTTCTAGGGCTAGGGCTAGGGCTAGGGCTAGGGCTAAAGGTGATTAAGGCCCCCATAATCAGAGTTAAAGACAGGCGCAGAACCCCGCCGCCGGGAACAGGCTGTGTTAGTGCTGGCGAATGGCACTGCAGCATGCAATCACGTGATCCATCTCCGTCTGCTGTATGCGGCTGCACATTTCGCACACAGAGGATGGTGCAAATAGGGCCTCATTTAATTTACATGGCCACGATCACAGCCGGTTGGGGGGGGGGGGGTATTTGTGGGTGTGTAGATGGGTCTCTGTGTGTGACTGTGTGTGTTAATATGTGTGTATCTGTGAGTGCACCAACGTGTGTGTGGATGTGAGTGTACCTGCGTGTGTGGATATATGTGGGTATTTGTGTGTGTGTGGATGGTATCTATGTGTGTAGATGTGCATGTGTTACTGAGTGTGTGGACATGTGTATCTGTGTGTTTCTGCGTGTGTTGATGTGTGTGTGCCTACATGTGTGTGGATGTGTGGTGGATGCCTAGATGTGTGTGGATGTGTGTATGGCTGTGTGTGTGTGGCTGTGTGGATGTGTGTGTGCCTGTGTGGATGTGTGTGTGCCTGTGTGGATGTGTGTGTGGATGTGTGGATGTGTGGATGTGTGGATGTGTGTGTGGATGTGTTTGTGGATGTGTGGATGTGGATGTGTGGATGTGTGGATGTGTGTGGGTGTGTGGATGTGTGGATGTGTGTGTGGATGTGTGTGTGGCTGTGTGGCTGTGTGGCTGTGTGTGGCTATGTGGATGCGTGTGTGGAAGTCTGAATGTGTGTGTGACTGTCTGGATGTGTGTGTGGCTGTCTGGATGTGTGTGTGGATGTCTGGATGTGTGTGTGGATGTCTGGATGTGTGTGTGGATGTCTGGATGTGTGTGTGGCTGTCTGGATGTGTGTGAGGCTGTCTGGATGTGTGTTTGGCTGTGTGGATGTGTGTGTGGCTGTGTGGATGTGTGTGTGCCTGTCTGGATGTGTGTGTGGATGTCTGGATGCGTGTGTGGCTGTCTGGATGTGTGTGTGGATGTCTGGATGCGTGTGTGGCTGTCTGGATGTGTGTGTGGATGTGTGTGTGGATGTGTGTGTGTGGATGTGTGTGTGGATGTGTGGATGTGTGGATGTGTATGTTGATGTCTAGATGTGTGTCTGAATGTGTGTGGATGTGTGTGTAGATATCTAGATGTGCATGTGGATGTGGGGATGTGTGTGTGGACAATGTCTGGATCCAGATAATTCCACACAGTGTCTGGAGCAAGTGGAGGGAGATAGGGGATGCAAGTTGGGGAGTGGAGGGGTGGGGGGAAAGCTTCTGGAATCTTTGCATCTGTAGTCTGGCGTGGGTACACGCGCACTGCGCATGACAAGCTGGAAGACAATCAGATCAGAGCCGCGTTCAGGCTCTGTCTCGGAGGCGCCTCGGAGATGGCCGTGACGTCATGCTAGTCTGAACGGCAAAAGCAGTTTGTTGTCTTGAAAATGGCTGCCCCCATAGGCGGCGGCCATTTGCAATGGCTAAGCTGCGCTGCCATTGGCTGAAACTACTGAATGCGGCGGCCATTTTCGAGGCGCCTTTCAGCTCCAGAATGAAAAGGGAGGCGTCGCCAAGACGTCGCCAAGACACACCCTGAATGGAAATAGGCCAAAAGACGTCGCCGAGGCGCCTCCGAGACGGACCCTGAATGCGGCCCAGGTGGGAAGGAATTTAACACAACCTGCAATGAATTTTAATATATGTAAAAACAACAGATTCACATACCCCCTCCCCCCTCAATTCCACCGCCACCCCTATTTGGCTCAGTGTTTGTTAGGATAAGATGACTGAGTGTGGTACTAATACTGGTGCTGGGATTTACAATATAGGGTATGCACTGACGTCACGCTAAACGGAAGTGCTGCCATTGTGGCGATAGTAACCACAATAATAAAGACACTGTCACACTGCAAACCCAATGGCTATGAGCAATCCTCATACAGAAAAAGTGAAATATCTCTACAACCACACCACCTAGAAACAAATCCCTTGGTACACATATAGAAAACATGTGTTCCAAAAAGATTATATTAAATTGATAAGGTTAGGGTTCTGGATTTCTATTAATTTGGAATAAAACTAATGGTTTGCACTGCGCGTACCGGCAAACTCAAGGCATTGTCAATGGTCGTGAGCAATCTTCATACAGAAAAGTGAAATATCTCTAAAACCACACCACCTAGAAACAAATCGATTGGCACACATATAGAAAACATGTTTACCGAAAGGAATATATTAAAGTGATAAGGTTAGGGTTCTGCATTTCTATTAATTTTAAATGAAATAGACGTTTTGCACTGGGCATACCAGCAAACTCTATGGGATGTTTACTATTTGATATCGCCACAATGGCCGCGCATCCGGGTGATGATGTCACGTGAATACCCTATATACACGCTCATGGTGGTTTTATAGTGATTGTGACAGTGATACTGACAGTGATGCATTACTGAGATACTATACTCCCAACATGGTAGTACTAAAGTATCCCAATCAGTCGTATTATCCTGGCACTGAGCCAACCAGTACTTGCCCTATAGTTAGTTGTCATGCTGAGCATTAGGCAGGGTAAGGCCAAGTTCCTGTTTGTAAGTCTTTGGTTTGACTCAGCCAGGCGTCGTCCCCACTATCTGATTACATTTAAAGATGGTCAGTGCAATGAAAGAATAACAAGGTGAGAGTAGAAAAAAATAAAATACATATATGCCAAGAAAATCCAAAAAAACTAACATAGGCTAATAAACATACCAACCAACTACCTATCTGCTACTGAAATGGAGGCAATCAAATACCTTATCAGCAGGTACTGTGTGATAAGATAACACCAACACTACAGCTGGCCAGCATTGAAAACAAGCCTGGATACACAGGCTTTTTATATGCTATGGACAGTATAAATACAGCCTCAATAACAAAAAATGTAATTTAAAAAAAAAAAGCCCACTTCTCTAGATTTGATACAACATATTCAACTTAGATTCTGGTGTATTTATTAAGCATTTCTTGCTATCATCATCATCATCATCATCATCATGCTGTCGGTCGCGATGCGACAAAGACTGCTTTCATTACTTGACTGCCGCTCTCCATTTAGCTCTCTGCTGTGAGAGTTGTGTCCATGAGTCGGTCTTAATGTCTCTCAGCTTCAGGTTTCTCTTGATGGTATCCTTGAACGGAGACGAGGGCGCCCTCTCTTTCTGTAACCAGAAGACAGTTGAGAATAGAGGATCTGCTTTGGTAGCCTGTCTGATGACATCCTCATGAGGTGTCCAGTCCACCGGAGATTCTTTTTGATCAGAAGATCTTCCATAGAGGGCAGCCCCGTCCGTTCGAGTATTTCCTTATTTGTCACTTTGTCCTTCCAGGTTAGCCTCATGATTGAACGCAGATGTCGCATCATGAAGGCATGCAGCTTTTTCACCTGTCGTCTGTACACTGTCCAGGCCTCGGCTCCGTATAGCAGGGTGGTTCTTGCTGTATAGATGGGAATACAAGTAAATTGCCACACCTGGTGGCCAAATTTCTCTTGATTTTTTTCTTGAAGATTTATACTGCCTATTATGGATAAGCCTGAATAGACTTGTTTTCACCATTAGACAGTTGGTCGATAGGAAGCCCGATCCTACACTTTTACCGACCCAAGGGATTTTTAACCTCCCACAACACATAGACATGGTATGAGAGCAACTGGCCTGTGATGATGCTGTAAGTTATAAATTGAAATCCAAATTGGCAGATGTGGGGGCACGGGGAATCAAACGACTGACTTTCAGATTAGGAGTCCGACCTAGAAAAAAGTCAGGCACTCTAACCATTCCGCGACAGAGAACACCACGAATTGGTAAGAGTGCATGCTTTCTGAGTGAGTGGTTGTGAGTTCGAATGTCTACTGTAAACACGTATCATTTATGCCCACATACTAATCGTGTATGTAACATTGTATGACGTCATTGCGAGTCGGAGCTGGAGCTTGGCGCTGACACCGCTGACCTTCCGCTGACCTCTGCGGGTAGTTAGCCGCCAGCCCCCCCCTCCCCCGGGCGGGTTGTGGGACGCAGGTAATTAGGGAGCTACATGGTCGACGGCAGCCAATCAATGCTGCTCCCAGCTAGCGGAAGTCATGGTTTGGCTGTTTTACGTCCTGGCAACATCTAAGGTCATATCAGGGCGGGTACCGACTTGTGACAGTGGACACTTATGGTGACTTTATAGTGCTGCCCCACTGATAAATCAGGCCGCCAGCATCAGGACTTGATATCCCACTCCGTCACATTATCTTGACACTGAGCCAACCAGTCCTTGCCCTATTCTAATAGTAATAATGCCGAGTCATGAAACCATAAACTCCACCATTAAATAGCATCACCGATATGGTTTACCTGATATTCATCATAATGGTACAGATAGATTCCACCAGATGGTCGTAGCGCCTACTATGTTGAAACGGGACCATGGACGAGCCCGAAAAATAGCAGAGAACGTAGATATATACACAGTCTCTGAATATAGTCATAGATCGTGAATATATATATAATGACAGTTCAACATAATATTGGTCCTGTGATTGATGCGAAGCACGGGTTAAGTCGAGTATAATGTAATATCACATATGATTAAGATGCATATTTGCAACGCAGAATTTTCTTGTGAAACAGCGCTTGGATTTGAGTAAACACTCCACTGCAGTGTCAGGAGGAGCGTTAAAAATGAATATCAGTTATCACCGCCGTCAATATCGCATACTCGGACACACACACACACACACACACACGGAGACACGGACAGCCAGACAGACACATGCACACACAGACACACACACATGGAGACACAGACAGCCAGACAGACACACACACGCAGACAGACACACAGACACACGGAGACACAGACAGCCAGACAGACACACACACACACACAGACAGACACACAGACACACACATGGAGACACAGACAGCCAGACAGACACACACACAGACACACACACACAGACACACACACACAGACAGACACACACACACGGAGACACAGACAGCCAGACAGACAAACGCGCACACAGACAGACACAGACAGACACAGACAGACAGCCAGATACACAGACAGACACACACACACACGGAGACCCGGACAGCCAGACACACACACCCAGACAGACACAGACACAGACAGACACAGACAGCCAGACAGACACACGCACACACAGACAGACACAGACAGACATACAGACACATACAGACACATACACGGACAGCCAGACAGACACACACACATACACACACAGATACAGACAGACATACACACACAGACATACACATAAAGACAACCACAGACACACACATACATACACAGACATACACACACAGACATACATACACACATACACATACAGACACACACATACATACACAGACAGAAACACACACACAGACATACACATACAGACACACACACGGACACAGACACAGACAGACACAGACAGACACATACATACACACACAGACATACACAGACAGAAACACACAGACATACACCCACAGGCACACCCACTTGTAAAGTCTAATCGACTAATCCACTCGTCGTGGTCTCCAATTATGTAAAGTCTAATCGACTAATCCACTCGTCGTGGTCTCCAATTATGTAAAGTCTAATCGACTAATCCACTCGTCGTGGTCTCCAATTATGTAACGGCTAAGGCTCGCATCTGTGGCTGTGTAGGCAGCCATCGTGAAATCAATACAGACAAAGAGAAAGGAAGAGTATAAAGTGTAAAGAAGAAGAGAGAGTCAAACCCTCTGGTTTATTATTTATATGGTTACATGGGTTCATTGCCGAGTATCACCCCACCCCTTTCCCCCAATGGGAAACAAGCATTCTTGGCCCTACCAATAGGGATCCAGCATTCCTGGTCCCCATGGATACCAGTGGTCTGCCTACCACCACCAAGCTGTATGGCCCCATGGCCACCACCAATCTTGACCTTTGAGTGTGGTGATCCCTATCCCAGCAGAGGGGGTAGGCCCTGAGTGCACTCACACCAAGAACTGCCAGCACCACTAAAGCCATGTTTACACGGGCGAGTTAAAACGCTTCATATAAAACCAGTTGTCTAGATCGATTTACATTTGGCGTGTAAACGCGACGCTATGCCATTTTAGGGCTGAATCGATTCATATGAAACACTTTATGTATACCGGGTCGCGAGGTGGTTTATATGAAGCTATTCAGCTGGTTCCTGGGCGGCGATAGTGTAAAATAGTGGTGCTCGCCGGCTACAGGCTCAGCTGTAACTAATCGCTGGTGCCCGGCAGTGTTAGGGACCGATTAGGCCGAAATCTAGTGAATGCGATCATATTTAACAGAATTACATACTCAAATAATGAAATTGAATTAAATTAACCCTAAATTCCAAGCGATATTAACGTAGCAGCTACATCGGTGTCGTTATTCATATTGTCGAATCGACGAGTGTAAACTAAACAAATAGCAGTGCTCGCCGTCTACAGGCTCACCACTAAGGCTGCTGGTTCCTGGTCGCCAACACACTTTCAAACTCGCTCGTGTAAACGCGCCACTACTTCGCTTCATATTAATCGATTTGTCTTAAATCGTTTTACACTCGCCCGTGTAAACACAGCTTATGTCTATTTACATCCCACTCAGGCACCACCAGCCCACACAGACACACACACGACACCCTCACCAATAAACCAGGACACACGCACGAACACATCACAAATTATCACACATGACCATGCAGTTTTCTCACCTGACTCATCGACATGCTTCAGTCCATTTGGGAGGTTTTTGTTGTTATTGTCGCTACACTGTCCAGGCGAAACAAAATCAATAAACAGTTCAATGACTTCCACACCGAATTGAAATCTGCACAATTATTCTGGCTGCAAAAATCAATCCTATTTCCGGCACAGTTTTTACGGTTTTACGGCATATTGGGAATGATAAGGCGACACCGCAAGTGTCCCTGCACGTCCCCTCAGGGCTGCTCGCCCGTTATCATGGTAACAGAACTACCGGTCTTACTGCAGAGTTATTTACCGTCAGCGAAACAATGTAACTTGGGGTAAGATTCATAGCTCACTTCAGTTATGTATATAGGGCACCTGTTATAGCGCTATGAAGGTCATTCATAAAGTCACTGTTCGAAAAGTCACTATTCGCCAAGTGACTATTTGCAAGGTCACTATTCGCAAGGTCACTATTCGCAAGGTCACTATTCGCAAAGTCACTATTCGCAAGGTCACTATTTGAAAGGTCACTATTCGCAAGGTCACTATTCGCAAGATCACTATTTGCAAGGTCACTATTCACAAAGTCACTATTCGCAAAGTCACTATTTGCAAGGTCACTATTCGCAAGGTCACTATTCGCAAAGTCACTATCCGCAAGGTCACTATTTGAAAGGTCACTATTCGCAAGGTCACTATTCGCAAGGTCACTATTCACAAGATCACTATTTGCAAGGTCACTATTCACAAAGTCACTATTTGCAAAGTCACTATTCATAAAGTGACTATTAGCAAAGTCACACTCACAAAGTCACAGTCATAGTCACATTCACAAGGGGTCGCTCACTTTTGTAAGGCCATTTACCAGGCCATTTACCAGGCCATTCACTGGGTCATTCATAAGGCCATTTGCCGGGTCATTCGCAAGGTCATTCATCGTGTCATTCACCGCGTCATTCACCGGGTCCTTCACCAGGTCCTTCACCAGGTCCCTCACAAGGTCCTTCACAAGGTCATTCTCCAGGTCCTTCACCAGGTCCTTCATCAGGTCCTTCATCAGGTCCTTCACCAGGTCCTTCACCAGGTCCTTCACCAGGTCCTTCACCAGGTCAATCACCAGGTCAATCACCAGGTCCTTCACCAGGTCCCTCACAAGGTCCTTCACAAGGGCCTTCACCAGGTCCTTCACCAGGTCCTTCACCAGGTCCTTCACCAGGTCCTTCACCAGGCCCTTCACCAGGTCCTTCACCATGTCCTTCACCATGTCCTTCACCAGGTCAATCACCAGGTCAATCACCAGGTCATTCACCAGGTCAATCACCAGGTCATTCACCAGGTCCTTCACCATGTCAATCACCAGGTCCTTCACCACGTCATTCACCAGGTCCTTCACCAGGTCATTCACCAGGCCCTTCACCAGGCCCTTAACCAGGTCATTCACCAGGTCATTCACCATGTCATTCACAATGTCATTCACCAGGTCATTCACCAGTTCATTCACAAGGTCAATCACCGGTCATTCACAAGGTCATTCAAAAGGTCAATCACAATGCTTATCAACATTACATTTTGTGTGCACATGATTCTAACCCCTCAGCACATTTCCCAAGTTCATCTAGTCATATCGCTTAAAACGCACGGGCTCAGAAATCTGCATGCGCCTGTAGAAAATGTTCCGTACACAGGCATAGTGTAATATCTGCGGAACTCGGCCATCAGAGCCCCGGATACCATTACTCTCCCCAGGTGTGTTCTGACAACAGTCTGTCAGTTCCCACCTGGTGTCCCGATCAACAAACCCATAAGGAAGAAAAGGGAAGACAAGTTGCCCAAGATTGACAGTGAAGAAGTTGTGCTTTATTAGCATCAACTCCTGTTCACCTACTAGCAACCTATCACCCTCACTCCTTACCAACTGCCCACACAGATCCTCATGACTGCCCACACAGATCCTCATGTCTCTTGCTAGTGTGTATAAGAATCAGTGCCTCCATCCCATTGAACCTGAGTTCCATGGTTGTTGCACACAGCTCAGTGCCTTTTGAATAGCTGCTGCTAGTTTGTGTATAGAAAGTGGAGTCTCAGACAGAGTGTCTGGAGTCCTGGACAAGAGTGCCCAGAGTGGGGTCTGTGTGTCAGGTATAAGGAATGCAGGTGACTCGGCTCCCACAGCCAGCCAATCAGACACCCTCTACAGCCTGGGGGGCAATGCCCTAATAGGGGACAGCTGTCACTCAACTCCCAGCTGCAGGTCGTGTCCATAATGTATGCAGGATGGCTGGGTGGTAACAGGTAGTTGCAGACAGTTACAATAAACATATATTAAAAATGTCCTTCCCCTCTACTTGCATTCTTTCTGGTGCACAGAGGGAACATTTCACTAATCATTAACTGTCTCTTAACTATGAACATCACATCACAATCTCGGTCGCTATGTGTTATCACATTTTCCACATAGGCTCTTATGTCACACAGCGAGTGGGGCACCCATTGCTTTCTGTTACATAACCCTGGTCCCCACTCCGTCGCCCGAGAATAGTAATGCTCTCTGCCAATATATAAATCCGAACCGAAAATCGTATATTTTTACAATAGGGTTTATCATGCCATCAAAACCTACGCAGTCTCCTCATGTGGAAACAGGTTTAGGATGTTGCTGTGAAATATATGCCACCCACACATCTAATTGTTCCACAATGCATTGTTAATGTAGAACCCGCCCAATTAACTGTAAAATTAACATGCAATCTATCGATGATGGGGCATGTTTAGATGACCATCACAGGCATCTGGTGTTAATTAGTTACAATTAGTTATCAGAGCACACTACAGTTTTATGGAGCTAGTCTGTCATGACACTACTCTCCTCATCAGGGCTCTCCCTCTGTAACTGCTGCTATACCTCCCCAGGGTGTTTTGCTTAATCATCATTATTGTAATTAAAGCTGCATAGTCCGAGAAAAACATCACATTTTAAAAATTCAACAATTATCTAGATTTTATCTCCATATCTAACTTAGATACTAATGCACTTATTAAGCATTTGTTGCCACATAGAAGGGAATACACAGCCAGTTGAATAAAAGCGGTTACTGCTGAAGCCTATGGTGACAGAGTTTTGGCGTGCTTGCCAAAACTAACTTGACATGTTTATACTTCATATATCAGAAAAGTTAGCCCTTTAAAATAAAAGGTATTTAAAACTAAAGTAAGGTAGACTATAATTATCAACCTAATATTTTAATCGCAGAAAATGACATAAACTCAAAACCGTCGGACTATACAACTTTAACAGCATCTCTCAGAGTGTACATACTCTTTAATTCCCCCTGTCAATTCACTAATACCAAAGACCCTATAATACTAAGATGGCTCACTCCCATCTCTCCCATGGTAATGTAAATTTTGCAGTGCCACCTTGTGGTGGGTTTGATCAGCCCAGCTGCTGGTTGGTGTTTCACATGTAAACTCATACAATTATATTATACATGATATAGGTAAGCATGAATACACATCAATATGAAATTGCTATGAACAAATACCCATCATCATCACCATCATCATCAGCATCGCCATCATCACACATCTTCTCACATTCATATATACATTTATACATATAATATAGCACTTGTTTAACCAAGAGAATAGCCAGCGCACCAAGTGGTGGGTTTGATCATTTTGATTACACAGTACAGGCTGAGTGAGCCATCTTTGTATTATAGGGTCTTTGCTAATACTTCGCATTTTCAGCTGGTTAAAACGAATGTTATTGTTGTTGGAATTACTACTACCCATTACCACTACTGCTGCTGGGGGTTTGTCGGACTAGGAGCGGGAGGTAAGGTAGGTGGCTTGTAAGTTGTAATTAAAGTTGCATAGTCCGATGGTTTGAGTTTCTGTCATTTTTCTGAGATAAATATATTAGATTGATCATTATTATCTGCCTTACTTTAGTTTGAAGTAATTTTTAATTTAAATGGTGAACTTTTGAGATACTGCTGCTACTACTGCTGATACTACTACTGCTACTGTTACTATCATTATTATTATTTTTATTATAACAAAAATTGTTGTTGTTTAGAAACAAGTGACTGGTATTTTTCTGCACAAAAAAAGGCGGAGATAAATGAAGACGAAATACCCAAACTATGGGATGTATAGTTTTGATCCTCCTGGTTACCTCACAATTTCCTCAACCCCCCCCCCCTCCTCCTGGTGTCCACCGGCTTTGTCACGTGACTGACGAGCGATGACACCCCACCCCCACATATCAACCCCAGAACTAAGATCGGCTATAGTAAACCATCTCCCCAAAACCACATGCTTGCTATATATCCAACCGCTATAGCCAACTGCTATATCCAACCGCTATAGCCAACTGCTATATCCAACTGCTATATCTAACTGCTGTATCCAACTGCCATATCCAACTGCTATAGCCAACCACTACAGCCAACCGCTACAGCCAACTGCTATAGGCAACTGCTCTCGCCAACTGCTATAGTCAACTGCTATAGCCAACTGCTATATCCAACTGCTATATCCAACTGCCATATCGAACTGCTATATCCAACCGCTATAGCCAACTGCTATAGGCAACTGCTATAGTCAACTGCTATAGTCAACTGCTATATCCAACTGCTATAGCCAACTGCTATGGCCAACTGCTATATCCAACCGCTATAGCCAACCGCTATAGCCAACTGCTATATCCAACTGCTATATCCAACTGCTATAGCCAACCGCTATATCCAACTGCTATATCCAACTGCTAAATCCAACTGCTATATCCAACTGCTATAGCCAACTGCTATAGCCAACTGCTATATCCAACTGCTATAGGCAACTGCTATAGGCAACTGCTATATCCAACCGCTATAGCCGACTGCTATATCCAACTGCTATAGCAACCCCTATTGACCAACTGCTATATCCAACTGCCATATCCAACTGCCATATCCAACTGCCATATCCAACTGCTATATCCAACTGCTATAGGCAACTGCTATATCCAACTGCTATATCCAACTGCTATAGCCAACCGCTATATCCAACTGCTATATCCAACTGCCATATCCAACTGCTATAGCCAACTGCCATATCCAACTGCTATATCCAACTGCCATATCCAACTGCTATATCCAACTGCTATATCCAACTGCTATATCCAACCGCTATAGCCAACTGCTATAGCCAACTGCTATAGCCAACTGCTATAGCCAACTGCTATAGGCAACTGCTATATCAAACTGCTATATCCAACTGCTATAGCCAACCGCTATATCCAACTGCTACAGCCAACCGCTACAGCCAACCGCTACAGCCAACTGCTATAGGCAACTGCTATAGCCAACTGCTATAGTCAACTGCTATAGGCAACTGCTATAGCCAACTGCTATTGCAAACTGCTATAGCCAACTGCTATATCCAACCGCTATATCCAACCGCTATAGCCAACTGCTATAGCCAACTGCTATATCCAACTGCTATATCCAACCCCTATAGCCAACTGCTTATCCAACCCCTATTGACCAATTTCATATGACGTCAGTACCTGTATTTAGGTCAGTGCGTGCGCTGCTTGGCTGCAGGACAACATCTGGTCACTGCAAACTCAATGGCTATGAGCTCAGAATATCCCAACTTTCACTATTATCTCTGTTTTTAATACTTTCAGAGAAAATTGCCCTTAAGTTAAATTAAATACTTCAGATCTTCCTCTTCAATCGCGCATTAATATATTTTTAATCGACTCAGTGAAAGCTTTAAAATTAATTTTGCTAAAATAAATGCTCTGCATAGACATAGCATTGCTGCAGCACAAATCAATGCAGTGTTTACCCTTCGCGGGCTAGTCAGCAAACTCAGTGCATTGTCAATGGTCGTAAACAATCTTCTTACAGAAAAAGTGAAATATCTCTAAAACCACACAACCTAGAAACAAACTGATTGGAATACACATAGAAAACATGTTTACCAAAAATATTATATTAAATTGATATGGTTAGGCTTCTGGATTTCTATTAATTTTGAATAAAACTGACGTTTTGCACTGCGCGTACGGCAAACTCAATCAGTCAATGCATTGTCAATGGCCGTGAGCAATCTTCATGCAGTAAAAGTTAAATATCTCTAAAACCACACAACCTAGAAACAAACCGATTGGAATGCACATAGGAAACATGTTTAACAACAAGATTATATTAAATTTATAAGGTTAGGGTTCTGGATTTCTATTAATTTTGACTAAAACTGACGTTTTGCACTGCGCATACTGGCAAACCCCGTGGCAGTGTGCCTTCGTTCTGCAGCCGAGCTGCGCGCGCATACACAATGTTTGTAAACATTGAAATAGGTCTATAGCCAACTGCTATATCCAACAGCTATATCCAACCGCTATAGCCAACCGCTATAGCCAACTGCTATAGCCAACTGCTATATCCAACTGCTATATCCAACCACTATAGCCAACCCCTATAGCCAACCCCTATAGCCAACTGCTATATTCAACCCCTATAGCCAACTGCTATATCCAACTGCTATATCCAACCACTATAGCCAACTGCTATAGCCAACCCCTATATCCAACAGCTATAGCCAACCGCTATAGCCAACCCCTATATCCAACCGCTATAGCAAACCGCTCCCCCAATTGTAACTACAAATAATGGCGACTGGTATGCAAGGGATGAAATTAGCCAAGTGTAGATGACAGACCATCCCAATGGGAGCTGAGATGTATCTTTTGAAATTTTCTATTTAAATTTATATCTGAATTTGCTTGGAATAATATTTCACTGATGTACTTTGTGCTCTCCAAGCAGAAACAGCAAGCATTATAATAATCTGGATGTTGTTTAAGTCATGTGGTTTGGTTTGGTTGTTGGAGTTTTACATCCTGGAAACATCTAAGGTCATATCAGGACGAGTGCCCACCTGTGACAGTGCGCACTCATGGTGACTTTTTAGTACTGCCCCACTGGGAGACCAGGTTGCCAGCACCATGACCTGATATCCCACTCAGTCACATTATCCTGACACTAAGCCAACCAGTCCTTTCCCTATCCTATTAATGGCGAGCGCCTGGCTAGGAAGCGACAAGTATACATTTTTAAGTCATTGGTTTGACTCGACCAGGATTCGAACCCGTTGGTTCGAATCCCACGATCTACCAAAACGGGAGACGGACGCTCAACTCATTCGGTCATCCCGTCTGGTTTAAGTATTGTGTCACGACTGTATATTTCAATATGCATATATTATTACCATTGGGGCGTGCTGGCCAGAAGTGGTTCTCTGAGACTCCACTTGCGAGAACCACCACCCCTTTTAGTTCCACCCACTTCCACCGGGCTAGGGGGCGCCACTTGCCATTCTGCGAACCACTTCCTCCTGTGATACATCACCGCTTGTCAGATTTGTGCTTTTAATAAGATTGCAGGCGGACGCTAGTTGAACGCACCAGCCAGTCATTGGACTCAACCAACTACTCGTTCGTTCTCTTCCGTTCTCAAAGCGCACAGTCTAGTAATAATTGAAATTGTTATTGCGCATTTGTAAATTTTATGCAGGGTGTTTTCTGCTTAGCTGATAGATACTAATACCATATAAAGTAACTAAAATATAGAAAATAGCGAAATAACCCAGTAGATAATTATGCAATAACAAATCTATTAATGACAGATACAGTTGCTAGTATCATAACAATACTGACGAGTTGACAGATTCATTTCAAATCGATCTCAGTGTCTTGTTTGTTTAAAATGTATACATAAAACAAAATGTAAAAGATATATGTCTATAATGGTTTTTAATTGGAGAGGTTTTGTTGTTGTTGCGATTGTTTGTTTATTCTGCTCATAACGGTTAATACATATAAACTTGTTTATTGTTTTTCCAATTTGTTTTTATTTTTTATTATATTTTTGTGCATAGTCTGTTTGGTATGGTGTCTCCTATTCGTTTTTAATGTTTTATGGCTTACATACTGTTTATCCCTGATCTATTACTTAGTACATATTTCTTTATCTATATCTCACCTTGAACCTCCCTTAATTTTCTTTTTATATTCTGTTAGTGTTTTGGTGTTTCTTAGAGCACTGCTTTGGCTATTCCAAGCCGGAGAGTATAGCCTCGTAGGACCTACAACTTTATTGGCTATTTGCATGGTCCGATGGCGTTTGAATTGTTTTATTATTTTTGAGATAAAGAGTTCAGGTTCACCATTAGTCACTAGTATCGAGTAACTTTGAAGAAAAATGGCTAATTTTGGAGCAATTTGAGCCGAAAGAACCCAAAATACTTTCGACAAGCTTGCCAAAGGTCCTGTGGCTATGACACAGATGGTCATCTCGAGATGGCCACGTGATGTGAGCTGACCTACTAATTTCTAGGTAGTCTCGTCTCCTACTGTTTTCCACTGGCTAAGTCAGGTTCATCCAGCTGGTAAGACTCATCTTACACCATCAAACTTCCACTATGTGTCCTTGAACCTGACTAAAGCCATATACGCTACTGGTAATGAGGGCAAGACTAGTCAGGTCACAAGATTGACCTAATTGGTTAATGGGTTCTCTGTCTGATGGCTTTCCCAAAGTAGGTGTCCCCAGGAATAAGGTAGTAAATTCACTGATTATTCTGTGTATGCTGTCCCAAATCAGTAGTTAATGCACTAATATCTAAGCTGGGTATATATATAATCAAATCTAGATAAGTGTTTTGGTTTTGAAAAATATATATTTAGTCAGACCATGCAACTTTAATGGCTTTACATCGACTCTCTTCCTTCTCTTAAAGCTGCATAGTCCAATAAAGTATCAACATTTCAAAACCAAAACAATTATCTAGATTTGATTCTACATATCTAACTTAGATATTGATGCATTTATTGAACATTTGTTTCTGCATAGAAGAGGATACTGAGTCAATCTAATAGAACCTGTTACTGAAGAAGCCTATGCATATGATGTCAGAGTTTTGGTGTGCTTGCCAAAACTAATTTGACATGTTTGCACTTTAAATATCTCAGAAGTCAGCCATTTTAAATAGAAATTACTTTAAACTAAAGTAAAGCAGATAATGATCAATCTAATATATTTATCTCAGAAAAATGACAGAAACTCAAAACGATAGACTACATCATGGTTCCAGCGGCGCGGTGCATTGTGGGATGCATCAGAGCAAAACAACCCCCCCAGAAGCACATGCCACATGCTAATACACCGGGTGCAGCTATGAAATGTGCTAGTTTCAGCTGATCTCAGCTCTTGTTTGAAACATAGAATACAAACTAAAAATATATATAATAAATTAAGATATTAATCTTTTATCCAGCATTGCATTTACATCAATATAATATGCACATCTTATGCCATGTGCATTTAGATTTATACACATCTTGGCACTCAGACTAGTGTTACAGCCATAGCCAGAGTCAGTTTTACTTATTTTATTAATGTTTTTATTTATATCCTATGGTTAATGACATATGTTGAACTAGAAAATGAGTAGGGTTAATCAGATATTAGTTATATATTTCTCTGATACAAGTGTATGTTGACAAATTTGGCATTTTAATATTTAGAACAAGAATTAATAATGGTGATGTGGATATCACTGATTGTTTTGTGTGGAATTGTATGTTTCTTAGCTCAAAATGTTTATCTATGGCTAGTTTTGTCTTAGCTATATTCATCAGATCATTATATTGCATGTGTGCATACATGTTTATGCCAAATTGTTATGTATTTCTAGTTATTTTGAATAAAATGCTAGTTTTGCCCTACGCGTATCGGCAAACTCAATGGCCGTACGCCTTTGCTTTGCTCCCGGTGCCGTTTTCAGCGCATGCGCAGTCGGAACCGTGATGTAGTCTATTGGACTATGCAACTTTAACTACAAGCCACCTACATTACCTCCTGCTCCTACTAGTCTTAAGCCATGTTCACACACGGGCGTTAAGTCGCCTCAACTAGTTCGCCTTGTCTAGTTCGGCTCACATTCGCCGTGTGGACGCTATGCTGAAGCGAATTAGGGCTAGTTCGCCTCATCTAGTTCGCTTCAAGTAAACCACGGCGCGAGGTAGTCCAGATGAACCAAACTAGCTTAAGTCGGCCCAAGTTACCAGTGTGAACGGTAGCAGCTTAGATGAGCTGGATTAAGGACGTCACAGTCGAGACCTGAGTTTGTTGACTTTCCGGTAAATTTGCTCTATGAACCTGCTAGAGGTGCACAGATATTTCTTTCATGATTTATTTTAAGGTTTTCACTGCCCAGCAGAAGTTTTGACCGTTCCAAACCAATACGATTCAGTCCATAGATATCTAGGACAAACCCACACTCTCTCGTGGAGACGTCGACTAACCGAAACTGGCGCTGGTTAGTATGGACTTGCTCATGCGCAGATATCGATTTCCACCTTAAACCGCTCCGTGTGTGGACACGACACTAGTTCGCCTCATCTAGTTTGCCTTATCTAGTTCGGCCTAAACTTGTGCGTGTGAACACGGCTTATGTCACATTTAGTCACATTTAGCACATTCCCTATTGGCTAGTCCTCCCCCCCCCCCCACCTGCACGCACGGCGCTTACTGTGAGTGTAGGTGGCGCCCTCTATATGTTCATTTTAACCTCCCCCAGATACACTTAAAGGTGCATGAAGCGATGAAAAATGAAGGTAAAGCTTGTTTTATTTAACGACGCCTCTAACGCACATTTATTTTGATCATTGGCTATTGGACGTAAAACATACGGTCATTCTAACATATTTCTTTGGAGGAAACCCGATGCCACCACATAGGCTACTCCAGCAAGGGGTCTTTTATATGCACTTTCCCACAGACAGGACAGCACATATCACAACCCTTGATGAACCGGTTGTGGACCACTGGTTGGAACGGAAAATAACCCAAACTGCAAATGGATCCACTGAGCACGATCGATCGGATGACCCACACCTTCACAAGTGGACACTCTACCGCCTGAGCTACGTCCTGCTCCCCCGATAGTGCGATGAACGGAGCAAATCAAAAGTGATTTGTTCACGGATTTACTTCAAATATTTCCAAAGTTAACTAAAACGAGAAGCTACTATTTTAATTAAGAAAACAACACTAAAGTACATCACGCGACCACAAAATTACTGTAAACGCAGAACTTACAAGTCTTACTGAAGCACTAACCTGATCAAAGAACAATTAGGTCTATTAAGATCCACAGGCTTGTCTAACTGTAATCACCATTAGAGAGAAAGAAGCTAATTTTACACAACAGTCAAATAAAGGTTTCCATTAGTTTAAATTTACTTTCGCTAGATCGCAATTTTGAGGGTCCCCATCTATCTGGTTTTGGATGCCATTGGATTTTTCTCGGCTAAAAATAGATCAGTCCTTACCCTTCAGCATCCATGCTGTAGAGGCTTTGACAAATTGGTTAATATGGTGGGACATTGTTTGACTGCTTTTTTTTGGATGGTGTGGGGAATAAATTTATTCCTCTGAACAAAGTATTGATGGTACAGTTATTTACATTTAACAATAAAACAATGCATTACAAAAAATGGTTCAGCGTAATAATAAAACAAGATACTGTGAACGTAATGGTTTTCCTCATGTATATGATGAGTTAGTCTCTGCCCTTCCCTGTCATTCCCTACTCTTCCCTACTCTTCCCTGTCCTTCCCTTCCCTTCCCATCCCTTCACTGTCCTTCTCTGCCCGTCCCTGTCCTTCCCTACTCTTCCCGGTCCTTCCCTACTCTTCCCTGCCCTTCCCTGCCCTTCCCTACTCTTCCCTGCCCTTCCCTACTCTTCCCTGCCCTTCCATTCCCTAGCCTTCCCTGCCCTTCCCTACTCTTCCATGTCCTTTCGTGCCCTTCCCTACTCTTCCCATCCCTTCCCTACTCTTCCCATCCCTTCCATGCCTTTCCCTGTCCTTCCCTACTTTTCCCATCCCTTCCCTGTCCTTTCCTGCCCTTCCATCCCCTTCCCTGTCCTTCCCTGCCTTCCCTGTCCTTCCCATCCCTTCCCTCTCCTTCCTTGTCCTTCCCATCCCTGCCCTCTCCTTCCTTGTCCTTCCATACTCTTCCCTGCCTTTCCCTGTCCTTTCCTACCCTTCCCTGCCCTTCCCATCCCTTCCCTGTCCTTCCCTGTCCTTCGCTGTCCTTCCCACCCATTCCCTGTCCTTCCCATCCCTACCCTGCCCTTCCCTGCTCTTCCCTTCCATACTCTTCCCTGTCCTTCCGTGTCCTTCCCTACTCTTCCCATCCCTTCCCTGTCCTTCCCATCCCTTCCATGCCCTTCCCTGTCCTTCCCTGTCCTTCCCCATCCCGTCCCTGTCCTTCCCTGCCCTGTCCTTCCCTACTCTTCCCTGCCCTTCCCATCCCATCCATTCCCTGTCCTTCCATGCCCTTCCCTGCCTTTCCCGACCCTACCCTGCCCTCTACTGCCCTACCCTTTCCCACCCTTCCCTTCCCCACCTTTCCCCATCCTTCCCGTGGCTTCCCTTCTCAGTTCTTCCCCACCCTGCCATTCCCTTCCACACCCTTCCCTTCCCTACCCTTCTCTACCCTTCCCTGCCATGCCGCTACCCATCATCAACCTGTCGTAATATCTGGCGGGACTCTTGGCCGTCAGAGCCCCGAATATCACTACTCTCCCCAGGTGTGTTCTGACAACTGTCTGTCAGTTCCCACCTGGCGTCCCTCTCAACAATCTCATGAGGAAGCAGGAAGACAAGTCGCGCAAGATTGACAGTGAATAAGTTGTGCTTTATTGGCATGAACTCCTATTCACCTACTGGCGACCTATCACCCTCACTCCTTACCAACTGCCCACACAGATTCACATCGCTTGTGTATATCAGAATCAGTGCCTACAGCCCATTGAACCTGAGTCCAATGGTTGTTGCACCCAGCTCAATAGCAGCTGCTGGTTTTGGGTGTAGAAAGTGGAGTCTCAGACAAGAGTGTCTGGAGTCCTGGACAAGAGTGCCTAGAGTGGGGTCTGTGTGTCAGGTATAAGGAATGCAGGTGACTGGGCTCCCACAGCCAGCCAATCAGACGCTCTCTACAGCCTGGGTGGCGATGCCCTAATAAGGGGCAGCTGGCACTCAACCCCAGGCTGCAGGTGGTGTCCATAATGTATGCAGGATGGCTGGGTGTGCTTGGCCATTGGCCCCGTGGTAACAGGTAGTTGCAGACAGTTACAATAAACATATATTAAAAATGTCCTTCCCCTCCACTTGCACTCTTTCTGGTGCATGGAGGGGACATTTCACTAATCCTTAACTGTCTCTTAAATATGAACATCGCATCACAATCTCGGTCGCTATGTGTTATCACATTTTCCACATAGGCGTTTATGTCACACAGCGAGTGGGGCACCCATTGCTTCTATGTTACATAATCCTGGTCCCCACTCCGTCACCCGAGAATAGTAATGCTCTTTGCCAATATATAAATCCGAACTGAAAATCTGTATATTTTTACACTGTGTATGCCTCTTGTCTCCACACAAAGCGGGGCCTTCAATTCGTCACAGAGAACGGACGGCGAAGTGTGGCCTCCACCGAAGGTCACGTGCAGGTCCTGTTTGAGATAAATCAGGCTAAGAAAAAGTTCCTGTCGGAAAGCCTCAAGATGCGATATTGCTCCATTATTTATTATTTTATTGGACTATTAGTCGGTATGCTTAAAGTTGCATAATCCGATGGTTTTGAGTTGCTCTTATTGGTCAAGTCAAACCAAAGACTTAAAAATTGATACTTGTCGTTTCCTAGCCAGGCACTCGGCATTGTTAGAATAGGGCAAGGACTGGTTGACTCAGTGTCAGGATAATGTGACTGAGTGGGATATCCGGTCATGGTGCTGGTGGCCTGGTCTCCAAGTGGGACAGCACTATAAAGTCACCATGAGTGCGCACTGTCATAAGTCGGTACCCGTCCTGATATGACCTTAGATGTTGCCAGGACGGAAAACCCCAACAACCAACCAACCAGCTTCTGGTACAGGCTGGTTTATTGCTGGTCGCCAGGTTAACTAGATTCACAAAATGCCCCAGCCACTCAACCGGGGGCGCGTCATTACTGTCACGTGCAGGGTTAAGTGAGAGTCAAGGCCGCTAGGCTCGGCACCGACGCTGCTGCTGATGGGCTGTAGTCATGGCAACGACGGCGTTCAGACGGTAGTCAAACAAGGGCCTCACTACTGGGGCCATATGCATGAAGCAGTGTTAGCGCTCCAAACCTGTAGTTAGCGGCGATCTCCGGGTTAGCGGGGTAAAGTCGGTATGTATGGAGCAGTGTTAAGGAAACTCCGTGAGTTTAACATCGTCTGCGCTAACCCCAAACCATATCAAGTTTACCGTCGGGGTTAGGGACCGATTAGGTGCAAATCTATTCAATGCGATCATATTTAACAGAATTACCTACTCAAATCGTGAAATTTCATTAAATTAACCCTAAAATCGAACCGTTATTAATGCTGCCGCCGCATTGGCGGCGTTATTCATATTGTCTAATCGACGAATGTAAAGTAAACAAATCGCCGCCGCATCGACGTCGCTATCCATACTGTCAAATATCAACAAAACATCGCCGCCGCCGCTGCATAGGCGGCAATGTATTAGGTTAACTAGGTTAACTAACGCCGCCGCACTTTGTACCCATACATGCCCCATGACACATCTGGAACACTGGCATTAGATAACCCGGGACCCGCCGTTAACACCGGAGGCGATACAACTTTGTCCATGCATACGGGCCCAGGGTGAGCGGCGGGTGGAGAGCTGCAGCAAGTAGTTAAAGCTGCATAGTCCGATGAAGCATCAAATTTTCAAAACCAAAATAATACAGAAATCCAAAACCATCGGACTATGCAACTTTAAGTGGGAATAGATTGTGTAGGTGTGGGTGTGGGGTGTGGGGTGAGTGGGGTGAGTGGGTGTATGGAGGAGGGGTGTGTGGGGTGTGTGGGGTGTGTGTGGTGTGTGGGGTGTGTGGGGTGTATGGGATGTATGGGATGTGTGGAGTGCGTGGTGTGTGGAGTGCGTGGTGTGTGGGGTGAGGTGTGTGGGGTGAGGGGTATGTGGGGTGAGGGGTATGTGGGGTATGTGGGGTGTCAGGGGTGTTTGGTGTGTGGGGTGAGGGGTGTGTTGAGTGGGGTGTGTGGGGTGTGGGGTGGGGTGTGGGGTGTGTGGTGTGGGGTGTGTGGGGTTGGAGTTTTACGTCCTAGCAGCATCAGGGCAGGTACCGACTCGTGACAGTGCACAATCATGGCGACTTCATAGTGTTGCCCCACTGGGAAATCAGGCCGCTGGCACCATGACCCGATATCCCACTCAGTCACATTATCCTTACACTGAGCCAAAGACCCTATAATACTCGGACGGCTCACTCCCTATGTCTCCAATGGTAATGTAAATTTCACAGTGCCACCTTGTGGTGGGTTTGATCAACCAGCTGCTGGTTGGTGTTTCACATGTAAACACATACAATCATGCCTTCAGAATACCGACGCTAGGTGGGTCGATATCTATGCCGTACTATTTTTACCTGTCGTCTTTCAAATGATTGTGTGAGCCTGCAAATTTTACAACCCACAACTTCCGGAGGGGGGGGATCCACTTTCTTGAGGCTATGTGGAGCCTTGATCCTTGAGATAAAAGAGAGGGGCGATTGGAAGTCGGACGCTGTGTTCGAATACTTGAAAGCACCAATGGGACAGAGGTTAGCAGCTGACATGCGTGTTGCTGCTCTACTAGCGAACAATCGGAGATAATCCTGTGTCTGGGTGTGTTGGGGCCTTTAGAGGTACCAGCCAGAGTTTTATCTCATCCAACTACATGTGTGTTTACTTGTGTATCCGGAAGATATAAATAATGTGGGGTATAACTAGTTATGCTAATATTATTTAGGCTGCAGCGGGGGGCCTATCGTGCAGCGAACGGCTGGGGGTGGGCGCTGTGTCGGCTATGCTATCCCGTTCGATGGAGCCTCGAGCCCACACCAGCCACTCAGGGCGAGGGGCGACCCCAGAGGTGTCGACCTCTGGCGCTACTCCCTACCAAGTCGGTCGGAAATTTGACTTTATTGTTTGTTTGTTTGCTTGATTGCTACTTTAAGACAACTGACTTGATTGTGTTTTGATTAAACGGAAGCGCCTTTAAAGGTACCAGCCAGAGTTTGATCTCATCCAACTACATATGTGTTTACTTGTCTATCCGGAAGATATAAATAATAAGAGAAAAAATGTAACCCTCACCGATTGTTTGAGTTGCCCCCGAGTATACACTTTCTACTCAGTGCTGAACCCCATTTTTGCATGAACTACAGCACTTATTCTACAGGATAAGTGCTGTAACTAATACAGCTCTGATCAAACTTAGATTATTTAGAATGTCAATTCCAATAGTAAGATGGCCGGAAGACCAGTGCTCCGGCGCTGACAAATGTCATATTCAGATGAATAAATACTTTACCCCACCCCCAAAATACCGTTGTCTTTCACCTCGACTGGAGGTGGATCTTTTATGTGCGTAAGGATACACAAATACAGTTGGTGGCCTGCTGTAAGGATACACCAATACAGATGGTGTCCTTCTGTAAGGATACACCAATACAGATGGTGTCCTTCTGTAGGGATACACAAATACAGATGGTGTCCTGCTGTAAGGATACACCAATACAGATGGTGTCCTTCTGTAGGGATACACCATACATATGGTGTCTTGCTGTCATGACACACCTATACAGATCGTGTCCTGCTGTAAGCATACACCAATACAATACATATGGTGTCCTGCTGTAGGGATACACCAATACAGATGGTGTCCTTCTGTAAGGATACACCGATACATATGGTCTCCTGCTGTAAGGATACACCAATACACTGTCATGATACACCGATACATATGGTGTCCTGCTGTAAGGATACACCAATACAGATGGTGTCCTTCTGTAAGGATACACCAATACAGATGGTGTCCTGCTGTAAGGATACACCAATACAGATGGTGTCCTGCTGTAAGGATACACCAATACAGATGGTGTCCTGCTGTAAGGATACACCAATACAGATGGTGTCCTGCTGTAAGGATACACCAATACATATGGTGTCCTGCTGTAAGGATACACCAATACATATGGTGTCCTGCTGTAAGGATACACCAATACATATGGTGTCCTGCTGTAAAGATACACCAATACATATGATGTCCTGCTGTAAGGATACACCAATACAGTTGGCGTCCTGCTCTAGGAATACACCAATACATATGATGTCCTGCTGTTGGGATACACCAATACATATGATGTCCTGCTGTTGGGATACACCAATACATATGATGTCCTGCTGTTGGGATACACCAATACATATGATGTCCTGCTGTTGGGATACACCAATACATATGGTGTCCTGCTGTAAGGATACACTAATACAGTTGGTGTCCTGCTGTAGGGATACACCAATACAGATGGTGTCCTTCTGTAAGGATACACCATACATATGGCATCCTGATGTAAGAATACCCCAATACAGTTGGCGTCCTCCTGTAGGAATACACCAATACATATGATGTCCTGCTGTAGGGATACACCAATACATATGGTGTCCTTCTGTAGGGATACACTAATACAGTTGGTGTCCTGCTGTAGGGATACACCAATACAGAGGGGACGGGAGGGTGAGGGGGGGGGGACGGGAGGGTGAGGGGGGACCGGAAGTGACGTAGTACATGCAGCAGACGCATTGCATGCCGCCTGGACCCGTCGCGTGCCCAGCTGTGTAGCCCGGCCTTAAGACCTGGAAGTGGGCGTGGGGGGGGGGGGGTGTGTGTGGACACAGTAGGCTGGAAACCAGTTCCCGTTCCGGTGTGTATGGAAAGGGCAGGATGCTCACACATGGACCTGGCCTGGAGCAGGTACCCAGCAAGGTAGGTTTTTACCTTCACCCACCGACCGGAAGTACAATATTTTTTTTTATATTTTTTTTTTATTGAGGCTGTATTTATACTGTCCATAGCATATAAGCCCGGGTACCCAGGCTTGTTTTCAATGCTGGCCAGTTGTAGTGTTGGTGTTATCTTACCACACAGTAGCTGCTGATAAGGTATTTGATTGCCTGCATTTCAGTAGCAGGGTGATGCTGATGGTGTGAGGGAATATGTATATCTATATATTTGGTGTATAACTTGTCCACCTGTATTTCCTGTCTGCTATTAACCATATATACATTTGTAATACTATATCAAGAGGGTTAATTAATAATATATGAAGGCCGCTGATGACGATATACGACTGAGTGCTATTATTATATAATTGTGTAATTGCCGGCCAATAGGGGCACTTGTTGTCCCGACCCCACTTCGTCCAGACCTCTTCTATCGCCTCTCCACCGCGCCGCACTCCTCCTTGATTATGTATGAAAAGAGTTCCAGGAGGGGGAGCTGGCCAGCGTTTCACTTTCTACCTCTTACTCCATCCATGTCTCCGGCTTGCCGACTGGTCACCACAGAGCAAGGAGGCCCGGCCCTTTGACTCAACTCTTCTCATTTCTATTTCCTCTATATTTAATTTTTTTTTTTCCTCCCAGGTTTAGTCCTCCCCCTGATCGAGGGAGTTGTTTGCTTGGGTGGGGCCCTTTTCCCCTTTCACTTTTTCGCTTTCCTCTTGCTGCAGATCCCACCCTTCACTCTCCCTTCCTCCTAACCCAGCAGCGACTGGACACAAGTGTACTGCTACAATCGGACTGGAGTGAACCGGTGTCGCTACAACAACTTGTTGTTAATGTTGTAAAGAACACCCCACTTCTACAACCGTCTCCACTGAAGTTTACTCGTCATCCAAAAAACGGACCGATTTATCGGGGCCGTTTTCTATTGCTGCAGTCTTGCAGCCTGTAACCGTCAAGGTTACAAACTACGCCAAAGCAAGGCCAATGGGCCGACATGCTCCCGCTCCCGATAACGCTCATCCTAAATAATATTTTTAGATTTGATCACACTCCACAAAAAGCAGCAACCGCTCGCCGTTATGCACATTTAGCACATTTAGGACATTTGTTGCTGAATAATCCCCAAGGACAAACATCAGTCTCGCCGTCACGTGCCGACCCGGATGTGCGTGACGTCACGCCATGACGTCATGGCGTGACGGCGCACAGCAAACTGTACACTTCTAATGGTGCTGTCACATTACGACACTTCTTGGCAACGCGTGTCGACGCATGTGATTTTTTGGCGGAATGTCGGGATACGTCAGGAAGGGTTACGTGCGCATTAGGCGCGCGTTGATATTCGTTGATGGACGGTGACGGTCGGTGAGGCACGTCAGGGTATCGGCGAAGGTTTGTGCTTGCGGAAAACTTTGGACGTGCAACAACGCGCGGGTGCTAACATTATGGCGATGTTATGGGCGAGTCGAGATACGTTAAACGTGCTGGAATGATGTTATGCGAATGCTAGGCACACGCCGCGTGCACATCAGGCTCATTGCACCAAACTGTTGCTTTGTTTGTTGTAATACGTCCTAGCAACATCTAAGGTCATATCAGGACAGAATGCCAAACTTTTTTGTTTTTTTTCTCACAACGTCGGCCGCACACATCCAATACATTGCGCTAAGGCCGAAAAGTTTGACGTTTCTCGATGATTAAAAGTGATTTTGCGCATTGGCGGCGTGCTGGCGAGCAGCGTCGTAATGTGACAGGCCCATAAAGGCCGGGCTCAGACTGTTTGAAGACCCATGGCAGCGTTCTGGCAGAGAGAGAGGGTTCTCTCTCCCCCCGCCCCTCTCCCTCGGCCCTCCCCCTCACCCTCTCTCCTCCCTTCCCCGCCCCTCTCCCCCTACCCCTCCCCCGCCCCCTCCCTCCCCGTCCCCTCCCTTCCCCGCCCCCTCTCTCCCCCGCCCCTCTCCCCGCTCCCTCTGCTCGCCCGTCTCTCCCTGCCCCTATCTGAGCTTGGCTTTCAAACCTAGTCTGTGCCACAGGTTTTAATTGTCTGGCGAGTGGGGAGTAAGTACAGGGCTGCGTTCAGGGTGCGCAGTAGATAAAGGATTCACCCGGTACTCACAGTACACGGGTGAATACCAATGGTCGAAAAAGCGGGTTAATGAAATGAGAGCCTAATTTCACAATCTAAGAAGCAACATTTATTCTTTGTAGATGTCTTCATATTTACCCGCTACCTTTGAGTTGAAAAATATAATAAAATATCTAGTTTAATAAGATTTAAAAGTGAAATCAACGGTGTTCTAGCGCCGCCATCTTGTCTTTTTGCATTCTCTCCCATTTCACCAACTCTGTGCCTATATATGTAGCCATTTGAACCTGGAACCACAGTTTCTAATTCCTCTCCCATACTAAAGCTATTTTCGCCTGTATTTACACTACGTTGTCATTCACCCGTGTACTACAAGTACCGGGTGAATCTTTTATCTAGGTGCGCAGTTGGTTGCCTAAAAAATGGCCGCCTCCATAGGAGGCAGCCATATGCAATTGAAAATGACAGCTTTGGTTGGCTGAAACCACTGAATTTGGCAGCCATTTTCAAGGCGCTTTTTGCCTCCTACATTTTTTTTCTTACTAAAGTATATTTTATTCATCGAATAATATCTCGTCAGCGCCAGAGCACTGGTCTTCCGGCCGTACAGTACAATTCCTTAATACATAAATGAAACTACTATCAGTTGTAATAGTAACTACATGCAAATCTTGTTCATGAAAAGCGAGACGTCTCTGAGGCAAACCCTGAACGCAAATAGGCTAAAAAGACGTCTCGGACCCAGGGCCACGTTCAGGGTCCGTCTCGGAGGCGCCGCGTAGACATCTCGGCGATGCTTTTTGGCCTAATACCGTTCAGACTGCGTTCAGACTGGAGATGAAAAGCACCTAAAAAATGGCCACCGTATTCAGTGCTTTCAGCCAATCACAGCACAGCTTTACCATTGCAAATGGCCGCCGCCTAAGGGGGCAGCCATTTTCGAGGCGACAAACTGCTTGTGCAGTTCAGACTAGCGTGACGTCAGTGCCATCTCCGAGGCGCCTCCGAGACGGACCCTGAACACGGCCCAAGTGTATGAAGTGTCGAAAGCCATTGTAGGTGGCGCCACTTGGCGCTAGTATCGCTTGGGCAGTGGTTAGTCCACAGGAATTAAATAATGGTGTATGACACACTTGCCGATAGACATAACATGGATCTATACACATTTATATTCACTTGAATTATGCAGCATATAAATATGTATATGTAAATATACATTGAACATTACCCAAACATTATGACCCGCAATGACCGAATTGGTAAGTTGGTTGGTTGTTGGGGTATTATGTCCAGGCAACATCTAAGGTCATATCAGGACAGGTACTGACTTGTGATAGTGCACACTGATGGCAACCCTATAGTGCTGCCCCACTGGGAAATCAGGCCACCAGCACCATGACCTGATATCCCACTCAGTCACATTATCCTGACACTGACTAACCAGTCCTTGTCCTATCCTATTAATGGTGAGCGCCAGGCTAGGTAGCAACAAGTATCAATTTTATATGTCATTGATTTGACTGTGTTTACCTACAAAACACTGGGTCAGTTGCCATGGGAACTGCCTTGTTCAACCTACCGGGCGCGGTGGCCAAATCGGTAGAGCGCATGCCTCCCGTGCGGGAGATCGGGAGTTCAATTCCCGGTCGAGTGACCAAAGGGAGAGCTGTCAGCGACAACACCTCATTTGACCTTCTCAGGTAGGTCACCTGCCCCAAATAAGTTGGTTGGTTGTTAGAGTTTTACGTCCTAGCAACATCTCAGGTCATATCATGACGAGTGTCGACTTGTGACAGCACACTCATGGCAACCCTATAGTGCTTCCCCACTAGATAATCAGACTGCCATCACAATGACTCGATATCCTACTCAGTCAAATTATCCTGACACTGAGCTAACCAGTTCTTGCCCTATCCCATTAATGCCAAGCGCCAGTTTTAGGTAGCAACAAGTATCAATTTTGTAAGTCATTGGTTTGACTCAACCGGGAATTGAACTCCCGATTGCCCGCACCTGCTCTCGACCGATTAGGCCACCGCATCCGGTAGGTTGAACAAATCAGTTCCCATAGCAACTGACCTAGACAGTGTTTTGTAGACAAACACAGTACAGCCACCCGCCATATTGCATTGCTATCAGGTTAATCTTCGCCCTGATAGGCCTACCTAAGGGAGAGCTGTCAGCGACAACACCTCATTGGACCTTCTCAGGTAGGTCACTAGATAAAAGATTCACCCGGTACTTGTAGTACATGGGTGAAGGACAACGTAGTGTAAATAGGGGCGAAAATAGGTTTAGTATGGAACATGAACTAGAAACTGTGGCTCCAGTATCAAATGGCTACTCATATAGGCACAGAGTTGGTGAAATGGGCGAGAATGCAAAAAGACACCTGCCCCAAATAAGGAATTGAGGCAACCAGTCAGTTTATCTTGCGCTTCAGAACCCTGTGTTTTGGCATCAGTACTGGTTCCCTTGCTGTTGTTCTAGTATCAGCGACAGTGCTCGCCAGGGGGCTGGTACAGGCTGGTTAAAGAACATGGCCGTTCCATACTGTCGTGGGGTGGAGGGTAATAAAAAATGGGAAATATTGTGCCTGGAGCAGGATTCGAACCCACAACCTTTCATTCCTGGCTAGTGGGCTAACCATCACACCACCTAGACTCCCTGATGTCATCGGCAGCATCACGGCTACCTGTCTATGTGGCTCCTTGCCTGACAGGTCAGTGCGGACTACTACAGTCGTCTTTTAGATGGTCTACAACCATTTAATTCTTAAAATGACATACATACATACCTTATCAATACACAGTGTAGGTTCAACAACCATACAGCGCATAGATTGTACAGGACCCAGGTCACGACAACTAGTGTTGTGGGAGTGATGATAATGGGAAATATTGCACCTAGAGCAGGAGTCGAACCCACACCTCTTGCCTTCTCTTGCCTTCTCTTGCCTTCTCTTGCCTTCTCTTGCCTTCTCTAGTATTGTCACTACTTAGTCTAGTGCTTGGCATTTGTGGGATAATATGCTTGCTGCCGGATGTCCCTTAATCCTATCACCATCCGTCCTGAGATGACCTTAGATGTTGCCAGGATGTAAAACCCCAACAAACATCAGCTGCCCACTGATGTACTGAGTCACACGCGCTCATCCGCATCAAATATACATCGCAGCGGCACCACCATCGAACCACATGTAGGCGGTTGTTGTCATGACAACTAGCCGTGAGTCAGTGCGTCTGGAATTGACCTCTGCTTGTATTTGTTAAAGTTGTATAGCATCACATTTTTTAACTCAAAACACTCACCTAGAATTGATTCTACATATCTAATTTAGACACCGATACACTCATTAAGCATGTTGTAAAATATTCCGATATTCAGCATAGGGGGGAAATGCAAATGTTCTATTACTGATCGGTGTACGTGACCAGGCGCATGTATGTGTATATATATATATATATATATATATATATATATATATATATATAAATATATATGGGCTGGTGGTGCCTGAGTGGGATGTAAATAGACATAGTGGTGCTGGCAGGTCTGGGTGTGAGTGCACTCAGGGCCTACCCCCTCTGCTGGGATAGGGATCACCACACTCAAAGGTCAAGGTTGGTGGTGGCCGTGGGGCCATACAGCTTGGTGGTGGTGGGCACACTACTGGTATCTATGGGGACAAGGAATGCTTGATTCCTATTGGTAGGGCCAAGAATGCTTGTTTTCCATCGGGAGAAAGGGGTGGGGTGATACTCTACAATGAACCCATGTAACCATATAAATAATAAACCAGAAGGCTTGACTCTCTCTTCTTCTTTACACTTTATACTCTTCCTTTCTCTTTGTCTGTATTGATTTCACTATAGCGTGCCTACACAGCCACAGATTCGAGCCTTACCCTTTTTACATTGTGACATACAGTTGTCCTTTTTTGTTTGCTTGTTTGTTGTTGTTTTATGTCCTAGCAATATCTAAGGTCATATCAGGACGGGTGCCGACTTGTGACAGTGCGCACTCATAGCGACTTTATAGTGCTGTCCCACTATAAAGTTCAGACTACTCATGTTCAGATGTAGTAGTCTGAACATGAGCTCTACTATCACGCGGTAGCAGCGGAGACCCGCAAGTACCCATACACTGCGCTAGGTGGCGGCACGGGTAAACCACGGTCAGCCCCAAATGGGCTGACCTCTACTGCGTAGTGTTGACCCCCCCCCCCCCCCCACCCCCCCCACACACACCTATAGAGTCGATGTGGGATCTGGCGAGTCAGGGGGCGGGTCAGACAACTACTGACGCCGCAGAGAGCAGAGGGTTCAATAAACCAGGTGAAGCGTACACTGAATTGAATCTTGGTGTTCTTTTGTGTGAGAAAGGGTGAGTCGGAGGGCCGTGGGCCATTACATTGGTGCCGTGAGCCAGCTTGCCTTCTGCATAAGGGGGTGAGTATTGGACCTGGGCCATGGACTCCGCAGGTAGGTTCTCTTCGTAATTTGTAGTTATGGAGGGAGCGACGGCCGGTCAACTGCGTAGTGGGCGCCAGTACCAAAATGATGGTACAGGGAGCCCCGGCGCAGTTGGGTCGCTGGTGGGCGTGGACGCTTCTGCGGTGAGTACACCGCACCACGCTCACAGTTCACCTGATAGGGATGTTGATGTTTGTACGTTCATTCCTAATACAGGTGCCGGCGTTGTAGGGGACCGCCGCCGTGTGTCAGTGAGTGGGGGGGCGTAGCCACTCCCGCGCCAGTGCCGGTGGTGTCGCCTAGAAGTGCTGAGGGTGCTGATAGCTATTGGACGCAGTTAGCCCGACTGAGTGGCAGTCCGCCACCCGGTATTGCGCTGTTGTTTACATCGGGGGGCGATACAGGGTGATGGGCGTGACGCGCGGTTGGGCACTCATTCTGATAGTGGTGGCGCGGCGTCGAAGGATGTCGCGCCATCAATAGCAGTGCGAGATGTTCTCTCAGTTGATAGAAATACTGGGGAGGGCATTACGGGGAGTGCGATGAAGGTGGGCTTCGCTCTTGATGATATGCAGTCTCTGTCGATCAGTAGTGATTCGGGGTCGAGTGTACGTGAGGGTAGCAGTTCAATCGCGTGTCGTGAGGACTTAGGTCTGGCTGGGCACGGGGGTTCTGTGGGAGGCATACCGCTGGAGTATTCGCCGTGGGGGAGTTCAGCTGTCCGTTCTGTGGGGACGGGAGCTGGGCGTGCAGGTCCCCGAGATCCCCATTATAGGGAGAGTTCCCCGGCTTTGGAGACAGGGTTCGTAGCCGATCGACTCGTTGACGTTTGCGTTAGAGCATGATTTGGTTATGGGTCATACGTTTTCTGGGTCGCAGTCGGAGGTGGAGCGTCAGGAGGAGATGCGGATCCGCCGACTGCGAGCTTGGAAGCGTCTCCAGTTTGACCGGATGGCGGAGGAGAGGCGGTCGTTGGATGAGTTGAGAGTCTCCAATGCTGCCGCCTTCGCGCGCGAATTAGCAGAGCTAAGCGCGGCGCGGCGTGTTTCCGCAGGAGAGGCAAGGTCTAATCGGTTGTTGGTGGACGAGCAGCAAGCTGCGTTCACTAAGCAGACGGAGGACTTGTCTATGCGGGAGGCGCTGAATAATCACTTACAGGATGAGAATCAGAGATGTGAACGGCTGCTAGCTGCCGAGAGGTGTAGCATTAATTCTGCTCTGGGGGTTCTTGTAAGTGAGCGCGCAGCTTTTCAGGCTGAGAAACTGGCGTTTCAACGCGGTTTGGAGCTTGGAGAGAGTAATGTGAAGGTTACTGAGTCTACGCGGTTGGATGACTGCGAGACGCAGTATCCAGTGCATACTGCGCGCCCGTTTTCCGCGGGTAGCTCGCCGCGTTCTCCGGCGTCCTCTAAGGGGGGCGGCGGGGGAGGTGGCGGTCCTAGGGAGCCAGAGCCCTCCAGTGAAGATGGTACCTCTAAGGGGGGGGGCTTCTGGGCAACATCTGAGAGGTGTTGTTCAGGACTCCGTTTACGTGGGTAATACTCATGAAGAGGTATGGAGTGAGAGGATTCCCGACCCGGTAGGTGTGGGGGGTGACGCAGTTCCGATTGCGTCATTGCCTGGGCTGCCGGTGGGTCGTCAGTACTCGGTGGAAGAGATGTGGTTGTTCCGTAATCATCCTGCAATAATGGATGTGATTCGGGAGCCTGCTTCGATTGGGGGTGGGGCCGGTTGGGAGTCGTGTAATCGGGATACGTTGGAACTGGATGAGAATGTTCTGAGGTATCCCGTGGCAGGTTCTGCACGTATTCCAACGCTGCGTCCTAAGCCATTTACAGGTATTAAGCAGGAATGGAATATCTGGTGGCGGGACTTTACGTTGGATATGCGGTCGAATATGTGGGATGAGAGGGTAGCTCTCATTCAACTGTTGCCTCTGTTAAGGGGGGGGCCGGCGCAGGACTGCGTGGACGCGTGGAGGCGTCATGGGTTGACGACGATGAGGGAGTTACTTCCTATCATCTCGTATAAGTTCCGACCAGTGGACCCCATGGCGCGGTGGTATCAATGGAAGAAACGTGTCCAAACTGCCCATGATGGATCGTACCGCGTGTACGGTCTACAGCTTCAGGTTGATGGGCGGGAGGCTGCTAGAGATACTGGGATGAGTGAGCGTGCGATCGAGACTAAGATAGTCGAGCGCTTCGTGTGCTCACTCATGGATCCGGGTGAGCAGCGTGCCGCCTATGACCGGTGGCGTCCGGGCAAGTCGTCTCTGGAGGAGATGTTTGAGGTAGTCGACGATTATTGCGCCAAGGCACTGCGTGCTGGGCGGTCGACTGCGGTTGAGGCTATTCGGCTATCAGATGAGTCGGATAGTGAATTCGAGGTTGAGGTGGCTGCGTATAACGCGTCACGTGATCCTCGGCGTAATGGCGGCGGTAGTTACTCTCGGGGAGGTTCTGGGGGGAGCTATCGCGGTGGTAATTCCTATCGGGGTTCGCCTGGGTGTAGCTATCGGGATGGTGGCAATTTCAGGGCGAGCTCTGGGGGGGGGGTTATCAATCGCCACCTATCACTAAATCGATGGTCCAGCGTTGGATGCGTGATGTGATGGGGGAGCAGAAATCTGCTGCGCAGGTGGCAACAGGTGGGCCTAGCTCATCTGGGTTATCTGCGCGCAGGCGCGTAGTTAAGAAGGATACGCGTGCTCGTGATCACGAATGTGGTCGTTGCTTTGCTTTCGGTCATTGGCCTATACAATGTACTGGAGTAAAACGTACTCTAAAGGAGGCTGTGATAGCCGGTGATCGCGAGGGTAGGGACAACTCGGGTGTTGATCAGGCGAGGTTGGCGCGTCACCGTAAAGACAGGGACGTTAAGGCTAAGCCTAATTTAAACGCCTAGGGTTGGACCGTTTGGGCGTAGGCCCAACCCAATTGGCAAGCCCGGATACCGCCAAAGCGGATAGGGTGTTGACTATCAAGGAAGCCAGTGTGCAGTCTGATGCTAGTGCGGGACCGCCGGTGATCGCCCCTGGTGATACAATCCCAGTGGAGTCGGTATTGTGGGATGGCATGAAGCGGATAGCGCGTTGCGTTTCTGCTTTGGCTCCCGCACCTTTGGACGACTGTATGCAATTTATAGTACAGCGTCAGGGGTGCGACCTGTCTCACCCTTGTGGTAAACGCTTATTCGTGGATTCCACTTTCTGGACTTTGGACGGAAAACGGTGGTATGTGAGAGTGTGTGTTAGAGGGTATTTTTTAATAGACAGTGGGGCTGCGGTCACATGTGTTGGATGAAAATTCTTCGATAAGTTAGACGGTGATAAGGTGTTTTTCGATAATAGCGTGAAGCCTGTCACTGTCAGCGGAGCACCACTCAAGCAGTACGGACAAGCCATACTATCTCTGGAGATCGGGGGGAAAATATTCCATTATGCCCCTACTGTTTCCGATATTTCAGAGGATGGTATTTTGGGTGCGGAATTTTTGGAGTATTATGGTTGTGAGCTGCGGCAGGTGGGCAGCCTATATCTTCGATAAAACCGTATCAACTCACGGTGCAGTGTGAATTACGTCGCGATAGTCAGACTGTGTCTGCTGTCGCGCAAGATATTCGCATTGCTCCGATGACCGGTTGTGATGTTAAAATTACAGCTGTAGGAGTTGACGGTGATCACCAGAGCCTATTTGAGCTGATGGTCTCAGAGTTGCATGAGCTGGGATTAGTAGGTCAGAATACGCTAGTGTGGAGTCCTGTTGACTCAGTTGTACCGTTGTTTAATCCGAATCGGTATGCGGTCAGATTACAGAGGGGTACAACTATCGGGTTGTTGGGTGAGGCTACTGACTTTGGTGATGTTCATGGTGAATACGCTAAGGCGGTGTTGTCTAAACAATCCGGTGTAAACATTGCTCGCGGTGACGAGGTCACTGAGTCAGCTGTTGCCGCAGTTTACCCAGTGTACGGGGTTGGCGCGGGGCGGTGTGTTGGGGTCAGCTGTTCGCAGTTATCGGATAATTGGGGCAGTGGTTGGCCTGGACTGCGTGTCGCGCGGGCGGCGCAGTTGGATTGCTCCTCTAGTGTTGTGAGTAGTAGAGGGGAAGTGGGCGTTGCTGCGTTGGGGGCGGTGGCCGATATGGTTACTTTTGGTACGACGGAGGAGTGCGTGGCACCTTCTGTGGTATCTCTGACCCTCGATGGGAGCTTGCCTGCCCATCTTATACCTTTAGCTATGGGGTGTGAGGTGGTTGATGAGTCTGATCGCTCTCGGGTAGTTGAATTTCTGGGTAGGAATATCCAGGTTTTCGCAGTGCCTGGTGAGACGTTGGGCTGGACTGAGGTGGTGAAGCATGGCATTGATGTCGGTGAGTCGGCTGCTTTTAGGATTCCCTATCGGCGTTTCGTGCATTCCAAAAAGGAAGCACTGGAGACGGAGCTGCATAAGCTGCTGGATAGTGGAGTGATTAGGAGTAGTGATTCACCGTGGAGTTCACCTGTCCATTTAGTCAAGAAAAAAGATGGTTCAATCCGTTTTTGCATTGACTATAAAAAACTCAATACTGTGACGCGGAAAAATGCTTACCCGTTACCGCGCATAGATGAGTCGCTCAAAAGTTTAGGGGGTAATGAGTGGTTTTGCACTCTGGATCTGCAATCTGGGTATCATCAGGTTGCTATGGATCCGGGGGATATTGCTAAGACTGCTTTTAGTACTCACTTAGGCTTATTTGAGTGGAACGTGATGCCGTTTGGGTTGTGTAATGCTCCAGCCACGTTCGAAAAGATGATGACTGATATGCTAGCGGGTCTGCAGTGGAAGATCTGCTTGGTGTATTTGGATGATATCATTGTCTTTGGTCAGACACTGAGCGAATGTCAGGAGAGGCTTCAAGCAGTGTTCGATCGTTTACATTCCTATGGGCTGAGACTCAAGGCTTCAAAGTGTAGACTTTATAGGCGTGAGACGCAGTACCTGGGGCGGGTAGTTTCTGCGAGGGGGATTAAGGCAGACCCGGAAAAGCTCTCTGCAATTGCGGGGTGGCCCAGACCTGAGGATATGAAGGAAGTGAGATCATTCCTTGGGTTTGTGTCATATTATCGCGATTTCATTGCTGATTTTGCGCGGTTAGCTGTTCCTTTGCAGGACTTGGTCGTTACTGCGAAAAAAATAAAATTTGTGTGGGGCGACGCTCAGGAGGCGGCATTTCTGGGCTTGAAACGTGCCTTTACTCAGACCCCAGTGCTGCGATATCCGCGGGCAGTGGGGCGGTTCATTCTGGACACTGATGCGTCGGGGTTTGCGATCTCAGGCGTATTAAGTCAGGTGCAGGATGGGGTAGAGGTCCCGTTGTCTTTTGCGAGTAACAAACTTAATAAAGCGCAGCGGAATTACTGCACGACGAAGCGTGAGTTGATGGCTATCGTCGTGTATAGCAGCAAATGGAAACATTTCTTGATAGGGTCGGATTTTATTATCCGGACTGATCATCATTCTCTTCGTTGGTTGTTGAATTTCAAGGAGGCGGAGGGGATGATGGGGCGTTGGTTGGCCACGTTGTCTGAATACGGGGTGACGAATGAGCACATTGTGTACAGAAAAGGGGTGGATCATATCAACGCAGATAGTCTGAGTAGAATCCCGGTACGTAAGTGCGGCCGGGGTGATTGCACGGACTGCGGCGCGCATAATTGTGTACTCGCAGCAATTGCTGCGATGCGTCTGGCGGACATAGATGATGATGAACTTTGGACGTTATCAGAGGTTCGCTTGGCGCAACGCCAAGATCCCTCCATACTGCGTGTAATTAAGTGGTTGGAGGTGGGCCGCTCGAAGCCTCTGCGTGACGAGCTGGCGGTGGAGAATGCAGAGACTCGTAAGATTATAAATCAATGGAACTGCGTGAGGGTGTGCTCTGCAGGTGGAAGGTAGTGGGTGAAGACCTATGCAGTCGCCTGCAGATCGTCGTGCCATTTGCATTGCGCGATGATGTGTTGTTGTTTTGTCATGGGCATTCTACAGCTACGCACTTTGGACGTGTTCGCTCCACCAAGCGTTTAGCTTGGCGGTTCTATTGGCCTGGCATGACGTCTGATATTAGGCGGTGGGTACGCACTTGCCATAAGTGTCAGGTGGTTAAGCCAGGTGATGGGATCGCTAAGTTACCGTTGACTCAGGAATTGTCTGGGCATCGGTGGCGCCGTCTAGCGTGTGACTTTGTGTCGGGTTTAAGACGACGTCTAGGGGGAATGTGGTGATGATGGTAGTCCAAGACTATTACACTAAGTACGTGCAAGTGTACCCCTTAAAAGATCACACTGCACCCACTGCAGCGCAGGCGTTGGTGGATAACTGGGTTTTGATATTCGGTGCCCCGATGCGGATCCATTCGGATCAGGGACGGGAATTTGAGTCCACACTGTTCCAGTCCATGTTGCGCTTGCTGGGCGTTAAAAAAACGCGTACGAACCCGTACTGTCCGCAATCGGATGATATGGTAGAGCTTTTTAATAAGACGTTGATATCTGCGTTGGCTTGTACCGTGAATGACTTTCAGGATGATTGGGATTTACAGGTCAAGTTTGTGGCACACGCATATAACTGTACTGAGCATGCATCTACGGGTGTGACTCCGAACAGGTTACTATTTGGGGAGGAGCTCCGACTAGCAGCTGATCTGCAGTTTGGGGTGGTGAATCGTCAAGTAGACCGGCCTTGTGAGATTGTGTTTGTAAGATGGTTGGAGCATTGCTTTCACCACGCGTATAGCGCAGTTCGCGATGCTTTAGGTCGGGCAGCGGTTCGTCAGAAATCTGACTACGGGCCTGCTGCGTGGCGCCAGTTCAAAGTGGGGGACCCGGTGGTGCGGTATCATGCGCCGCTAGCTCGAGTCAAACTCGCAAAGAATTGGGATGGTCCCTTTACTATAACGGAAGTTGTCTCTGACACCACAGTTATTATGAAGGGCAAGGATGGTAAATACCGTAAATCTAACGTTAGACGTCTTAAGCTTTACACCGAGCAGATATCTAGAAACGCTGGACCATCCTCCTGGCTAGATGCACATGTAGGGGACGAGCCCGCACCTGCGAGGGTGGAGGCTGGCACTATAGATGTGGTTAGTCAGAAGAAAGTACCTGGGCTTCCAGTTACTGCGGGGGAGGCTATGCGCCCTAGGCGGCATAGGCCTGATGAACGGAAAAATAAACGTCGGCGTCGTTCTAGATCAGTGTCTGATGTCGATAGTTTGGTTTCTGTACACAGTAGCTCGGGTAGTGACAGCGACATTGTACCAGTTGGACAGGGGTCTGATGTGGGTTCGGATGCACCGCCTGTGCGGCGATCTGAGCGTTTAGCATTACAACGCAGATAACTGGTATGGGGTGGGGTAGTAGGTATTAGGCTACTCCACCCTGGTGTTGTCTGGTCTCCAGGGGTTGGTTGTACATGAGATACGCTGATCCCTGTCACACAACGAGTAACGCAGTATATATGTTCAGTTAAACTTTACTACGCAGTTATTTGAGAATGGTGGGGAAAGACCGGGGGCCCTGGGGGCGCCAATAAATGGGCGCAGTTACTACTGTTCTGCGTAATGCCTTTGCCTAAGCCGTGTGTTTATTATCTACTATTTCTTGTCTAACGCGTTGGTTATTGTTGACGGGGCGTACTGCGTTTAGCTGCTGTGACCGGGGGAGTGTTTGTGTTTGCTGCGGGCATGGGTGCGTAACTGGTGCGACTGTTTGGTTAGGCGTAATTGGGTCACTTATAGCATGTGCGTGTAACCGGGCGGGTAGGTTGCTGGCACTACGCAGTATGTGTTGTTGTTTGGTGGGTACTGCGTGAGGGCCGGGGATCTGTCGCCGGGGGTGGCTCAGTATTGTGCACTAGCTGGCGGGCGGGCTTTGTGGTTGAGCTGACTAGGTCACCCTATTATTCTGCGGTTGGGGTTTCTCCGTGACCACGTGGTGCGGTGACGTCAGCGGTACTGCGGGGGGACGGGGAATGCCGCCGTCGGGTGGTTTGGCTTGGTTCCTATGTAGGTCACGCTAGCCGCACCGGTGGCGCACCTGGTGTTGTGCGGGAGAGCCAATCATTCTCTGGTTGGTACGCCGACTGGACCCTGCGGTTCTGCGAGAGAGGACGTGGAGCCAGTCACTCTACCGGCTGCCGGCAGACAAGGTGGGTGTATTTGTCCTCGGACATTGATCCTATCTATTCGCGTATTCCTCATTTTGTACTTGGTTGTTGCATAACATTTTAGGGATACAGCAAGGCCGGCCGCGTCTGTGTTGGTCTGTGCGTTTATCGCGCAGACTCGACACAGCGTGTACGGCGATCGTCGGGCGTGGGAAACACAACTTGAGCTGCTGTGGCAGTTTGTTGTGTTTAAACCATGTCGGACGATATTCTTGATTCGCCCAGCACTCCATTAGGGGGAGCTGAGGCTGTAGGCTCTCTCGGTATACTCTTCAAAGAGGCCGAGGGGGTTGAGGCGACAGGTTTAACCTGTATAGGGACCATTAGGCCTTTAGGCGGTAGGGAGATTGTTGATACAGTCTCCCCGCAGCTGTCTAGTCCCCTATTGTCGCCCGTGTTGACCGTGGTAAGAGGTCCTCGGCGGGTTACGGCGGCTGGGCTGGTTTCTCCTCCTGGAGTAGCTAGCCTGTCGTTACGTTCCCCTGAGGTACCCACCGGTCCATGCGTAGCTTCTATGGTCACTAGTACAGGGACTGTGGTAAACGCTGACGAGTTGTCGCGCTTTCGAGAGTGGCAGCTGCGTGAGACGGCGTTGAGAGAGTCGGTTTGTTCGTCCCGCACGGATCCGTTCTCGCTCAGCCCAGCTGATGTGAGGATGGCGCAGCCTCTTAGCGGAAGTTCATCGGGTTCTTGCCAGGTGGTACTGCCGACTAAAGTTGCTGCCCGACCCCCTATGTTACCGTCCGTAGGCTCTGAGGATGTAGGCGCTAGAACCTTAGGGAGTCTGGCGCCGGCACCTCATGACGAGGGACGGTCAGTAGGGGGAGGTTCTGTGGTGCGGATGGACGTCGACTCTGTCGAGTCTACCCCGGTTGTGGGCGGTGAGTTGCTTCGGCCTCCTGCCCCTTCTCGTGAGTCCGGTGCGTTGACGGAAGCGCAGGTGAGGACGGCTGTGGAGCGGGCTAAAGCCTCTGTACAGCGTGACACTAGTCCTCGCTCGGAGGTTGTGTCGGTGCCCCCTAAGGCATCGATCCCTCCAGAAAAGGTGTCGTATGGGTCGTTCGACTATCGCTATCATAATAGCGATGGTTCGAAGCGTACCATGCCCATAGATGTGGACGGGGCTCCTGTTGGTAGTAGTGGGGAGACTACACGTCCGGCGGTATCCGTCGCTCGCTGTTCTGAACAAGAGCAGAGGGTGGAGGATCAGAGACCGGGTCGGATAGCCCTTATGCTTTCGCGTTGGGCTACCAATAGGAGGCATGAAGTGGAGCTCGGCTATGCGATCTCTGAGGATCCTACTCCGTCGTCTGAGTGGATTGTTCGGTCGCGGGGGGGTGGACCGGTTAAGCTGGCGCGGTTCCTTTCGGGGAACGTGGCTGGGTTGACCGAGGCTACTCTGTCGCGGCTATGGGACGACCCTCATGAACGAGAGCCATGTAGTGTTAGGGACTATATGGTCTGTGAGCAGGATCGTTGGCGGCTGGTGCGGCCTCAGGGTCTGAGCGGAGATTACGGTGTCTCCGATGACGAGGGCTGGGCCGAGCCCGAGGGTCGTTCCCGGACTCCGTTGGATTGGTACAACATCCATTTATGTGACATATTTGGAGGGTTGAAGGATCCAACGAAGGGGGATGGCTACACGAAACAGGAGTTGGCGTGTCTGGGCTATGTCCGCCGTGTGTTTCGCCCGGGACAGACTTGTCTGTTCTGTGAGCTGAACCCGGTGGGGCGTAGACAGACCCCGAAATTGTTTCTGCGGTGGGGGCCGTTGGCTAGGCATATTTGCGAGAGCCACCTTCACACCGCTCCTCTATGGAGGTGCACGCGACCGTTCAACGTGGCGAGTGGTTCAGAGGGTTGTCCAACGCTTAAGGCGACTGGGCAGTACTTCTCAACTCCTCGCCGCGGTGAGATGATCAAGCATCTTATGGAGGGCCACGGACGTATGGTGATGGACGTCGTGAAGGGACTGAGTGGTATTCAATGGGATCCTCAGTCCGTGTCGAAGAGAGCGGTGTCCTTCACGATGAAGCAGCGCACGGACTTTCACTATAGCAGGGAAACCCTGACGCTGTCTAGGCAGCACAGGTTGATTGCCCTGTTTATATATGTTCCTGGGTCGGCGGAGGTACGTCGTGAGCGGTTTTACACCGGTCGCGGCGCATCTTCGGCGAAACGGGGCAGGGGTCGTGGTGCTGTTGCCGTGAGGAGGGACCAGCAGGGGCGAGGGGCTCCTGTGGCCTCTTCGAGCTCTGGGCGGGGTGTTAGGTCCGTCCAGGGGAAAGGCAAGGGGAGAGGTAAGAGGTCCTCGTCCCTGGTGCCGTTGCGCGATGGCTCTGCCATTGAGCTGCAGCGGAATCAGGGGTCGGACAGGTCAGCTTCGCCTCCTCCACCACCGCCTCCACCCCCTCCATCTGCTGCCCAGCAGGGGTTGAGAGACTGGCCTGAGTTGCCAGTCGTGACTATCGATCCGGAGGTAATGGGGTCGAGGGTGGTGCGCCGTCGTAAGCGTCGGAAGGTAGTGACCGAGCTGACACCTGACACTCTGAGTGCGGTGGTGGCACGGGCTCCGCCGACCGTGGTGACGGTGCCGGTGGCATCGGTGTCGCAACCGGTGTCATTGGGTCAGGTTCCGCGGCGACGTGTGTCGGCGGCTGCGGGATCTGCCTCTCAGTTGGCAGGGACGCCGTCTGCGAGCTCGGTTGTGAAACCAGCGGCGACTGCTCCTGTGGTGAGTTCATCTCCGGGGGTGATACCTGTGCGACCGGTGGTGGCTACGGCCCCGCTGGTTGATCACGGTGTTGCTCTGGCGTTGGACGGTATCACGGAGCGTCTCTGCGAGGCCAACCGTGTAGACGTTACGGCCAGGATTTCAGAGTCGGTCGGCGGCCTGGTCAAAGCCTTCATTGGAGGCTTTGATGCAGACGCAAGAAGTTCTGACGCGTCAGGCTGAGGGAAGGCGTGGTGCTGACTTCGACAATGTTGTAGAAGACAAAAAGATTGTCGAACGGAAGTTGGCAGTATCACGCGAGCAGAGAGCGCGGCAGGCTTCAGTCATTGACGATATCGACATGACTTTTTCTGCCGCGTTCCACTCGGACTTCCGGAGTTGGGATGGTTCATTGCGCACTTTGGATCTTTCCGGCTTCAGCGTCGAGGACAGGCTGCACGGCCTGCCGGCCAGCTTGGTGGCTGATGCTGCTGCGGCACATTGGGCACTGCTGGCACGGGCGGCAAGGGCGCCTGCTGACGCTGACGGCGACGTTCAGATGACAGGTGACGGGAAGGTGGACGGCGATTAGTCGTCATTCTGTCCGGTCTGGTTGATTTTGGACATCACGTCGAAATTCAGATGACAGGTGACGGGGTGGTGGACGACGTGTAACTGTTGGTACAGTTGGGCATCGCTCTCCTCTGTCCGAGGGATTCTGGACACCATGGTTTCTCAGATGACAGGTGGCAGTTAGGTTAGCGGTGGTTAACTGCTCGCGCAGGTGATCGGCGCTAGCCCTGTCCGAGGGATTCCGGGTTCCACGTCGGGGGTTATTGAAAGACCAGCACCCCTGTGGCGGTTGTTAATTTTTTATTTTTTTTATATAGATATACACATTAATATTATATAAAATAATTTTTTTTCTGATAGTTCATCTCCCTTACGGAGGTGGATACCGCCTGGTATATATATATATGTATATTGTTGCTAATATAATGTTATATATACCTTTTTAGTACTACGGTGCTATTTTTACATTGATAACCATAATGTATTTAGCATATCGTACTGCTCTATTCCAATATTATTTTTCTTTTGCAGTACGATTGTTCATGATATATGTTATGGTGAAGAGCTTAGCTTTCTCCCGATTGGAGGATCGAGCTTCTTGTGTTCTGCCTATTTTTCTGCAGTAGGGGTCGGAATAATTTTTTTTTATATATATACTAAATAAATTATTTCTAAAAATGTTCCTCAACTTTCACCCCGTTTTGACTTCCTTGTTCCACACTATTAGGACATATGATGTTCTAAATTAATTTAGTGGAACGGGGTGGTCAATGGTGTGGGAGTTGGTGGGTAGGCACTGTCCATTTTACACTAAAAGATTTTCCTATGCAGTGTCGCCCTGGCTCTTATTTTATGCTGCATTCTTTATTTTAAAATTACTACTATGGTAAGCGCTTCCGGCAGAACATGATTGACAGCGTGTGCGTCCGCTCCTGTTATGACAGGGGAGGATGCACATGGGGTGTAATTTTCTTTGTAGGAGGCCGGGTTCTTGCTGGCGCCCATTGCTTCTTATAAAATGTATTGCATTCCTGAACGTTGTATCTGCGGAGACTTTCTCAATTGTTATAAGTAACACCGCCCTTCTACTTTCATACACTCTGCACCGGAGTGGGTCACCGAGCGTGACGGGTCCTGGGTGCGGCGGCGTGACGTGTCCGCGGTGTAATACCGTCTGTGATCTACTGGCCAGGCGACGCGGGCACAAGGAGGACGGACTGAGGAAGCTCAAAGAGGAGCCGCTCCGCGTAGAAGGAGGAGCGCCCCGCTAACGGTTCTTCTGAGATGGGGGGCGGCCTGAGTAGTTCCTTGCTTCCTTCTGTCGAGGGGGTTCCACTTGTGGGGTATGAATTCTCTCCCAGCAAAAAACATTCTATACACCAACTACATAGAGGCTGGGAGAAGTCGTCTTTGTGCGACTCATTTAAAGACTCTTTCTTCACCTAGACTGATAACATGTTTGCCTTGCAGCTAGCTAGATTCATATCGCTATTTCGCTGCAGGCAGGTCTAGGAATTGCGCAAAAGGATACATAGCTTTGTAAGGCTTCTCTCCCTTTCAAGTTAGTTCTCATGTCGACTTCTATCATTTCTCGATTCTCATCGGTTTGCATTCTGCAACTGGTGAGACTCTAAGGGGGGCAGTGTAGTAGTCTGAACATGAGCTCTACTATCACGCGGTAGCAGCGGAGACTATGACGCCATCAGCGCAGTTCCACTACACTGCGCTAGGTGGCGGCACAGGTAACCACCGGTCAGACCCCAACTGGGCTGACCTCTACTGCGTGTGGTTGACCCCCCCCCCCCCACACACACCTATAGAGTCGATGTGGGATCTGGCTAGTCAGGGGGCGGGTCAGACAACTACTGACGCCGCGGAGAGCAGAGGGTTCAATAAACCAGGTGAAGCGTACACTGAATTGAATCTTGGAGTTCTTTCCACACACACCTATAGAGTCGATGTGGGATCTGGCTAGTCAGGGGGCGGGTCAGACAACTACTGACGCCGCGGAGAGCAGAGGGTTCAATAAACCAGGTGAAGCGTACACTGAATTGAATCTTGGAGTTCTTTCGTGTGAGAAAGGGTGAGTCGGAGGGCCGTGGGCCATTACAGTGCTGTCCCACTGCTAGACGAGGCCGCCAGCACCATGACCTGGTATCCCACTCAGTCACATTATCCTGACACTGAGCACACCAGTCCTTGCTCTGTCCTAATAATGCCGAGCGCCTGGCTAGGAAGTGACAAGTATCAATTTTTAAGTCATTGGTTTGACTCGAACAGGGTTCGAACCCACGACCCCACGATCTACCAGCATGGGAGACGGACGCTCTAACTCATTTGGCCTGTCCTTTTTCAGTCTGACACTGACACACTAGATGTCATAGGCACAAAGCCATTACCGCCTCCAATATAACACTCCTTAAGATCTTCTGGTTTTTCATTTTCTAATGTTGGCAACCCTGTGAAGCAGGGATGTGCCTGCAGGGAGCAGCTCAGTGCGTGATGACCCTTACCAGAGACCTGCTCACTGTAGAAGCCGCTAGGATGGCGAGTTGCTTAAGGGCATCCCGGCCTGATTAATCCACATATATGATCACTAAATGACTATCGGGATCCGATTATTGTGGAGCAATTCACACGTGCCCAGTCTACCATAGCCAGGTTGGTTGGTTGTTTGTTGGAGTTTTACGTCCTGGCAACATGCCTTTCCAATGGCATCACCTCTGCCAATTTGGATTTCCACCGTTGCGTATAACTTAGAGTGTCATCAAAAGCCAGTTGACCTCATACCATGTCTATGTGGTGTGGGAGGTTAAAAATCCATTGGGTCGGTAAAAGTGTAGGCTCGGGCTTTCCATCGACCAACTGTCTAATGGTGAAAACAAGTCTATTCAGACTTATTCATGATTGATAGGCCGTATAAATCTTCAAGAAACCCGCCCACCCAAAAAAACACCTCACCAAACAAACACATCTAAGCTCATATCAGGACGGGCACCGACTTGTGACAGTGCGGACTCATGTCGACTTTATAGAGCTGCCCCACTGGGAGACCAGGCCGCCAGCCATGACCCGATATTCCACTCAGTCACAGTATCCTGACACTGAGCTAACCAGTCCTTGCCATATCCTAGTAATGCCGAGCGCCACATAGACAGGTAGAACCAGCTGTACGCTGTTAGTGTTACAGGTCGGGACCTGTCCGGATGCCATCACCTCGAGTGTTGCTAGGACATGAACCCCATTCACTCAGTGCCGTTATTGCCCCCCCCCCCTTCCGCCGCTCCTCATTGGCAGTGCGGTAAAGTTGCATAGTCCGTTGAGTTTTTGTCATTTTCTGAGATAAATATATTAGGTTGATCTACATTACTTCATTTTGAAGTAACTTTTATTTTAAATGGCTAACTTTTGAAATATTTAAAGCGCACACATCGGAAATTAAGTTTAACAAGTACGCCAAAAGTCTGACACCGTAAACTGCAGCAGTAATAGGTTATATTAAATTGACCCGGTATTCCCTTTTATATGGCAACAAATGCATGATAAGTGCATCAGTATTTAAGTTAGATATGTAGAATCAAATCTAGGTCAGTGTCTTGGTTTTGACAATTTGATGCTTTTATCGCACTGTGCAGCTTTAAGGACATGTGGTGCAAAACATATGGGAACACTATTCATAATCATAGAGTGACTCGAACGCACCTTTCTGCCATTTCAGCGTGATGTCCTAACCATTATGCCACCAAGGCTCCCTGATACAACCAACCTACCCACGTGGTGTTCTCTGTGGCAGAGTGGTTAGAGTGTCTGACTTTTTTCTAGGTCGGACACCTAATCTGAAGGTCGGTGGTTCGATTCCCCATGCCCTCCACCTCTGCCAATTTGGATTTCCACCGCTGTGTATAACTTACAGCGTCATCAAAGGCCGGTTGCTCTCATACCATGTCTATGTAGTGTGGGAGGTTAAAAACCCCTTGGGTCGGTAAAAGTGTAGGCTCGGGCTTTCTATCGACAAACTGTCTAATGGTGAAAACAAGTCTATTCAGACTTATCCATGATGGGCAGTATAAATCTTCAAGAACAAGAACGCCTGACATTTCACCTTATGAGCTAAGTGCCGTTCACCACACTAACAAGTTTCTACTGAATTATATTTGTTTATCGGGGTTTTAGATCCTGGCAACATCTACGGTCATACCAGAACGGGCATCGACTTGTAACAGCGCGCACTCATGACGACTTTATAGTGCTGCCCCCACTAGGAGACCAGACCACTGGCACCGTGACCACATTTCTTAGTGTCACATTATTCTTAGATTGATTACCTGAGCCTGTTCTCAGTCGCCCCGCCCACCGATGACTATAAGGATTGTGTCTGCACAAATAGACAAACAACCACCTTTCAATTGTAAATTTGCATCATTGCACATTTCGCTGTTCTGAGGAAATTAGTTTCAGCCCAACATGGTCCGAACATTGCTGACGGGGGATATAATTCCGCCAACCTAGCTTCAACAGATTTTTATTTGTTGGGGTTTTACAACCTGGCAACATCTAAGGTCATACCAGGACAGGTATTGACTTGTAACAGCGCGTATTCATGGTGACGTTATTAATTGATTCCCCACTGGGAGACCAGACCACTGGCACCGTGACCCAATTTCTCAGTGTCACATTATCCTTAGAGCCTATTCTCAGTCGCCCCACCCACCGATGACTATAAGGATTATGTCTGCACAAATGAACAACCAACCACCTTTCAATTGTAAATTTGCATCATTGCAAATTTCGCTGTTCTGAGGAAATTAGTTTCAGCCCAACATTTTCCGAAAATAGACTACATCGCCATTCCAGCTGTGTGTTCCATTGTGGGATGCATGGAAGAAAAACAACCCCCCTGCGAAGCACATGGCTAATGCTAATACACTGGGTGCAGCTATGAAATGTGCTAGTTGTTTGAAAGATAGAATACCAACTAAACAAATATATATATAATAAATTAAGATGTTAATCTTTTATCTAGCATTGCATTAGACCAATCTAATCAGCACATCTTATACCATCTGCATTTAGATTAAGACAAATCTGGGCACTCAGACTAGTGTTAGAGCCATAGTCAGAGACAGTTTTACTCATTTTATTCATGTTTTTATTATATCCTATGGTTAATAACATGTGTTGGGCTAGGAAATGGTTAGGGTTAATCAGACATTGGTTATGTATTTCTTTGAAACAAGTTTTTGTTGACACATTTGACATTTTAATATTTAGAACAAGAATTACTTATATCTAATCAATGGTGATGTAAACATCAGCCTGTAAAGTGACTGAAATTATACGTTTCTTAGCTCAAAATGCTTAACTATGGAGAGTTTCGTCTTAAACATATTCATTATATTATTATATTGCATCCATCCATCCATGTTGTACCAACTGTTATGTATTTTTTAATAATTTGGAATAAAATCGAAGTTTTACCCTATGCGTATCGGCAAACTCAATGACAGTAGCCTTTGCTTTACTGCCAATGCCGTTTTCAGCGCATGCGCAGTTGGAACAGTGATCTCGTCTATCGCTGACAGCGGAAATAATTCTGCCAACCTAGCTTCAAGAGAAGGCCATTGCGTAGCATGTCGCCGGTTTATCTTTCACAAAACACTAAAAAACTAACATGCTTTTGATTCATGTTTTTGTCTAATTTGTCCATTGAAAATACTATTAAACTCCCAAAGACATAGTGTACTTTCTTTTAAAACCAAAACCAAACGCAATGAGGCTGACAATGTGAATCTGAAGCTCTTTAAGTGATTTAAAAAGAATACAATTTTAGTGTTATATGTCATCTTCTCAGTAACAACAGGTAAAGGTCACTAGGTCTAGACGATATAAAACATTGGTAGGTGCAAAAAAAAAGAAGGTTGCCCGTCTAATTAAATGATATTTTAAATATAATATGAATATAATCGAATATAAACCAAATTTAATATAACGCACATTTAATATAGCGTAGATTTAATAACACATATGACATATTTAATACCCATCCTGATATGACCTTAGATGTTGCTAGGACGTAAAACAACAACAAACAAACAAACAACAAACATATATAATACAACACAGATTTCACATTAGACAGATTTAATAGAACTGATTTCCTATAACGCAAGTTTACTAAAGCACAGGTTTAATATAACACAAATTTATAGAACATAGATTTACTTTAACAGCTACTCTTAACTAATACAGATTTAATATAGCACAGATTTAATATAGCACACATTTAGTGCAACACACATTCACATTTAGTACACATTTAGTACAACACATTTAACTTAGCACACATTTAACATAGCACACATTTACCTTAGCACACATTTAATATAGCACGCATTTAACTTAACACACATTTAATATAGCACACATTTAATATAGCACTCATTTAACTTAGCACACATTTAACTTAGCACACATTTAACTTAGCACACATCTAACATAGCACACATTTAACTTAGCACACATTTAATATAGCACACATTTAATATAGCACACATTTAACATAGCACACAGTTGACTTAGCGCACATTTAACTTAGCACACATTTAACATAGCACACATTTAACTTAGCACACATTTAATATGGCACACATTTAATATAGCACACCATTAACATAGCACACAGTTGACTTAGTGCACATTTAACTTAGCACACATTTAACATAGCACACATTTAACTTAGCACACATTTAATATGGCACACATTTAATATAGCACACATTTAACATAGCACACATCTAACATAGCACACATTTAACTTAGCACACATTTAATATGGCATGCATTTAATATAGCACACATTTAACATAGCACACAGTTGACTTAGCACACATTTAACATAGAACACATTTAACTTAGCACACATTTACCTTAGCACACATTTAATATAGCACACATTTAATATAGCACACATTTAACATAGCACACAGTTGACTTAGTGCACATTTAACTTAGCACACATTTAACATAGCACACATTTAACTTAGCACACATTTAATATAGCACACATTTAATATAGCACACATTTAACATAGCACACAGTTGACTTAGCGCACATTTAACTTAGCACACATCTAACATAGCACACATTTAACTTAGCACACATTTAATATAGCACACATTTAATATAGCACACATTTAACATAGCACACCGTTGACTTAGTGCACATTTAACTTAGCACACATTTAACATAGCACACATTTAACTTAGCACACATTTAATATGGCACACATTTAATATAGCACACATTTAACATAGCACACATCTAACATAGCACACATTTAATATGGCACACATTTAATATAGCACACATTTAACATAGCACACAGTTGACTTAGTGCACATTTAACATAGCACACATTTAACATAGCACACATTTAACTTAGCACACATTTAATATGGCACACATTTAATATAGCACACATTTAACATAGCACACAGTTGACTTAGTGCACATTTAACTTAGCACACATTTAATATAGCACACATTTAACATAGCACACATTTAACTTAGCACACATTTACCTTAGCACACATTTAATATAGCACACATTTAATATAGCACACATTTAACTTAGCACTAATTTAGCGTACCACACATTTAACTCAGCACACATTTAATATAGCACACATTTAACTTAGCACACATTTAATATAGCACACATTTAACTTAGCACACATTTAACTTAGCACACATTTAACTTAGCACTCATTTAACTTAGCACACATTTAACTGAACACACATTTAACCTAGCACACATTTAACTTATCACACATTTAACTTATCACACATTTAACTTAGGTTAGTGGGCAGGACTATAAAGTCGCCATCAGTGGGCACATCACAAGTCTGTATCCGTCCTGATATGACCTTAGATGTTTCCAGGACGTAAAACTTCAACAACCGACCAACCAACCCGCAAAAGACTCACCGTCAGCACGAACACGCACTGCTCAGTGGTAAGCAGTAAAGTGAAAGGTTGTTATTGCTCTTCTATTATTTATAGACGTTACATGTGTCGCGTGCAATCACTGGGCCAGCACCCTGACCAATAAGATTGGTTGGTTGTTTGAGTTTTACATCCTGGCAACATCTGAGGTCATATCAGGACAGGTACCGGCTTGTGACAGTGCGCACACAGGGCAACTTTATAGTGCAGCCCCACTGGGAAATCAGGTTGCTGGCACCATGACCTGATATCCCACTCAGGCACATTATCCTGACACTGAGCCAGCCAGTCCTTGCCCTATCCTATTCATTCCGAGCGCCAGGCTAGGAAGCAACAAGTATGAATTTTATAAGTCATTGCTTTGACTCGACTGGGAATCGAACTTCCGATCTCCCGTACGCGAGGCCTGCGCTCTAGCGATTTGGCCACCACGTCAAGTGACCAATAAGAATACAGTACCTTTGTTCCCTGTGATCCAATCACAGGTAATCAATAATCAGTGATTCTTATATACAGGAATCCAACCCTGGCACCCTTCTATTCAGTGTGGTTTTTACCCAGCACCAGTGGACCCGTTTGACTAATATAAAATCGACCGTTGAGGCTGTGTTACTCACACATCCGATTATTTAGACAATTTCTTCATCACACTAAATACCATTTAATCACACTAAAAGCTTCATCACACTAAATACCATTTAATCTACATTATCCTAATAATATTTTGTTATTATCCTATATTTATTGGAATATTTTAATGTTTACACCAGTACCAGTGACCAAGATAGTGTAATAGTCTGCCCTGACTTCTCAAGGAGCCACATAATTATATAGGTGGGCATGGAAAGGGTGATTGCATTAGGGAATCTAAGTAGTGTAATGGTCAGCAGGCTAACAATGGAATGGCAAGAAATGTGGGTTCGATTCCTGCTCTAGGCACAATATTTCCCATTCTCAACACCCTCATGACACTGGTTGCCGTGACCTGGATCCTCTTCAAGCTATGCGCTGTACGGTTGTTGAACCTACCCCGCGATGTTTAACTTTATGTCAGTGTATTGCCTGTACCTATCCATCTAAGCATTAAACAACTTATGGACATCAACCATTTAAAATACTTACATTTTTTCGTTTTTGTTTGTTTGTTTATCGACCCCCCCCAACACCCAACACAAAACATAGACATCTGCTATTGGGGGTCCTTAAAAGACTTACAATTCCAGTTAGATGAGTGTAGTAGTCTGCACTGACCTCTCAGACAAGGAGCCAGATAGACAGATAGGCTTGGACAGGGTGATTGCATCATGGAGTCTAGGTAGTGTAATGGTTAGCATGCTATCCCCAGAATGACAAGAGGTGGGCGTTAGATTCCTGCGCTGGGAGGCAATATTTCCCCGTTTTCATCACCCCCATGACAATTGCCACATATTGATTATTATGTAACTAAAATCAAACCAGTGTCGACGCAAATTGGACGTGAGAGCTGCGTCTGCAGTGTAGGAAATGGAACCACGAGAAGGACATGGCAAGGCACAAATTAACCGGCACTTCTTTACTACATGAGACGGGGCCCGATTCTTGTCGTGGCCGACTACACTAGACGGGGCCCGTTTCTTGTCATGGCCAACTACACAAGATGGGGCCCGTTTCTTTTCGTGGCTGACTACACAAAACCCAGCCCGATTCTTGTCATGGTTGACTAGATAATACGGGGCCCGTTTCTTGTTGTGGCCGACTACACTAGACGGGGCCCGTTTCTTGTCATGGCTGACTACACAAGACGCAGCCCATTTCTTGTCATGGCCGACTACACAAGAAGGGGTCCGATTCTTGTCATGACCGACTACACAAGAAGGGGCCCGATTCTTGTTGTGACTGACTACACAAGACAGAGCCTGATACTTGTTGTTTCCGACTACACAAGACGGGGCCCGATTCTTCTTGTGTCCGCATACACAATCCAAACTTGAAGAGAAGGGAGGGGGGGGGGGCGGGGCCGAGTCAAGCCTATACATGTGCAGGCTATTATTTAGTTTAGTCATTCAGGACCTTACATGCTACTTAACCTGCATAACAACCCATGTATGTTCTTCTCATTCTCCTAAAATTGATGTAGAAATAAGCAACATGTCGAGTCGTGGGATCCGAACCGTGGGGTTCAAATCCTAGCCGAGTCAAATCAATGACTTAAACATTGAGACTAGTTATTACCTAGCATGGCTCCCGGGATTACTAAGATAGGACTAGTTAGCTCACTATCAGGATAATCCAAATTGATGTAATGATACAAGAAATTGATTTGGACTTCTATAGTTGTGGTTGCTTGTTTTACGTCCTAGCAACACCTAAGGTGATATCAGGACGGGCACCGACTTGTGACAGTGCACACTCATGGCGAATTTATAGTGCTGCCCCACTGGCAAATCAAGCCGCCGGCACCATGACCTGATATCCCACTCAGTCACGTTATCCTGACACTGAGCTAGCCAGTCATTGCCCTATCCTAATAATGCAGAGCTTCAGGCTAGAAAGTGACAATTATACATGTTAAAGTCATTGGTTTGACTCGACCGGGAACCAAACTCCTGACCTTCTGCACGCAAGGCCTGCGCTCTAGCGATTCGAGCATTGTGTCCGGTTGCTGCCACTGGATGCTGCAAATATATGCCTAGAGCAGGATTCGAACTCACGTTTCTGCCAGTCTATAGCGAACATGCTAACTATGGGATTATGGAGGATCTCTGATGCAATCACGTGACTACGCTCACTTGTGCATGTGGCTCCTTGGCTATTGCGGTAAATTCACTTTGCTACACCAAAGAAAAACTTGTCTGTAAAGGTAAGTGCATTGTTCTACACTAGGGAGCGGGACATAGCTCAGGTGGTATTGTGTTCACCTATGAAGGCGTCGGTCATCCTATCAATCCTGCTCTGTGGACACATTTGCAGTTTGGCTATTTTCCGTTCCAACCAGTGAGCCACAACTGGTTCATCAAAGGCTGTAGTATGTGCTGTCCTGTCTGTGGGAAAGTGCATATAAAAGACCCCTTGGTGCTTATCGGAAAGAGTAGCCTATGTGGCAGCAGCAGGTTTCCTCCAAAGAAATATGTCAGAATGACCATATGTTTGACGTCCAACAGCCGATGATAAAATTCAGTGCTTTAGAGCCATCGTTAAATAAAAGAAACTTTCTGTTTGACACTAAAATAAGGTTTGCAGAGCTAAATACATTGTACTATAGTAAAAAAAGAAAGAAAAGGTATTCAACACCGTAATCAGAAATTGAGAACTTGTGGGCACAACATTAATTGGACGTGCTTACAGGAAATATAAAATTATATGCTCAAAATTAAAAATGCATATTAATCCAAATTTAGTATGGAAATGATATGACGCTGAGAAGGGCTATAATTATAAGTTTGTTTGTTGTTGTTTTACATCCTAGCAACATCTAAGGTCATATCAGGACGGGTATAATTATAAGGAAGTTATACCTGCTGATCTACCTATTTACAATGTAATATAAACGGCCGGAAGAGCAGTGCCTCGGCGCTGAAAAAAAAATGTATGTTCTGATGAATAAACTGGTTTACCAACAACAAAAAAAGAGAAAAAATGTAGCTACGCCCCTGTACACTACACTTGGCCCTTGCCTGGTAAAGTGCGTGCAGTCTATGGCGGTTGCTTACGCCCTGATAATCATTCATGCGCCATTTCTATACACACAGGCATCGACTTAGGCCAAATTAAAAACAAAGGTAGTGATCGTCCTTTTGATCATACAAGTCAGGGTTGGGTGGGCAGTTTTTATTTTTATTTTGTTAACATTTTTCTGGCATATGAAATAGACATAATACGTAACCAGATGTGTTGGCCGAATGAGTTGAGCGTCCGCCTCCCATTCTGGTAGGTCGTGGGATTCGAACGTCTGGGTTTGAACCCTGGCCGAGTGAAACCAATGACTATAGCCCTGTTTACACGGGCGAGTTAAGCCGCGTCATATAAATCGCATTGTCTAGTTCGGTTTACATTCGCCGTGTAAACGCGACTTAAAGCGGATTAGGGCTGAATTGATTCATATTATTCGCTTTATATAAACTGGGTCGCAAGGTAGTTTATATGAAGCGAACTAGCTTAAGTCGGCCCATATTGCCTGTGTAAATGGTAGCGGTTTAGATACGGCGGATTAAGGACGTCACAGTCGAGACCTGAGTTTGTTGACTTTCCGGTAAATTTGTTCTATGAAACTGCTAGCTGTGCACAGATATTTTTTTCATCATTTATTTTTAGGGTTTTACTGCCCAGCACAAGTTTTGACCGTTCCAAAACAATACAATTCAGTCGAAACAGATCTAGGTCGAACCCACACTCTCTCGTGGCGATGTCGACTAACCGAAACTGGCACTGGTTTGTATGGACTTGCTCATGCGCAGATATCGATTTCCGCCTTCAAACTCGGTGCGTGTAAACGCGCCACTACTTCGCTTCATATAAATCGTTTTGTCTAATTCGCTTTACAATTGCCCGTGTAAACACGGCTTTAGAAATTGATACTTGTCACGACCTAGTGTGAGTTATAACATTCAATCAATCAATAGTTCCGTCCTCTAGTCGAGGGTTGGATGCAATGGTTCTCCAAAAATCGCCTGCCGCTGATTTTTGTTGTTGTTTTTGTTATAACATTAACAACAACAAAAACAACAACAACAAAAATCAGCGGCAGGCGATTTTTCAGGCTCGGGCGGGGACGATCACTAGCTGCCTATGACTATGTTTTTATTTGATTCGTGTCTGGCCTAGTTATTGCATGGTAGCCTATTCAGGTCAGTGAGCCTATTATATAGGCGAACTAATCTCACACATTTATGTTCAACTGGGCACAGGAACAAGATTGCCATGAGATCTATATATCAAGTCTTGACAAGAAAGAAATGTGCAAACTGCCTGTGCGTCATGGTGACAGACGACAGTGTTATCGTACATTGCCTGCGATCCTGTGTCGCCATAGACCCCTTTCAATGTTTGTAAACATCGGGTATGCGCGTGCAGCTTGGCTGCAGAATGAATGCACACTGCCACTGAGTTTGCCCGTAGGCGCAGTGTAAAACGTTTATTTTATTCAGAATTAATAGAAATGCAGAAGCCTAACCTTATAAATTTAATATAATCTATTCGTTAAATATGTTTTCTATAAGTGTTCCAAGCGGTTTGTGGCTAGGTGGTGTGGTTTTAGAGATATTTCACTTTTTCTGTATGAAGATTGATCACTGCCATTGACAATGCATTGAGTTTGCCGTACGCGCAGTGCAAAACGTAGATTTTATTCAAAATTAATAGAAATGCAGAAACCTAACCTTATAAATTTAATATAATCTATTCGTTGAATATGTTTTCTATATGTGTACCAAGCGATTTGTCTCTAGGTTGTGTCGTTTTATAGATATTTCACTTTGGCTGTAAGAAGATTGCTCATGGCCATTGACAATGCACTGAATTTGCCGGTACGCGCAGTACAAAAGGTGTATTTTATTCAAAATTAATAGAAATGCAGAACCCTAACCTTATAAATTTAATATAATCTATTCATTGAATATATTTTCTATATGTGTAACAAGCGGTTTGTCTCTGGGTGGTGTGAGTTTAGAGATATTTCACCTTTTCTCTATGAAGATTGCTCATAGCCATTGCGTTTGCAGTGTGACAGTGTGTCATCCTGCAGCCAAACACTGCGCGCACTGACCTAGATACCCATGATGACGTCACATGAAATTGGTCAATAGTGACACACTTGCACACTGCATACGCATCATTACAGAGTAGGGCACGGGCTGGTTGGGTCAGTATTAGGTTAAAGTGACTGAGTGGGATATCGGGTCATGGTGCTGGCGCTGTGTGAGTCCATTCAGTTTCAGATTAAACTGACTGAGTGGGATATCGAGCCACAGTGTCAGTGGGGTGTGAGTCCAGTCGGTGTCAGGTTAAAGTGACTGAGTGGGATATCGGGTCAGGTTGCCAGCAGGGTGTGAGTCCAGTCGGTGTCACTGTGAGGTTAAAGTGACTGAGTAGGATATCGGGTCATGGTGCTGACAGGGTGTGAGTCCAGTCAGTGTCAGGTTAAAGTGACTGAGTGGGATATCCGGCCACGGTGCTGGTGGCGTGTGAATCCAGTCAGTGGTCAGGTTAAAGTGACTAAGTGGGATATCGCATCACGGTGCCCATGGGGTGTGAGTCCAGTAAGTGTCAGGTTAAAGTGACTAAGTGGGATATCGCATCACGGTGCCCATGGGGTGTGAGTCCAGTAAGTGTCAGGTTAAAGTGACTGAGTGGGATATCAGGTCACTGTGCTGGCGCCGTGTGAATCCAGTCAGTGGTCAGGTTAAAGTGACTGAGTGGGATATTGGGTCAGGTTGCCAGCGGGGTGTGAGTCCAGTCTGTGTCACTGTCAGGTTAAAGTGACTGAGTGGGATATCAGGTCACGGTGTCGGCGGGGTGTGAGTCCAGCCAGTGTCAGGTTAAAGTGACTGAGTGGGATATCGGATCATGGTGCCAGCTAGATACAAGATTCACCCCGTACTGCTGCAGTAGGGGTGCAAACCATCCCTATGTAAAAGCTGTTGAAAAAACGGGTCAATGAATTGAGAGCCTAATTTCATAATCTAAGAAGCAACATTTATTCTTTACATACGTCTTATTGATAGCCCGCTACCTTTGAGTTGAAAAATATAATATAATATCTAGTTTAATAAGATTTAAAAGTGAAATCGATGGCATTCTCTGGCTGCCATCTTGTCTTTTTGCATTCTCTCTCATTCACCAACTCTGTTCTCATATAAGTAACCATTTGACACTGGTGCCAGGCATTCTACTTGTTGTTCCATACTAATGCTATTTTCGCCCGTATTTATATAAGGCTGGTCTTCACCCGTGTACTACAAGTACCGGGTGAATCTTTTATCTAGGTGCCAGCTAGATAAAAAGATTCACCCGGTACTTGTAGTACAAGGGTGAACGACAACTTAGTGTAAATACGGGCGAAAATAGCTTTAGTATGGGACAGGAACTAGAAACTGTGGTTCCAGGATCAAATGGCTACATATATTGGCACCAATTTGGTGAAATGGGAGAGAATGCAAAAAGACAAGATGGCGGCCATAGAACACCGTCGATTTCAGTTTTAAATCTTATTAAACTAGATGTTTTATTATATTTTTCAACTCCAAGGTAGCAGGTCAATCTAAAAACATATATAAAGAATATATTTTGCTTCTTAAATTAAGACATTATTCACTCAATTAATTTCCCCAGCATGTCAAAATTCTTTGCCAGCTTTTCTAATAGGTTGATTTTCACCCCTGTACTGTCAGTACCGGATGAATCTGTTATCGAGGTGCCAGCGAGGTGTGAGTCCAATCGGATAACGTGATAACACTGCCAATAGTCGCGACCTGGTCTGATTATGTGACATGACTTCAGACTTTGTCAATAAACTAAGCAATATGTGCCACCCCTCTCAATCACTCTTCCCCTCCATCCCCACCCACCCCCTCCCTTCCCTCCCTCTCCATCCACCTCCCTCTCTCTACATCTGTCCTCTCACACTACCCCTCTCTCCCTCCCTCACTCACTCTCCCTCCCTCTCCCCTCCGTCCTGATATGACCTTAGATGTTGCTAGGACTTAAAACCCCAACAAGCAAACACCCTCTCTCTACCTCTCCCTCTCTTAGTGCACGCTTCCCATCATCCTAATTATTTACTCACAGATTTATATATGTAGATATATTTATGTACCTAATTTTCTGTATAAATATATAAAAAGTAAAACCTCTCTAACCGACCACTTCCAGAAATCAACCACTCCCCTATATCGATCACTTTATTTGGGTCCCACCAATACCATTTTAACCATATTCTAACTCCCTATGTTTGTTTGTTGTTGTTTTAGGTCCTAGCAACATCTAAGGTCATATCGGGACGGTCTAACTCCCTAAACCGACCACCTCCCTAAATGGACCACTTAAAGTCGGTCCCAAGGTCGGTCGATTTAGAGTGGTTTTACTGTATATATAATGTGTCTATGACGCCATCCTTATTATTATTATTATTATTATTATTCCATTTTCGCGAGTTACCTAACCAAGCTATGGGGCCGGAATTACAGGGGTTTGTAAAGGCATTGTTATCGCCCAATACACACTTATGCAATGGATGCACACACTTACACTTATGCAATGGTAGGGACTGCTACAAGACGGGTGGGCACACACAGACACACAGAGGCACACACAGACACACAGAGGCACACACAGACACACGGGGCTGAATGTAGGTGCCGTCAGAGCCTGAGCAAGTGAACGCAGACACACACAGACACACACAGACACATACAGACACACACAGACACACAGAGGCACACACAGACACACGGGGCTGAATGTAGGTGCCGTCAGAGCCTGAGCAAGTGAACGCAGACACACACAGACACACACAGACACACACAGACACACACAGACACACAGAGGCACACACAGACACACAGGGCTGAATGTAGGTGCCATCAGAGTCTGAGCAAGTGAACGCACAGACAAACACAGACACACAGAGGCACACACAGACACACGGGGCTGAATGTAGGTGCTGTCAGAGCCTGAGCAAGTGAATGCACAGACACACACAGACACACACAGACACACACAGACACACAGAGGCACACACAGACACACGGGGCTAAATGTAGGTACTGTCAGAGCCTGATCAAGTGAACGCACAGACACACACAGACACACAGAGGCACACACAGACACACAAGGCTGAATGTAGGTCTGTCAGAGCCTCAGCAAGTGAATGCACAGACACACACAGACACACACAGACACACACAGACACACAGAGGCACACACAGACACGCGAGGCTGAATGTAGGCACTGTCAGAGCCTGATCAAGTGAACGCACAGACACACACAGACACACACAGACACACACAGACACACAGAGGCACACACAGACACGCGAGGCTGAATGTAGGCGCTGTCAGAGCCTGATCAAGTGAACGCACAGACACACACAGACACACACAGACACACAGAGGCACACACAGACACGCGAGGCTGAATGTAGGTGCTGTCAGAGCCTGAGCAATTGAACGCACAGACAAACACAGACACACAGAGGCACACACAGACACACGGGGCTGAATGTAGGTGCTGTCAGAGCCTGAGCAAGTGAACACAGACACACACAGACACAAAGAGGCACACACAGACACACGAGGCTGAATGTAGGTGCTGTCAGAGTCTGAGCAATTGAACGCACAGACAAACACAGACACACAGAGGCACACACAGACACACGGGGCTGAATGTAGGTGCTGTCAGAGCCTGAGCAAGTGAACACAGACACACACAGACATACAGAGGCACACACAGACACACAAGGCTGAATGTAGGTGCTGTCAGAGTCTGAGCAATTGAACGCACAGACAAACACAGACACACAGAGGCACACACAGACACACGGGGCTGAATGTAGGTGCTGTCAGAGCCTGAGCAAGTGAACACAGACACACACAGACACACAGAGGCACACACAGACACGCGAGGCTGAATGTAGGTGCTGTCAGAGCCTGAGCAATTGAACGCACAAACAAACACAGACACACAGAGGCACACACAGACACACGGGGCTGAATGTAGGTGCTGTCAGAGTCTGAGCAATTGAACGCACAGACAAACACAGAGGCACACACAGACACACGGGGCTGAATGTAGGTGCTGTCAGAGCCTGAGCAAGTGAACACAGACACACACAGACACACAGAGGCACACACAGACACACGGGGCTGAATGTAGGTATGTCAGAGCCTGAGCAATTGAACGCACAGACACACACAGACACACACAGACACACAGAGGCACACACAGACACACGGGGCTGAATGTAGGTGCTGTCAGAGCCTGAGCAAGTGAACGCACAGACACACACAGACACACACAGACACACACAGACACACAGAGGCACACACAGACACACGAGGCTGAATGTAGGTGCTGTCAGAGTCTGAGCAATTGAACGCACAGACACACAGAGGCACACACAGACACACGGGCTGAATGTAGGTGCTGTCAGAGTCTGAGCAATTGAACGCGCAGACAAACCTAGACACACAGAGGCACACACAGACACACAGGGCTGAATGTAGGTGCTGTCAGAGCCTGAGCAAGTGAACGCACAGACACACACAAACACACAGAGGCACACACAGACACACGAGGCTGAATGTAGGTGCTGTCAGAGTCTGAGCAAGTGAACGCACAGACACACACAGACACACAGACACACAGAGGCACACACAGACACACGAGGCTGAATGTAGGTCTGTCAGAGCCTGATCAAGTGAATGCACAGACAAACACAGACACACAGAGGCACACACAGACACACGAGGCTGAATGTAGGTGCTGTCAGAGTCTGAGCAATTGAACGCACAGACAAACACAGACACACAGAGGCACACACAGACACACGAGGCTGAATGTAGGTCTGTCAGAGCCTGAGCAAGTGAACGCACAGACACACACAGACACACAGAGGCACACACAGACACACGAGGCTGAATGTAGGTGCTGTCAGAGCCTGAGCAAGTGAACGCACAGACACACACAGACACACAGAGGCACACACAGACACACGAGGCTGAATGTAGGTCTGTCAGAGCCTGATCAAGTGAATGCACAGACACACACAGACACACAGAGGCACACACAGACACACGAGGCTGAATGTAGGTGCTGTCAGAGCCTGAGCAAGTGAACGCACAGACACACACAGACACACAGAGGCACACACAGACACACGAGGCTGAATGTAGGTCTGTCAGAGCCTGATCAAGTGAATGCACAGACACACACAGACACACAGAGGCACACACAGACACACGGGGCTGAATGTAGGTGCTGTCAGAGCCTGAGCAAGTGAACGCAGACACACACAGACACACAGAGGCACACACAGACACACGAGGCTGAATGTAGGTGCTGTCAGAGTCTGAGCAAGTGAACGCACAGACACACACAGACACACAGAGGCACACACAGACACACGGGGCTGAATGTAGGTGCTGTCAGAGCCTGAGCAAGTGAACGCAGACACACACAGACACACAGAGGCACACACAGACACACGAGGCTGAATGTAGGTCTGTCAGAACCTGAGCAATTGAACGCACAGACAAACACAGACACACAGAGGCACACACAGACACACAAGGCTGAATGTAGGTGCTGTCAGACCCTGAGCAATTGAACGCACAGACAAACACAGACACACAGAGGCACACACAGACACACGAGGCTGAATGTAGGTGCTGTCAGAGTCTGAGCAAGTGAACGCACAGACACACACAGACACACAGAGGCACACACAGACACACGAGGCTGAATGTAGGTCCAACAATGTCAGAGCCTGATCAAGTGAGCACAGACACACACAGACACACAGAGGCACACACAGACAACGGGCTGAATGTAGGTGCTGTCAGAGCCTGAGCAAGTGAACACAGACACACACAGACACACAGAGGCACACACAGACACACGAGGCTGAATGTAGGTGCTGTCAGAGTCTGAGCAAGTGAACGCACAGACACACACAGACACACAGAGGCACACACAGACACACGAGGCTGAATGTAGGTCTGTCAGAGCCTGATCAAGTGAATGCACAGACAAACACAGACACACAGAGGCACACACAGACACACGAGGCTGAATGTAGGTGCTGTCAGAGTCTGAGCAATTGAACGCACAGACAAACACAGACACACAGAGGCACACACAGACACACGGGGCTGAATGTAGGTGCTGTCAGAGCCTGAGCAATTGAATGCACAGACAAACACAGACACACAGAGGCACACACAGACACACGAGGCTGAATGTAGGTGCTGTCAGAGTCTGAGCAATTGAACGCACAGACAAACACAGACACACAGAGGCACACACAGACACACGAGGCTGAATGTAGGTGCTGTCAGAGTCTGAGCAATTGAACGCACAGACAAACACAGACACACAGAGGCACACACAGACACACGAGGCTGAATGTAGGTCTGTCAGAGCCTGAGCAAGTGAACGCAGACACACACAGACACACAGAGGCACACACAGACACACAGGGCTGAATGTAGGTGCTGTCAGAGCCTGAGCAAGTGAACGCAGACACACACAGACACACACAGGCACACACAGACACACGAGGCTGAATGTAGGTGCTGTCAGAGTCTGAGCAAGTGAACGCACAGACACACACAGACACACAGAGGCACACACAGACACACGAGGCTGAATGTAGGTCTGTCAGAGCCTGATCAAGTGAATGCACAGACAAACACAGACACACAGACGCACACACAGACACACGAGGCTGAATGTAGGTGCTGTCAGAGTTTGAGCAATTGAACGCACAGACAAACACAGACACACAGAGGCACACACAGACACACGGGGCTGAATGTAGGTCTGTCAGAGCCTGAGCAAGTGAACGCAGACACACACAGACACACAGAGGCACACACAGACACACGAGGCTGAATGTAGGTCTGTCAGAGCCTGAGCAATTGAACGCACAGACAAACACAGACACACAGAGGCACACACAGACACACGAGGCTGAATGTAGGTGCTGTCAGAGCCTGAGCAATTGAACGCACAGACAAACACAGACACACAGAGGCACACACACAGACACACACAGACACACGAGGCTGAATGTAGGTGCTGTCAGAGTCTGAGCAATTGAACGCACAGACAAACACAGACACACAGAGGCACACACAGACACACGGGGCTGAATGTAGGTGCTGTCAGAGCCTGAGCAAGTGAACACACACACAGACACACACAGACACACACATACATGCATGGACACACAGACACACGGAGCTGAATGTAGGTGCTCAGAGCCTGAGCATGTGAATGCACAGACACACAGAGACACACACAGACACATACACACAAACACACACAGACACACACAGACACACACAGACACACACGGGGCTGAATGTATGTGCTCAGAGCCTGAGCAGATGACCGCACAGACACACAGAGACACGCAGACACGCACACACAGACACACACAGACACACACACAGACACACACGGGACACGGGGGTGAATGTAGGTATAAATACTGAGTTATATGCATAGTGATCTATGTAATACTCTACATTATACTGAGTTATATGCATAGTGATCTATGTAATACTCTACATATACTGAGTTATATCTATAGGGCTCTGTGTAATACTATATATATATATATACTGAGTTATATGTATAGTGACTAACACCATCACAGGTGGACACTCTACCACCTGAGCTACGTCTCGCTCCTCCAGACACAGACAGACACAGGCACGCACATCCACACACATCCACATAGACATACACATAGACAATCACAGATAGACATACACAGGTAGACACACACAGATAGACACACACAGACAGACACAGACATATAGATAGATACAGACACACAGACAGACAAAACATGCTTGCAGAATAAGACACACAGACAATATGCTTGCCAATTAAGAGGGGGTGAATACTGGTTGGTGGAGGGAGGGGGTGCTAGGAGGGGGGGGGGGGGTAGTGTGCTGTTGTACAGGCCGCAGCACTGCATATGTATGCGTGTATGAGACCAGCCATATTGGCTGCACCCTGCCCTGCCAGCTCTGCCCTGCCCTGTCCTACCCTGCCCTGCCCTGCCCTGCCCTGCCGTCCCCTGCCGTCCCCTCCCATGCCGTCCCCTCCCCTCCCCTCCCCTCCCAACCCTACCCCACCCCACACCTTCCTGCTGCCATACCCACGGCCGTACACAATGCTGTCCCGCCGCCTCCCCCCGTGCACAGACCGTCTAGCAGTGCACGGCCACTCGGGAAGCCTGCTCACTCGTCGTGGCTAAAACATCTCTAGCCGACCACCTCCACATATCAACCACTCCCCTATATCGATCGCTTTATTTGTGTCCTAAACGATCGCCCATACTGTACCATTGTAATGATTACAAAAAACTCCCTAACCCGACCACCTCCCTAAGTTGGTCCCATGGTCAGTTGATTTAGAGAGGTCTTAGTGTATAGTGAGATATATATGGTGTTCTATGTACTACTTACTATATTAGATCAAAAGATTCACCCCATACTTATAGTACAGGGTGAACACAAACCATATATAAAAGCTGGCGAAAACTGCTTTAGTATGGAACCGGAAGTGGAACCCCTTGCTCCAGTATCAAATGGCTACATATATTGGTGCAGAGTTGGTGAAATGAGATAGAATGCAAAAATACAACATGGCGGTGATAACATTCCATCGGTTTGATTTTTAAAGTACCTTAAACTACATGTTATACTATATTTTTTAAATCAGAAGCAGCGGGTAAATATGAAGATTTGTGTGAAGAATATATTTTGCTTCTTAAATTAAGAATTTACCAGCTCAGTTCATTTCCCCAGCATGTCAAAATTCTTCACCAGTTTTTCTAATGGGTTGGTTTTCACCCCTGTACATGTAATACTCTATATATACTGAGTTATATGTATAGTGATCTATCTAATACTCTATATATACTGAGTTATATGTATAGTGCTCTGTGTAATACTCTATATATATACTGAGTTATATGTATAGTGATCTACGTAATATTCTCTATATATACTGAGTTATATGCATAGTGATCTATGCAATACTCTATATATACTGAGTTATATGCATAGTGATCTACATAATACTCTATATATACTGAATTATATGTACAGTGCTCTGTGTGATACTCTATAAATATACTGAGTTACATGTATAGTGATCGATTTAATACTCTATATATACTGAGCTATATGTATAGTGATCTATGTAATACTCTATATATACTGAGTTATATGTATAGTGATCTATGTAATACTCTATACATACTGAGTTATATGTATAGTGATCTATCTAATACTCTATATATACTGAGTTATATGTATAGTGATCTATGTAATACTCTATATATACTGAGTTATATGTATAGTGATATGTGTAATACTCTATATATATACTGAGTTATATGTATAGTGATCTACGTAATACTCTATATATATACTGAGTTATATGCATAGTGAATGCAATACTCTATATATACTGAGTTATATGCATAGTGATCTACATAATACTCTATATATACTGAATTATATGTACAGTGCTCTGTGTGATACTCTATAAATATACTCATGCATAGTGATCTATCTAATACTCTACATATACTGAGTTATATGTATAGCACTCTGTGTAATACTCTATATATATACTGAGGTGTGTGTGCGGGGTGTGTGCTGACTGGGTGTGTGCTGGGTGTGCGCGGGGTGTGCGTTGGGCGTGTGCTGGCGGGAGGGGCGGGGGCGAGTGTTGATACTGATTGTGTGTACGCTGTCAGTGTCACGCTGTGTGTGTTGATAATGATATAGGAAATGACCACTTGAACTGTGTACTCACCCAGAAGACGAAGTTGAACACGAGAAGCAGGCACTTCATGCATCCCACAGCCGGGGTAGACTGCATGGCGTTGGCCATTCGACCCATGGTTGCCTTGACTTGTACAATATAAACCTATCCTGAGTGTCGGAGCTCCGAACCGGCCAGATCCGCCTCTGAGAACGCGTAGAACGCCGCAGACCCCGTCAGTCCCACAGCGACGGCTTCCCTTCTGTCGCGCACTAACTTGGTGCCTGTGCGCGCCGCCGAGTGGCGCTGCGAACCGCCCGCCGTGACCTACTTTCTGGGTTAACGTCCGGTTGACGTTCGCTGTGTGGGCCGTCGCGATTGGCTGCTGCTGCTGGTGGTGATGATAATGATGATGATGGGAGGTTGTATAGACTACATCACCGTTCCAGCAGCGCGGTGCATTGTGGGATGTGTCAAAGCAAAACAAACTCGCGAGAAGCACAGGGCACATGCTAATACACTGGGTGCAGCTATGAAATGTGCTAGTTTCAGCTCATCTCAGCTCTCGTTTGAAACATAGAATACCAACTAAAAATATATATATAATAAATTAAGTTATTAATCTTTTATCCAGCATTGCATTTACATCAATATACTATGCACATCTTATGCCATGTGCATTTAGATTTAGACAAATCTGGGCACTCAGACTAGTCTGAGAACCATAGCCAGAGTCAGTTTTACTTATTTTATTAATTTTTTTATTATATCCTATGGTTAATGACATATGTAGAATTAGAAAATTAGTAGGGTTAATGAGATATTGGTTATATATTTCTCTGAAACAAATGTATGTTGACACATTTGGCATTTTAATATTTAGAACAAGAATTAATAATGGTGATGTGGATATCACTGATTGCTTTGTGTGGAAGTGTATGTTTCTTAGCTCAAAATGTTTAACTATGGCTAGTTTTGTCTTAACTATATTCATCAGATCATTATATTGCATGTGTGCATACATGTTTATGCCAAATTGCTATGTATTTCTATTCATTTTGAATAAAATCAAAGTTTTTTCCTACGCGTATCAACAAACTCAATGGCCATTCACATTTGCTTTGCTGCCAATGCCGTTTTCAGCTAATGCGCAGTCGGAACCGTGATCCCGTCTATTGTGTGCCGAGATGGGGCTGTATGCGTGTTGGTGTGTGTGTACGTGTGTGCTGGTTATGTTGATGTGTAGTGATATGTGTTGGTGTATAATGATGTGTGCAATGATGGGTGTTAGTTGGTTCTTGTTCTGATGGGAGGTTGTATTGTGTGTCGAGATTGAGCTGTGTGTGTGTTGGTGTGTGTGTACGTGTGTGCTGGTGTATGTTGATGTGTTGGTGTATAATGATGTGTGCAATGATGGGTGTTAGTTGGTTCTTGTTCTGATGGGAGGTTGTATTGTGTGTCGGGATGGGGCTGTGTGTGTGTTGGTGTGTGTGTACGTGTGTGCTGGTGTATGTTGATGTGTAGTGTTGTGTGTTGGTGTATAATGATGTGTGCAATGATGGGTGTTAGTTGGTTCTTGTTCTGATGGGAGGTTGTATTGTGTGTCGAGATTGAGGTGTGTGTGTGTTGGTGTGTGTGTACGTGTGTGCTGGTGTATGTTGATGTGTAGTGATATGTGTTGGTGTATAATGATGTGTGCAATGATGGGTGTTAGTTGGTTCTTGTTCTGATGGGAGGTTGTATTGTGTGTCGAAATTGAGTTGTGTGTGTTGGTGTGCGTGTACGTGTGTGCTGGTTATGTTGATGTGTAGTGTTATGTGTTGGTGTATAATGATGTGTGCAATGATGGGTGTTAGTTGGTTGTTGTTGTGATGGGAGGTTGTATTGTGTGTCGAGATTGAGTTGTGTGTGTTGGTGTGCATGTACGTGTGTGCTGGTGTATGTTGATGTGTAGTGATATGTGTTGGTGTATAATGATGTGTGCAATGATGGGTGTTAGTTGGTTGTTGTTGTGATGGGAGGTTGTATTGTGTGTCGAGATTGAGTTGTGTGTGTTGGTGTGCATGTACGTGTGTGCTGGTGTATGTTGATGTGTAGTGATATGTGTTGGTGTATAATGATGTGTGCAATGATGGGTGTTAGTTGGTTGTTGTTCTGATGGGAGGTTGTATTGTGTGCCGAGATGGGGCTGTGTGTGTGTTGGTGTGTGTGTTGATGTGTGTTGTTGTATGTTGAAGTGTAGTGTTGTGTGTTGGTGTATAATGATGTGTGCAATGATGGGTGTTAGTTGGTTCTTGTTCTGATGGGAGGTTGTATTGTGTGTCGAGATTGAGCTGTGTGTGTGTTGGTGTGTGTGTACGTGTGTGCTGGTTATGTTGATGTGTAGTGATATGTGTTGGTGTATAATGATGTGTGCAATGATGGGTGTTAGTTGGTTGTTGTTCTGATGGGAGGTTGTATTGTGTGTCGAGATTGAGCTGTGTGTGTTGGTGTGTGTGTTGATGTGTGTTGTTGTATGCTGGTGTGTGTTTGTGTGTAGTGATATATATTGGTGCTTAATGATGTGTGCAGTGATGTCTGTAAAGCTAAGGTTCCATATAGTGGTATGTGGTAGGCGAATGCGAATGCAGCAAAAAATGGAAAAGCATGTAAACACACCGCCATGCTTCCATATGTCTGAATGTTAATAAGAACGGTTCAAACCGGTTCTGAACCCGATTCAAACCAGTTCAAACCGGTTCAAACCGGTTCAGACTGGTTCAAACCGGTTCTGACCGGTTCAAACCGGTTCTGACCAGTTCTAACCAGTTCTGACTGGTTCAAACCAGTTAGTTCTGGGCAGTTCTGACTGGGTCAAACCGGTTCAGACATGTTCAAATCGGTTCTGACTGGTTCAAACCAGTTCAAACCAGTTCTGACCGGTTCAACCCGGTTGAAACCAGTTCAAATGACTGGTTCAAACCAGTTGAAACCGGTTGAAACTGGTTATGACTGGTTCTGGCCAGTTCAAACCAGTTCAAACCAGTTCTGAACAGTTCTCTCTGGTTCTGACCAGTTCAAACTGGTTCTTAACCCGATTCAAACAGGTTAAAACTAGTTCAAACCAGTTCTGACCAGTTCTGATGAGTTCTGACAGGTTCAAACAGGTTCTGACCAGTTCAAACCAGTTCTGAACTGTTCTGACTGGTTCAAACCAGTTCAAACCGGTTGGTTCTGACCGGTTCAAACCAGTTCTGAATGGTTTTGACCGGTTCTGACTGGTTCAAACCAGTTCAAACCAGTTGGTCCTGACTGGTTCAAACCGGTTCAAACCGGTTCAAATGACTGGTTCAAACCAGTTCTGAATTGTTCAAACCGGTTCAAACCAGTTCAACCCATGTCTGACCGGTTCAACCTAGTTGAAACCAGTTCAAACAACTGGTTCAAACCGGTTCAAACCGGTTTTGACCCAGAGGTACGCAAAACAAACATTTCATGCATCACGACGTATCCCGACGTAGCGGCTAAAAATCACATATAGTGTGGTATGTAATGTAAAGAAAACAGCTCCCGTAGGATTTTTGTGCTAAAATAGATTTTTTTGCAGTTCTGGCTTCAATAGGGTTCAGGCTAACAGAAAATGATGTGGTCCAAATTTTCAGACCCCTCTCCCCTTCATGGGGGGTCATTTCCGTTTTGAGACCCCCTGCAACTGGCCATTCACCTATCTCCGGAATTTATTGACCGATTTTCATACTTGAAGTGTTGATTTGTAGGTTTTCAGGTAAGCTGAGTTGATTTGTAGTACTTACAAAGCAACCAGAAGTTTCCCTCTTGCACTTCCGGTCAGTATATAGGGTCTCGCTCCGTATTCTCACCATGTATGATCAGATTTTCACAATTTGTGAAACTTTTGGGAAGAACTCTGAGCTGATTCATTGCAAAGTTCCTCTGGGAAAGTTATTGAAGTATTTGCTGGCAAAACTGTCAAATCCAACATCAAAATTCTGAAGAATCAGTATGCTATTCATCGATGTCCATATATGGAGTATCCTCCCGAATAGTATTTGCACAGTCACCGCCATAGCATTTACAGAGTGGAGTGCAGGGCAGGCCATTCTTCAAGCAGCTACACCTAATTCCCTTGCACCCTGCTTTGCAGCCACATTTGATGAGTTCAACTATAGCCCGTGGGGCAGGCAAGGCAAGACATGTCACTGGAACATACACCTCTTTCTCCAATTTCCATCCATTTTCTTCAATTGAAGCAAGGGCCGGACAATCAACTGGGTATGATTTGTCCCGCATTGTGATGTAGTTTGCACGGATGATATGTGGAAGCAATGCAGCACGAGTTGGAGGAAGCATCTCACCTTCCAAGTTCTTTGACCGGAACAACTCCCACCTGAGTGATGGTAGGGTTGTTGGACCTTTTGAACTGTAGACACAACACATGAAAGTCTCCAATGCCATCACCTGTGTGGGAACCTTGCCATCGTTCATCTCATCAGGAATGGAAATACATCCTAATGCATTGAAGCAGTCAATGGCATCACAGGAAGAAACCTACAATGCACACTAGGAAACAAAACACTGGAAAGTGTAAATCACTACAAATACCTAGGCCTAGAACTCGATAGCCAGCTAAACTACAATCTGTGTGTACCAAAAATCATACAAAAAGTAAATCACAAACTATGGCTATTTGCTAAACTAAGAAACTATATGACACAAGATATGTCAATAAAAATCTTCAAAGGCATGGTACTCCCCTACTTTGACTATGGGGATGTAATCTACATGGGTGCTAAAAAAGAGCTACTTAAAAAATTGCAGATACTACAAAATAGGGCCCTGAAAATCTGCCTGAAAGTAGACAAACTACACCCCACTTATGACCTACACAAAAGAACTAAACTAAAGCTATTAGAAAACACAAGGATAATCCACCTAAAAACATTAGTATATGGATATAGCCAGGATATTAAGCATCTAACCCAACCACTAAGGGACACCAGAGCAAGCAAGGCACCACTACTAAGGCAGACCAGAAGTCAGATCAAAGCCCATGAAAGGAGCACACTGGAAATGGCCGCCAACAACAATATAAATCAAATCAAATTTAAAAAACATAACTCAACCACCTATTACATACAAGCCTATGGACATGTAAATAAAATAGTCTGGTATAGAATTAAGTAGAAAAAGTGGAAAACTCTTCCCAAGAAAGCCCCAAAACACTAACATAGAACCTTAAGAAAACAACCAACATAGTAATAAGAATAGAACAGAAATACAATGCCAAGAGGGCCCACACAAACTAACATAGGCTATTAAACGTACCAACAGACTATCTATCTGCTACTGAAATGCAGACAATCAAATAACTTATCAGCAGCTACTGCTTGATAAGACAACACCAACACTACAGCTGGCCAGCATTGAAAACAAGCCTGGGTACCCGGGCTTAGATGCTATGGACAGTATAAATACAGCCTCAATAAAAAAAGATTTAAAAAAAGAATGGCAGGGTCATCTTCATCAAGCTTCAGGTATGCATTAACCCATGACTTCTTCAAGATTTCAATGAATTTGCCTCCCCAGTCAGCACCAGAGAAGTTCTGGAGTCCAAGGAGACCTTGACATTTGCGACAGCCAATAACCTGAACTCTCTCAAAGATGTCTATTTCATGTTTCTTCATTCCTTTGCCAGTATGAAACTTCAAGGATGTGGGAAATGTTATTTGTCTGCTGGCGACCAGATCAACTAGGAGCAGGAGTACGTCAGTGTCAGGTGACCATATCCAGATCCGTTGTGAAGCACCACAGACTGCAGATGCAAGGACTTGGTTTGGAATTAGTGTGTCAGCCTCTTCATGTGTATGAGCATACTCGAAACCATGTCCCTTGATATGAGTATCATACACGACAACCAGCACGAATGAACATTTGCTTGCAAAATAGTCCAGCAGTCCCTGGCCAAACAGGCATGTGAGTTTCCTCTTTGTTGTTGATGCTGACAGTAGGTCCTTGATGGACATAGTGAGCTTCATTTCAGGATGAACTTTGTACTCAATGGATGTAGTCGATCGCTTTTGTCAGGTCTTGTTCTTCAACGACTGATCCATGTATCGATCGAACACAACTCGACCCTCATCATAACTGGCCATCATCATTTCTATGCGCTTGTTGAATGCATCCTGAAGGTGTGAAAGCTTCAGCATCTTTGGCGTCTTTGTCATAGTCTGAAGTACACCCATCGCATCAATGATCAGACGTTTGACTGGGGGATCTTCCTGCACTATGCCAGGCACTAGCAGAACATCAAGGGACTCGACTGTGGCATCTTCAACTGTGTGCATCAGACTGCCTTTGTCAGCTGGGATGTACATGGATCCATCAACAGCACAGAGAGAGTGGGGCACCGTTGACATCTCATACTCGCCAATAGTCTCCTCAAGTTTTGGAACTAAACCTGGTCAGCTTCCTTGGATGATTAGAAATCTGCCCAGTAATTCACGCTCCTCACACGACTTGATGACTTTATCTCCAATGCATACTTTCATTATGTCCATCCAATTTGAGAAGGCCTTCAACTTGAACTTCTTCATCTTGTCCCAAACCAAGAGAGACGATGTGGAGGTCAAACGTTCATGAACAAACTCTTCGAAGCACTCTGACCCTTCTCTGCAGAGTGTAGAATATCATGCTTTGCCTCCTCCTGGCCGTACCGATCCCTCAGCACTTGAAGGTCGCCCTCATCCTCATGGAGCACAAATAGGTGAATCGGTTCAGGGTCGCTTACTAAGGCATTTAATCTTAAGTCTTGTTGACAATAGGTTTCCGACATTCACTATGATATCGAACGGATTTGAGTTCTTCTTCATTCAAACCGGATAACTGATTCAATAGTCTATGAATGTCACTTTGAGTGTCACCAAGATACACCCTCTCCTGGCAGCATCGTAAAAGTTCATCTGTCATGGCTGGATTGTTCACCAATCACCTGTTTGATTTGGCACATTCTTTACAAAACATTATCCTTCCCTGCAGACATATCGGCTGTATTTGATTTACTGATCTCGTTAATAATTCTGGCAAAGAGTATTTCCGACGGGGCTCAAAACTGTTTTAACACATTTGAAAAACATAAATTAAATCATGCTGATGACAATCATTTATATGGTCCATTTTAATTGGAGTATCTGGAATACAAATTTGACGTTCTGGAAGATCTGTAGTGAAGTCTATCACCAAGCTTCAGACCTGAAAGAAAAAATAGCATCATTAGTTTCAGTGTTCGGAGACCCTATATGATGAACCGAGAGTCAGCAAAAATACTTTCTGCTGCTTTTGAAGTGCCCACAATCACCTCAGTATGCTTAAATCTCCCAGAACTAAGAAATCGGATCATACATGATGAGGATACTTGCCGGTGTCCATCCGGAAGGCACATCAGTCAGAGTCAAACCCTAACTTGTCAACCGGAAGTGAAAACCTACACTTCCGGTTGCTTTGTAAGTGTCATAAATCAACTCAGGATACCTGAAAACCTATAAATCGACACTTCAAGTATGAAAATCGGTCAATAACTTCCGGAGATAGGTGAATGGTCATTTGCGGGGGGTCTCAAACGGAAATGACCCCCCACGAAGGGGGGTGGGGTCTGAAAATTTGGACCCCATCATTTTCTGTTAGCCTGAACCCTATTGAAGCCAGAACTGCAAAAAAAATCAATTTTAGCACAAAAATCCTACGGGAATACATATCATACCGCACTAATACGTCGGCGTACGTTTGCGGGATGCGTCGTAGTGTGACAGCCCCTTTAGTTAGACTCTGGTGTGACCAGACGGGGATGGCTGAATGAGTTTATCGTCCGGCTCCCGTTTTGGTAGGTCTGGGGATTTGAACTCATGGATTCAAACCTTCATCGAGTCAAACCGATGACTTAAAATTGATATTTCTTGCTTCCTATCGATGCGTTCTTCATTATTAGGATAAGGCCAGATTCTGACTGGTTCAAACCGGTTCTGACCTGTTCAAACCGTATCTGACCGTTTCTGACCATTTAAAACCAGTTCAGACTGGTGAGGACCATTTGAACTGGTTAGAACTGGTTGTGACCTGTTCAAAACGGATCTGACTGTTTCAAACCGATTCAAACCGATTCAAACCAGTTGTGACCGGTTCAAACCAGTTGTGACCGGTTCAAACCAGTTGTGACCGGTTCAAACCAGTTCTGACTGGTTCGATTTGAAAGCTGTTCAAACCGGTTTTGACCCTGGCTGAAACTGGTTGTTGTTCTTATGGTCAAACCGGGTCAAACCGGGTCAAACCGGGTCAAACCGGTTTTGACCGGAACAGACCAGTTCTGACCAGTTAATACTGGTTAAAACCGGTTAAAACCAGTTAAAACCGGTTCTGACCGGTTTTGACCCTGACTCAACCCGGTTCAAACCAGTTCAGACCATTTCTGACCGGTTCAGACCGGTTGAGACCTGTTCAGAGCGGTCCTGACTGGTGTCGACTGGTTCAAACCAGTTCACACTGGTTAAACCGGTTTAGACCGGTTCTGACCGGTTCAAGCCAGTTCAAACTGGTTCTGACCATTTCTGACCGCTTCTGACCAGTTGAGACTCATTGAGACCCGTTCTGACTGGTGTAGACCGGTTCAAAGCGGTTCTAACCGGTCTAAACTGGTTCAGACCAGTTCAAACCGGTTCAAACCGGTTCAAACCAGTTCAAACCAGTTCAAAACAGTTCAAACCAGTTCTGACCGGTTCTGACCAGTCCACACCAGTTCTGACCAGTTCTGACAAGTTCAAACCAGTTCAGACCGGTTCTGACTGGTGTGGAGGGTTCAAACCGGTTCTGACCAGTTCTGACTGGTCCAAACCGGTTCTGACCAGTTCAAACCTGTTCTGACTGGTAATGACCCCCGACTCAAACCGGTTCAAACTGGTTCAGACCAGTTCTGACCAGTGTGGACCGGTTCTGACCTGTTCAAACCAGTTCTGACCGGTTCAGACCGGTTCAAACCGGTTCAAACTCGTTCTGAGCGGTTTTGACCATGACTCAAAACGGTTCTGACCGAGTCTGACCGGTGTGGACCGGTTCAGACCGGTTCTGACCAGTTCTGACCAGGCTTTGGTTTGAACTAAGAATTGTATTTTTACCATTATTTTGAGCCGAATTATAAACACTGAAACACAGCATATCGTTTCAGGCGCAACATATTCCATAACTCCCACTTGGGAAGTGTAGGACTAGAACCGGGTGTCACAGTTTCTGCCGTCCGCCAGTTTCCGCAGTATGCATCGCTTCTGCGCATGCATCAAAATCAAACAGCATCATCACTAACCTTATAAATTTAATACAATGTTTTTGGTAAAAATGTTTTCTATATGTGTACCAAGCGATTTGTTTCTAGGTGGTGTGGTTATAGAGATATTTCACTTTTTCTGTATTTTCTGTATGAAGATTGCTCACGACCATTGACAATGCCTTGAGTTTGACTGTACGCACAGTGCAAAACATTAGTTTTATTCAAAATTAATAGAAATCAAGAACCCTAACCTTATAAATTTAATATAATCTTTTTGGTAAAGATGTTTTCTATATGTGTACCAAGCGATTTGTTTCTAGGTGGTGTGGTTTTAGAGATATTTCACTTTTTATATATGAAGATTGCTCACGGCCATTGACAATGTATTTGAGTGTAGGCATACCGCGGAAACTGGCGGACGGCGGAAACTGCGACACCGGACGTACTGGGGTAGCCTAGTCAGTTGACGAAAATATTATCTGGCTGCAAGTGGGTTTCAAGTGGTTAAGTTGCTGCTTTCCTATATATGTCAGTTCCTGACTGAAACCACACACTAAAGCCGTGTTCACACGGGGAATGTAAATCGATTCGTAGAAATCGACTTGCCTAGTTCAACGCACATTTCCCGTGTGAACGGGCGGCTGATTCGGATTACGCCTGATTACGCCTGAATCGATTCGTGTGATGTGGATACTGTAAACCACCTGTGGAGGTCGATTACGTGAGTCGATTTCTGTGATTCGATTTATTTTGCCCGTGTGGACGCACTGAGGCGGATTAAGCACCTCACACGCATGCGCAGTCGAAAGCTTACTTTGTTGACTTTCCGGTCGATCAAAAGTGCATATTATATAATTTGGTCTATGAACCTGCTAGAGGTGCACAGATATTTTTTTCATAATTTATTTTTAGGGTTTCACTGCCCAGCAGAAGTTTTGACCGTTCCAAACCAATACGGTTCAGTACATACATATTTAGTTCGAACCCACTGGCGCTGGTCAGACTAGACTTGCTCATGCGCAGATATCGATTTCCGGCCCAAGTACTGCCCGTGTGAACGGGCCGCTAATTCGACTCACCTGATTCGATTTGTCTAATTCGCTTCACATTTTGCTGTGTGAACACGGCTTAGGAGTAAGAGTGATTCGGACATAGACGTTCCAGCTATTGACAAATGGAAATATATACAGAAGGTAAATAGTTCTACCCTTGTCACATCTCAGGAACTGTTCAAGTCTGTTGTATGGACTATTGTTACCACATTGCCTACTAACCCATTATTGCCACTATAGACCTATTTCAATGTTTGTAAACATCGTGTATGCGTGCGCAGCTTGGCTGCAGAACGAATGCACACTGCCACTGAGTTTGCCGGTACACGCAGTGCAAAACATTTATTTTATTCAAAATTGATAGAAATGTAGAAGCCTAAACCTTATGAATTTAATATAATCTATTCGTTGAATATGTTTTCTATATGTATACCAAGTGGTTTGTTTCTAGGTGGTGTGGTTTTAGAGATATTTCACTTTTTCTGTAAGAAGATTGCTCAATGCGTTAAGTTTGTCGATATCCGCAGTTAGTTTTATTCAAAATTTATAGAAATCCAGAACCTGAACCTTATAAATTTAATATAATCTGTCTGTTAAGCATGTTATCTGTCTGTGTGCGAAGCGGTTTGTTTCTTTGTGGTGTGGTTTTAGAGATATTTCACTTTTTCTATAAGAAGATTGCTCACGGCCATTGACAATGCATTGAGTTTGCCAATACACGCAGTGCAAAACGTTAGTTTTATTCAAAATTAATAGAAATCCAGCACCTGGACCTTATAAATTTAATATAATCTGTTTGCTAAGCATGTCTGTTTGTGTGCCAAGTGGTTGGTTTCTAGGTGGTGTGGTTTTAGAGATTTCACCTTTTCTCTATGAAGATTGCTCATAGCCATTGAGTTTGCAGTGTGACTGGATGTTGTCCTGCAGCGAAGCAGCGCGCACACTGACCTAAATACACATGCTGACGTCATATGAAATTGGTCAATTTCGTCTGAAAGTAAAGAAATGCTCGAAATGCAAGCTAAGATGATGAAAATAAATAAATAAAATATAATACAAATTAATTAATTCGGTTATTTTTCAATTATTCGTGAATACTGATCAATCAATTGTGCATTTATGTGATACCCATTTGGTTACTACTAACGCAGCCTAGTCAGACCATTTGGGGGGAGGGGGGAATTAGGGGCAGTTGAACCAGTTGTTGACCATTGTATTGGCGATGTAATGACTACGGCTACTGGGTTAGGCCAAGCCATTGAATGTGTGGTTTCTCAGCCAGATTCGAATGTTCTGGATACTGGTGACTCTGGTAATCAGACAGTATTCATGACTCTAATATTGACGATAAATACATGAATATTTGGGATGGTTCAACTGCTCCCGGTGTTATTGAAAAAAGGAACCCAATTTCTGGTAATATTCCAGAACCTTCCATTGCTTCTACTCAGCTGGCACCAGCATCTGCCTTGAGTGAAAAGAAGGGGAACCCCCCCCCCCCCCCCCCACGCCCCTATATGGCTTCAGCATTGACTTTTCACACCTAGACGACTGCTAGAAAGCATTACAAATAATGTTCCGAAGAGTGCTTTGGTTCTGAATTCCAGGAAATTGTCGAGAAAATTGTAATGCTTGATCCAATGTACAAAGATTAGGATACTCTTGTGAGGTTTTGTCCCGATTTTATGGGGTTTCCTTTCCTAAGAAGCCTTTGAATGTTATCTTTAGACAGTATATGGGTGTGCAACTTGTGATATATGCGTAATAGACGTCTAGACCTGTGGTTAATATATGTTAACGAGATGCAGAGTTGGGGACAAAGAGATATGCAAATGAGATGACGTCATGGAAAGTTTAGCCGGCGGGTCAAGCGTGCCCTAGGCCGTGAATAAACCATTCAGTATCCAGAAGTCAAAGTGTTCAGACGTTGTACTTTCACACAACTTGTCCCTGAAGCTTGAGTTCAAGGTTTGAGTTTGATTCAAGAAGTAACATGTTTTACCCCTTTTTACCAAAAAGTTTGTGAAAATACTATGTTGCTTCCAAGGGAGCTATTACTACTATGAATATCATTATAAATTGGGGAACTTGAACAATGTATTGATGCTTGCTAGGACATAATAAGTGTTCACACTTCCTGTCTACCATTCGCTATAATAGAACCATTTCCAATATTGATTATGAATATTGTGTTCTGCTCCTTGTGTTATTAAGGAAGGATGGAATTTTATTTTTTTTAATTATAAAAAAGGTTTATGTATGTGTAGTAGTCTGTACATGAGCCCCACTACCACGCGGTGGCGGCAGACTCTATGCTGCACACCTACGCAGTTACCCTGAACTGTACTAGGTGGTGGCATGCTAGCCACCGGGCAGAGCCCCGTCTGGGCAGCCCTCTACTGTGTGTGGCTAGCACCCCCCCCCCCCCCCACCCATCACATTGGGGCCGTGACCATATCTCACCTTCTGCGTAAAGGCCCTGTCACACTACGACGTTTCTCACCAATAATATGGACCTGGTCCAGGTCTTTACTGCTTATTCTCTTCATAAATTAGTATGGAGGGGGTGTGAAAGCCAGTCTGCATAGTGGGCGCCCGTACCAAATTGATGGTGGTGGGCGTCCCATCGCAGGAGGGCCGTCTGTGAGTGCGAACGCTTCTGTGGTGCTTTCACCGGATTGCACTCTTGCCAAACCTGTTGTGGTGAATATGGGTGATAATTAAATTCCCAGTGCAGGTACCAGCATCATCGGGGAGGGCTGGGAGGTGTTATTTGGGTCAGGGGGGCGTATCTACCCCTGTGCGGGCACCTCTGGCCACGCCCGGGGGCGCTGGAGGCGTCAATATGTCTTCTCATCCCTCATATTGGACCTCATGTCTCTGACATTACGGTTATTCTGAGGGTAAGGATGGAAAATACTGTAAATCCAGCGTTAGGCGTCTTAAGCTTTACACCGAGCAAATGTCTAGAAACTCTGGGCCATCCTCCTGGTTGGATGCTCATTTAGGGGATGGGCCAACACCTGCACAGGTGGAGGCTGGCACTATAGATGCGTCCAGTCAGAAGAGAGTAACATACCTGGGCTTCCAGTTACTGTGGAAGAGGCTATGCGGCCAAAGCGCCATAGACCTAATACTCATAAACAATCGGCGGCGTCATTCTAAAACAGTGTCCGCCTCCGGCAGTGTTGTTTTCATATGAAGTAGCTCGAGTACCAGCAGTGACTCTGTGCCAGTTGGACAAAGGCCTGATGGGGGTTCGGATGCACCACCTGTGCGGCGATCCGAGCGGTTAGCATGACGGCGTAGATACCTGGTATGGGTGCAGTAGCAGGTATTGGGGCTACTCCACCCAGGTGTTGTACATTCTCCAGGGGTTTGGCATATATAAGTACTCCGATCCCTGTCACACAATGAGTTACGCAGTAAATATGTTTAGTTAACTTGACTACGCAGTTATTTGAGAGTGGTTGGGAAGGACCGGGGGCCCCCGTGGCACCAACAAATGGGTGCAGTTACGACTGTTCTGCGTAATGCCTCTACCCAAAGCCCTGTGTTTATTTTCTTCCATTTCTTGTCTAACAAACTAGTTATAACTGCTATGGAAGGGGAGTGTTTATCTTTAGCTCGAGCGTGGGTGCGTAGCTGTCTAGACTAGTGAGCCGGGGTAACTAGGTCACCTATACTGGGGCTGTTGGTGATTGTCCGCAGCCTCACAGTACGTAATGACGTAGGTGGGTACTGCGTGGGGTGGGGAATTCCCCTGCGGGGTGGCTTGGCAGGATTCCCTAAATGGGTCACACAGCTCGGATTGGTGGCGCACCTAGCATACACGGGCGAGGTAGGCACTCTCTGATTAGCACGCCGACTGGACTTCATTGACTTGCTCACGCAGTTGGGGGGTCCAGTCATTCTACCACCTACCAGGCGAGATACGCATTCCGCTGTACCTTTGTTTCAGTGGTTTTGCAAGGCCATCCATGGCTGTGATGGGCCTGTGTGTACTACGCAGAGGTGGTTCACAGCGTGTTCGGTGATCATCTGACATAGGGGAAGTGGTGTGACTGCGAAAGCGGAAAGCTGCTTTGCCACATGGCGGATGATAGTAATACAATTTGATTAAATTAAAATAGATATATATATATATTTATACTTCTCGGCTCAGCACTAAATTACAGGGTGTTGAGCCTTCTTACCCCCTCGGTAATCTCTTTGCAGAGGCTGAGGGTAGCGACACCACGGGCATATTAATTATTGGCCATTAGTCAGTGACAATGACTCTATAGAAGAGTTGCTGTCAAAGGTCAACCCGCAGGTGTTGCCCTGTTGGCAGTTGCCAGAGGCCTACGGAGGGGTGCGGTCACAGACTGATGTCTCCACCTGGAGTCGCCTTTTTTCTTGAAGATTTATACTGCCTATTATGGATAAGCCTGAATAGACTTGTTTTCACCATTAGACAGTTTGTCGATAGAAAGCCCGAGCCTACACTTTTACCGACCCAAGGGATTTTTAACCTCCCACACCACATAGACATGGTATGAGAGCAACTGGCCTTTGACGATGCTGTAAGTTATCCACAGCGGTGGAAATCCAAATTGGCAGAGGTGGCATGGGGAATCGAACCACCGACCTTCAGATTAGGAGTCTGACCTAGAAAAAAGTCAGACACTCTAACCACTCCACCACATAGAACACTGTACTCCACCTTGGTGGCAGTGGCCCCAGCATGTACAAAATTAAGAGGTCCCGGGTTGTCCTAGTAGATCTCGAGGAGCTTGCCCACTTTCAAGCCTTGCAGGTTTGCCAAGATCGGTTGGTCACATCGTCATTCTCATCTCGAATGGATCCGCCCTCTCTGAGCCCTGCTCTTGAGATGACGGCGCAGTCTCTCAGCAGTGGTTCACCAGGTTCACACCAGGTGGTACCACCGTCTGCAGTTGCTGACTGACCTCCTGCTCAAACTGCCATGAGTTTTGCATGTGGTGTAGCTGCTTCCTCCAGGCAGTTGACTCCCACACTGCATCTCATGCAGTCAGCATGGGGAGGTTCCACCAAGCCGATGGGCTTCAGGGAGTCTGACATTGGTCCTTTGGTAGATGTGGGCGGGGGGGACTCTTATAGTTCCTCCTTTACCCACCCGGGAGAATTACCCGGGAGATTTCCAAACCTGGGATGGATCTTTGAGATCACTAGAATTATTTTCTCCCAGGTTCAGCATCAGAGATAGGCTTCACAGCTACCGACGCAGATGGCAACGTTCAGATGACAGGTGGCAGTAAGGTGAACGACGAATAACTGTCCACGCAGGTGGCTGGTGCCCACCCCTGTCTGAGGGATTCTGGGTGTCACGTAGGGGTAATTAAAGACCAGCGACATTGGCAGTTTTTGTTTGTTTGTCCTCCTTAAGGGGATAGGCACCGCTATGTATATATCTATATTTAAATAATATACAAATATATACTTAATTAAATTGTGTGAAGTCACTATTTACATTTATAACCATGATGTGAATTAGCATTTCGTACTGCCCACTGTTAGTACTATGTTTATTGGCAGTATGATTGTTGATATACTATGAAAAGATGGTAGATATTACAAATACGGAAACTAGCCCTACTAAGTACTAAGGAATTCGAAATGACTATCACCATAGGGCGCAGTCCGTCTGGGTATGTGTACTGGCACAAACCAAAGCAGAACCAGGCAGGCCACGGTCATGCATCCGAATCACCCTGAAATACGAAATGGCTAACCATACAACACAGCCATCCCACCTAGTCGCAGTCCTGAAGGGTCCAGGGGAGTTCTGGCACACTGGTGTACTATCTAAGGACAGGGCATGGGTGAAAGGATGCTGTAATAAACCACAATGGGATGGGATCCTCTCCCACAGGCCTGTATGTCATCTGCGTAGATGTACATAGTAGGCTAAGTTATCATATACAGGTTAGGAAAAAACTTGAAAATTAAAAAAAAACTAATATAGAAACTACTAACACCCAAAACCGCAAAGGTTGGCCCGAGAAAAATCAGGTAAAGACTCCTGAGTGCGGGACCAGACCAATCCAGTACCACAGCTGTCCAGCGTTGAAAACAAGCACCCTCACAGGAGCTTATACGTTATGGGCAGAATAAAAAACTTGTCACAAAAAAAAAAATAAAAAAAAATGTCGTGGTGAAGAACTGAGTCTCTCCCGATTGGAGGGGCTAGTTACTTGTGTTTTGTCTGTTTTGCCTGTTTTGCAGCTCTTTGCTTCCTCTTGTCGAGGGGGTTCCACTTGTAGGGTATGAACAATTCTCCTCTCTCCCAGCAAAAAACATTCTATTACACCAACTACATAGAAGCTGGGAGAGGTCACTTAGGACGACATAACATTTAAAGCTCCTTTCTTCACCCAGATTCATGTCATGTTTGCCTTGCAGCTAGTTAGCTAGACTTCACTATATCTGCAAGCAGATCTCCATTGCACATATGAATACAAACATGTTTGTAAGGCTTCTCTCCCTTTCGAGATGGTTCTCATGTTGCCTGCTATAATTTTTCGATTCTCATCAGTTTGCATGCTGCGGAGAGCGGATAGATTTTGGTAATAAACCAGTTGGAAGCGTACTGTACTAAATCTTGGCGTTCTTCTGTGAGTGCGTGGCAGTGTGGATGACCGTGGGCCATCACATATGAATACATTACCAATAATTCAAATTTGCTGATGTTCCAGAAATGTGTATTGTTTGGGCTGAGCCGGCATGTAGGGTTCCAGTGAGGGGGGAAAAGTGAGGAACCGCCCAGGGTTATATAGCTTTAGTATTGCCTGAGGGGCTCACTTACTGAACTCCAGGAAGTTTTCAAATATATTTGTAAGCCTATATAGCAAACCACATAATATAGCTTAAAGTTGCGTAGTCCGATGATTTTGAATTTCTGTCAGTTTCTGAGATCAATATATTAGGCTGGTCGTTATAATCTACCTTGCTTCAGTCTGAAATAACTTATTTTAGGTGGCTAACTTTTGAGATATTTGAAGCGCAATCATACAAATTTAATTTTGGCATGCATGCCAAAACTATGACACCGTAGGCTTCTGCAGTGACAGGTTATAGTAAATTTGCTTGGTGTTCTGTTTTATGTGGTGACAAATGTTTGGTAATTGCACCAGTATCTAAGTTAGATATGTAGAATCAAATCTATATTTCTCTTTTGGTTTTGAAAATTTGATGTTTTCATCGGACTATGCAGCTTTAATGTCACATGGGGTTTCCTTTCCTTTCCTGCATATTGTTATAGTGGGGTGCCTGGGCACTCAGTCATTTCAAATTGATGCAAAAGTTTCGTTTTCAGTACCAATTTGAAGGTAAGGGTCTATAGAACCATTTTGGTTCGAGTGTCAAACTCTTAGATTAAAAAAAAACAAAATGGCCGCCAAAAACCAAGTTGGCTGCCTATTTCAAGCTTTTTTTCGCATTACGCCTCATAACCTTTGTACTATTGAACCTAGAATGATGATTTTGGTCTCTATACCTAGGTTTGCATGTATGAGTAATTGAATAAAAATAAAATAAACATGATTGGAGCATATCTTCTCTTATATTGAGTCCTACTTCCGAGTAACTGCTTAGTCAATTGCTTGAAAAACTCCTTGAACAATACATTTATTAAGAAAATGGCTAACAAATTAACCAAATTAACCTATATACATCATGTTAGTATCAGCTTCCTCATGGTTGCATTGATCCATTGGTGGACTGTTTCCAACATGGTGGACTTGATCACCTGCAGTGATGTAGACATTCTTGTCATCTGGGAAATGTTCTTCTGTTATCTTTTTTGAGAACAGGATGAGAACAGTTCCTTCTTGTTATCAACGTTCGCCAGAAAATTCTGCCAATTGCCTGGGATTTTGGCATTACCAGATATGCGTTGTCGGATGCCTGTTCCTCGTTTTTCCCTTGTGCCTCCTTTGATTGTCAGTGCACGATACTGGTCCCAGACAATATCTACTCTTGTCGATCGCTTCAAGTCGTGGCGAATTCTTGGGCAGAATACCTTGTCGAAATATGAATCAAAGGTCTTGCCTTGGACAGTTGTACCAGGAAGTGTGTGTATCAGTACTCCACCATCAATAATAATGAAGTCGTAAACATCTGGCGCTACTAGCTCCTCATTGACAGAAATGGTGCTACTTGTACAGGCTTCTGTGATATATACCAACAAATCTGACTTGGTACAAGAGTTGAGGGACCCTTCGGATGACAATGCAGGTGGGTATGGGGAAGATTTGTGATGAAAAAACTCCTCCAAATCCCCCCCGCGGCTGTCTAGTACAAGAAAAGCTTGCCATATAGCTCTGCATGAGGTTTGAAGTGCTGCATTTTCAGCTTAATTGCTGACTTCTTTTGTGTTTTCTTCTCATGGAACAACAGTAAGTTGTTTCGCTTGATAGGTGCTGTCAGAGGTGTGTCATTTGAGTCAAGCACACTCTGTCTGAAGTTGTTGTACTGCTCTTGTCCTATACACTCGACTTTATGGACCGATATGGCAGCAGCCGCAGACTCACACACCTGGTCTAATGTAACCAGGTCTCCACTGTGCTCCTCAAAAGGATTCCCATTGCTCAGCAACACCTCCATCAGGTCTTTGGCATGGCGTAGAAATCGTTGCTGAGATGCATATCCTTCCTCATGATGAGGGAGTTCTTCATCATCATCGTTATCGTTTGCACCAGTAAACTCATCAACGACACGGCTGATTTCCGGCCCAGTCATGATCAAGCGTTCCAGCATGTCCGGGTTCTCTGTGAGACCGATAATGCCACCAACTCCTTTCACCCTTTTGTTGGCTTGCTCGTGTGCTTGTGTGCTTGATCAGTGGGTAAGGATCAGAAACGGTGATTCCTTCGAGTTATTGTCCAGTGTCCCTTCTCAAACTCTACTTGGATGCTATCTGGTAGAACTTCCAGGTCTCGGATAAAGATTGGAATCCACCTGGCATAATTCTGGTGATCGAGAGCAAAGAACAGAGGCACAAGCTTCCACAGGGTAGTGACCATGAGTTCTAACTTCCGTTCCCGATGTGTCCGGATGAACATGAATATGATCTGTTGGTACTTGTGTACGAGTAGCTAGAATTTTAATGTTGGACTCTGTCTTACCCAATCCTCAAGAGCCATCTCGGTCCCACTGTCTTTGTAGGCTCGCTTCAGAAGGCTGTCGAGTACCATAACAGTAACTTGATGGGCATATCTTGTTCTCATTACATTAGATGCTTTCAGAAAAGCTGTGCTTCTGTCTTCACTAGCCCAGCTTTTTTCAGGGTTTCAGGCCATCCAGACCCACGCAGAAGATCTCCCATGGTGCTCCACAAAGCCATTTCAATGTGGAGCCCACCTAGCATAACCAGAAACTTGTCTTCCCCGAAGATGTCAGGGAAGGTCCACTGCATTTTGTTTGCTAGGTCATAGAGTGGTTGGTCCACTACCAACACAGGGACTTGGTGTGGGTTGAAGTGCTCAGTTGTTGTTTTCACCAGTTCCATTCGATGTCGAATCATTTCTGGAGTGGTGGCTTTTTCATGGAAAAGTGGCAGGAGGGCTTCAATGCCTTTTTCTGGTTGTCCAACAGTATCTGATCAAGCAGCATGGTATGAAGACCACATCGCTGGAGTGCGTTTTTCTGTATCAGAATCCACATATAGGGTGTCATGTACTGCAGTCATCCATGCCTGGTCGTGCTGTTTTTCCTCATTGAATGAACTTGTTGCCACTGGTTGCATATCTTTTACCGGAGGTTGGGTGACAAGATTTCGGCCCACAGGTGGTACAAATGTATACGAACGAGGCAGGATGGGTTCACTGCTGCGTGCTCCTCTTTGCTGTGCGTTGATTCGTAGACATTCTTGGTCCAACCCAGGCATCTGTGATGAAGGAAACTGAAATATTGAAATACCAGTTCCATGGGAGAATGAGCTTGCAGTGCGTGATGTGGGATTGTGATCCAAGTTATCCAGGGCTGCAACTGTGAAAATGTGGTGATGCAAATTTGTAGGACAGACTATATCAGCATTGTTCATTGTATTATCTGCAATAGCCTGTGCAAATCTAGTTTCAATGCTGAGGACTTTCATATATGACACACTCAGAGCATATTTATGTAGTAGTTCTACCAGCTTCTTGCTTCTTGTTTCGGAATGCAATTTGAGGGCCAGGAACACTGCCAGTGGAGGCTCACAATTCAAGTTCGTTGAAAGAGAAGTTATATTTAGCTTGGCCAACTGACTCACAGAGAGGATCTTCCTGGAATTCTCTTGTTCTGGCGATGATTTGGGTCCTGCGAGTAGTTGACGGAAGAAATACTTTATACATTGTGGAACAGATGATTCTTCGCAACCATTGGGAAATGAACCATCAAACTTGAATGTAGTGTCATGATCAAAAACAGCTTTCCGGAGAATCGATGCTGCCATTAGTAATGTACGTGCTTCCTCATCTGGTGTTTGAGTTGCATCTGATATGATCCTTCTAGCCATCTTCGAACAAACGATGAAAACTCGGTCTCGGATACCTTTCTCCTCTGTCAAATTTGGGAAGTGTTCCAGGACTCTATCCTTTAGGCGTGTCCCGTTCACAGTCTTCTGGATTCCATGTAGTTCTAATCTCTCGGTCATCATATCTGTCAGATCTTGCAATGCAAAAATTCTACAACCTCCAGTGACTTCTTCCTTTATAAATTGGAGCAATTCATTTTCTGTTGCGGCCTCAAGATTTTCGCTAGCTCTGTCTTGTTTACAAATCACATCGTAACGGCGATTGAACCCTGTGTAGCAATTCTGATGGTACTTGGCTTCAATGGCGACCAGATCGCCTTCAGCAAGGAGTGCCACAATACGCTCTTCCCCCAGCACGACTGCCTTATCATGTATCTGTTGGGTGAGTTTAACCTTCTGGAAAGAATGGTCTGCTTCCTTTGTTTCATCACCACAGAAGATACACAGATTACGATTAACAGCTGCATTACTCCGCCGGGATCTTTTTCTTACAAGAGTCAATCCTTCATTATGACTTTTTTTTGCATGGTCAAGTGCTGATGCCCTGTAAAGTTGACCTCAAGATTTATGCCAGGATGCATGATTCTTCTGCATGGATTCTTCATCTGGAAGTTCTATGTCTGGGTGGGGAGCAGCACCAATTGCGCTGAACTGACTTGCGAGCCTAGTGATTTCTCTGTAGGCTTCCTCTCTATGACTGGCGACTGGATTCGCAAGAGGACAAACAAGCACTTCCTCAGTTTGCTTTTGGCACAAAATACACAACTGCCATATCGTTGCCCCAGCCATCTCAGAAACAACCTGGAAAGACACCCAGAAAAAAGACCCCATTTGTATCATCACATTTTGTATTTATTGTCTCATTGGTATGAAATACCATATAAGATATATTCCAATCATGTTTATTTTATTTTTATTCAATTACTCATACATGAAAACCCATATATAAACACCAAAATCATCATTCTAGGTTCCATACGACAAAAGTTATGAGGCGTAATGCAACAAAAAAACGAAATTGGCAGCGATCTTTGATTTTGGCAGCCATTTTGAATTTCTTTATCTGAGAGTTTGACACTCGTAACAAAATTGTTCTATAGACCCTTACCATCAAATTGGTACTGAAAACAAAACTTTTGCATCAATTTGAAATGAAAAGAGGTAAATACCCATGCATGGCCCCCCACTATTATCACCTAGTGTGTAAATAACTAACTATACGCAGATTGCTCAGAAAGATTGGAGGCATTCGACTGGGACCTTTCCATCCGCAAGATTTAGGCTCTGCCCACCTGCGCAGTGAACTAGGTTTTCGAATGCAAAGAGGACCAGTCAAATGGCTTCAGCAGTTTCAGCCAATCAGAGCTGTTCTCTTCCATTGCAAATGGCTGCCCTGTATGGGGGCGGCCATTTGCAATCGAAAAGAACCCATCAGAGCTGTTCATTTCCATTGCAAATAGCTGCCCCCATAGAGGGCAGCCATTTGCAATCGAAAAGAACAGCTCTGATTGGCTGAAGCTACTGAATCTTTCAACCTTTCCATATCAGCCATCTTGAAATACACCATGTGACCTTATGGATGGAGCCACACGACACATTCAATTCATACGTATAGAAACCCACTTTCGGTCCCAGTCGAATAGGAATAGACTACATCACCATTCCAGCGGCGCGGTGCATTGTGGGATGCATCAGAGCAAAACAAACCCATGAGAAGCACATGGCACATGTAATACATTGGGTGCAGCTATGAAATGTGCTAGTTTCAGCTCATCTCAGCTCTTGTTTGAAACATAGAATACTAACTAAAAAATATATATAATAAATTAAGATATTAATCTTTTATCTAGCATTGCATTTACATCGATATAATATGCACATCTTATGCCATGTGCATTTAGATTTAGACAAATCTGGGCACTCAGACTAGGGTTAGAGCCATAGCCAGAGTCAGTTTTACTTATTTTATTCATGTTTTTATTTGTATCCTATGGTTAATGACATATGTAGAAATAGAAAATGAGTAGGGTTAATCAGATATCGGTTATATATTTCTTTGAAACAAGTTTTTGTTGACACATTTGACAATTTAAGAATTAGAACAAGAATTACTTATGACTAATCAATGGTGATGTAAACATCAGCCTGTAAAGTGACTGAAATTGTATGTTTCTTAGCTCAAAATGCTTAATTATGGAGAGTTGTGTCTTAAACATATTCATTATATTATTATTATATTGCATCCTTCCGTCCATTTTTGTGCCAAATTGTTATGTATGTTTATTAATTTTGAATAAGATTGAAGTTTTGCCCTATGCGTATCAGCAAACTCAATTGCTGTACGCCTTAGCTTTGCTGCCAACGCCGTTTTCAGCGCATCCGAAGTCGGAACCGTGATCCCGTTTATTTGTAAAGAAATATTTTGATATGCGTATAGAAAGGCCCAGTCGAATACGTCCATTGTCATAACAATATGGCAGCCACCTGGTGTGTACATAACTAACTGATTGCATATTGTGCTGTAGGAGAGGCAAGCCAATGTAGTCAACGTTAAGCAATGTTTGTGCCTTGAGACAGGAGAATGAGCAAAGAGATCGCGTAGTTACTCATTTTCCTGTACCAGACGGGATGAGTTAGAGCGTCCGTCTCCCATGCTGGTAGATCGTGGGGTCGTGGGTTTGAACCCCGGTCGAGTCAAACCAATGACTTAAAAATTGATACTTGTTGCTTCCTAGCCAGACGCTCGGCATTATTAGGACAGGGCAAGGACTGGTGTGCTCAGTGTCAGGATAATGTGACTGAGTGGGATACCAGGTCATGGTGCCGGCGGCCTGGTTTCCCAGTGGAACAGCACTATAAAGTCACCATGAGTGCGCACTGTCACAAGTCGGTCCCCATCCTGATATGACCTTAGATGTTGCTAGGATGTAAAACAACAACAAACAAATAAACAAACATGTTCCTGTCTTAAGGCAGACACATTGCCTAATACTGCCACCTAGCGGCACCCTCCTGCATCACAGTGGCTTTCTGCTGTGAGGGGCAGTAGTTCCATTACTTCAAACCAAGTGACAGCAACCAATCGGTATTCACCAAGTCGACTAGAATCTTGCTCAAATTAAATTAATATTAAAAGTTAATTAGTCAACATTTTCTAATTGTGTAAAAGTTTATAGGGTAACACCCCGTTCTCTGTGGTGGAGTGGTTAGAGTGTCTGACTTTTTTTCTAGGTCAGACTCCTAATCTGTCCCCAGTTCTGCCAATTTGGATTTCCACTGCTCTGTATAACTTACAGCATCATCAAAGGCCGGTTACTCTCATACCATGTCTATGTGGTGTGGGAGGTTAAAATCCCTTGGGTCGGTAAAAGTGTAGGCTCGGGCTTTCTATCGACCAGCAGTGGAATGAGGAAGACCAGTTGTCTATGACTGAAATTTCCCCTGCTTAAACAACTAATGGACCAAAAAAAAGGAAAATCTTAGACCAAAGTCTTACCCCCATCAAGGAAAGTCAGCTGTAGCAAAAGGTTAGTTGGTTGTTGGAGTTTTAAGTCCTCGCAACATCTAAGATTATCAGATGACCTGACATCCCACTTACTCAGTCACATTATCCTGACACTGAGTCAACCAGTCCTTGTCCTATCCTAATAATGCCGATCGCCTGGCTAGGAAACGACAAGTATCATTCTTTAAGTCATTGGTCCCATTTGACCAGGATTCGACCCCGTGGGTTCGAATCCCACGATCTACCAAAACGGGAGACGGACTCTCAACTCAGTCGGCGATCCCGTCTGGTCCGTATACAATGTCATGTAGAAAGGGGCAGCTGGAATTAAATAGGTCACGAGGCAAGGTGAAGGGTAGATAAAAGATTCACCCGGTACTTGTAGTACACGGGTGAAGACCAGCCTTATATAAAAACGGTCGAAAAATCGGGCTAATGAACTGAGCCTTTATGAGAGCCTACATTCACAATCTAATAAGCAACATTTATTCTTTGTAGATGTCTTCATATTTACCCGCTACCTTTGAGTTGAAAAATATAATAAAATAGCTAGTTTAATATGATTTAAAATTGAAATCGATGGCGTTCTATGGCCGCCATCTTGGATTTTTGCATTCTCTCCCATTTCACAAAATCTGTGCCAATATATGTAGCCATTTGATCATGGAAACACAGTTTCTACTTCATGTTCCATACTAAAGCTATTTTCGCCCGTATTTACACTACGTTGTCATTCACCCCTGTACTGGAAGTACGGGGTGAATCTTTTATCTAGGTGAAGGGGCGTCACATTCTTTATTCGTCTAAGTATGCTTTGCGAATCTTTCCTTGGGGAAACTTCTTTATAATTAGTGGATCGATGAGTTCCAACATATTTCAGTTCTATTTGATAGAGAAAGTCTAAGCAATTGTGTCAGCTTCTCCTGACATAATACTATGTCAACCTAACAGTTGAAAAGGGTCATTAAGAGCAATAGTCACAGCTAAAACCAATCGCAAGCGTTTAATATGGCGACAATGTACACATGGATCTGAGAATATAGTTGCTATTGACCTGATTAAAAAGCCTCTAGCCATAATGTATTACGTGAAACGAGTGTATTACTAATACTAATATAAGATTTGTTTGTTTGGGGTGGGGTGGGTTATGCCCTGGCAACATCTAAGGTCATATGAGGACGGGTACCGACTTGTGACAGTGCGCGCTCATGGTGACTTTATAGTGGTGCCCCACTGGGAGACCAGGCTGCTAGCCCCAGGACCTGATATCCCACTCAGTCACATTATCCTGATACTGTGCTAACCATTCCTTGCCCTACCCTAATAATGCCCAGCGGTTGGCTAGGAAGCGACAACTATCAATTTTAAAGTCATTGGTTTGACTCGACGAGGGTTCGAACCCGTGGGTTCGAATCACATGATTGACCAAAACGGGAACGATGAATAGTCATATTCGGTCAGGATAATTGTGAGTAGCTAACGTTGTTTTTGTCAGGTCATTGTCCTCTTTAATGGAAGAATGTGAACAAAGTCGTGGAATAATGAATAATATTTCTTGTTTTTTTTATTCAGCACCCTCCGTAGAGGCAGTAACAGTGATGGACTCTATTGACTGTGAATGTACATAACAGGCAGATCTAAATGGATGAGTGAGACTGTCTCAACGGTGGTAAGCAATATGGGACAAAACTTTGTCCATTGTAACGATCAACATACTATCTACTTATGCATTTGCTCAGGATAAACTGAATTGTTTTTTACATGGTGTTTCATAATCTCAATACAATACATATTGATTTGAAGCAAATGTCCTTGTGTTTTCAGTGTAACCGTTTCTGTGCTGTTTTGTGTCAATCGTTACAATGGACAAAAAAAAAGTTATCACCTTTTGAGACAGGCTCATATATATATGTAGATATACATGTGCATTCATATATACACACACATTAATGGCAACACATATTGTGAAACAGAGTGTGAACACACTTATCCGTGTTGAGCAGGGTAAATAAATTCACCAATACAAAAAAAAGAAATGCTATAGGCAAAGCATTAATGTTGCATAGTCCGATGAAGCATCAAATTTTCAAACCAAGACACTCACCTAGTTACGGTTCACGTGTGTAGCTTAGTCAGTGAGAGGAAAATAAAACAATTCTTCCCCAAATAAAAGAAAACATGGATTAGTGCGATAGTAACATAGTATCTCAGTTTGTCAGCACTATAAAACCGTCATAAGTGAACTCACATCCCGGGCAGAAAGCGGATGCTCTACCGCTAGGCCATCCTGTCCGTTGTGTACACTTTTTTAAATCTTTGCCCAGCACCATCATGTTTGCAACTACTATATATAAGCTATACAAGATACATGCAGCCAGTGCACTTAGGTCAAACACAGTGCACTTAGGTCAAACACAGTGCACTTAGGTCAAACACAGTGCACTTAGGTCAAACACAGTGCACTCAGCCAAAACACAGTGCACTTAGCTCAAAAATAGTGCACTTAGGTCAAACACAGTGCACTTAGACCAAACACAGTGCACTTATACCAAACACAGTGCACTTAGGTCAAACACAGTGCACTTAGGTCAAACACAGTGCACTTAGGTCAAACACAGTGTACTTAGCTCAAACACAGTGCGCTCAGCCAAAACACAGTGCACTTAGACCAAACCCAGTGCACTTAGGTCAAACACAGTGCACTTAGACCAAACACAGTGTACTTAGGTCAAACACAGTGTACTTAGCTCAAACACAGTGCACTTAGCTCAGACACAGTGCACTCAGCCAAAACACAGTGCATTTAGACCAAACACAGTTCACTTAGGTCAAACAGAGGGCACTCAGCCAAAACACAGTGTACTTAGCTCAAACACAGTGCACTTAGACCAAACACAGTGCCCTTAGGTCAAACACAGTGCCCTTAGGTCAAACACAGTGCACTCAGCCAAAACACAGTGCACTTAGACCAAACACAGTGCACTTAGGTCAAACACAGTGCACTCAGCCAAAACACAGTGTACTTAGCTCAAACACAGTGCACTTAGCTCAGACACAGTGCACTCAGCCAAAACACAGTGCACTTAGACCAAACACAGTGCACTTAGACCAAACACAGTGCCCTTAGGTCAAACACAGTGCCCTTAGGTCAAACACAGTGCACTCAGCCAAAACACAGTGCACTTAGGTCAAACACAGTGCCTAACCAAACAGTGACTTAGTCAACACAGTGCCTTAGTCAACACAGTGACTAGCAAAACAGTCACTTAGACCAAACACAGAGGACTTAGTTCAAACACAGTGCACTTAGGTCAAACACAGTTCACTTAGGTCAAACACAGTGCACTTAGACCAAACACAGTGCACTTAGTCAAACACAGTGTACTTAGCTCAAACACAGTGCACTCAGCCAAAACACAGTGCACTTAGACCAAACACAGTGGACTTAGGTCAAACACAGTGCCCTTAGGTCAAACACAGTGCCCTTAGTTCAAACACAGTGCCCTTAGGTCAAACACAGTGGACTTAGTTCAAACACAGTGCCCTTAGGTCAAACACAGTGCACTTAGACCAAACACAGTGGACTTAGTTCAAACACAGTGCACTCAGCCAAAACACAGTGCACTTAGACCAAACACAGTGGACTTAGGTCAAACACAGTGCACTTAGGTCAAACACAGTGCCCTTAGGTTAAACACAGAGCCCTTAGGTTAAACACAGTGCACATAGTTCAAACACAGTGCCCTTAGGTCAAACACAGTGCCCTTAGGTCAAACACAGTGGACTTAGGTCAAACACAGTGCCCTTAGGTCAAACACAGTGGACTTAGGTCAAACACAGTGCCCTTAGTTCAAACACAGAGCCCTTAGGTCAAACACAGTGGACTTAGTTCAAACACAGTGCCCTTAGGTCAAACACAGTGGACTTAGTTCAAACACAGTGCCCTTAGGTCAAACACAGTGCACTTAGACCAAACACAGTGGACTTAGTTCAAACACAGTGCCCTTAGGTCAAACACAGTGCCCTTAGGTCAAACACAGTGCACTTAGATCAAACACAGTGCCCTTAGGTCAAACACAGTGCCCTTAGGTCAAACACAGTGCACTTAGACCAAACACAGTGCCCTTAGTTCAAACACAGTGCCCTTAGGTCAAACACAGTGGACTTAGTTCAAACACAGTGCCCTTAGGTCAAACACAGTGCACTTAGACCAAACACAGTGGACTTAGTTCAAACACAGTGCACTTAGACCAAACACAGTGCCCTTAGGTTAAACACAGTGCACTTAGACCAAACACAGTGGACTTAGGTCAAACACAGTGCACTTAGACCAAACACAGTGCCCTTAGGTCAAACACAGTGCACTTAGACCAAACACAGTGCCCTTAGGTCAAACACAGTGCACTTAGACCAAACACAGTGCCCTTAGGTCAAACACAGTGCACTTAGACCAAACACAGTGGACTTAGTTCAAACACAGTGCACTTAGACCAAACACAGTGCCCTTAGGTTAAACACAGTGCACTTAGACCAAACACAGTGCCCTTAGGTCAAACACAGTGCATTTCACTGTAATCTACATTAGAACAAATGCGTGGGAAGAAGCTGACCCAGTTTGGTCGTCAGGAGACACAATATGTGGTTCTAGGTGCAAAGTGAGTCTAAAGTGTAGGACCTATAGTGAAAGATAGGGCTGGGAGGCACTTCCTGTGTGTATACTGAAGCTGCGAGCCGGCCTGCTGGTAATGGCACCAAACCCAGCTGAAGCTGCCACTTAGTGTTCTTGGTCGGAGCTTCAGTTCTTCTTAAGGGACCAAGAAAACTCGAAATACACATATTATTAATTAAAGATTTCACTAGAAACAGATAAGTGTTTGTGTGGCCTCAGGCTGATAACAGCAAGAGTTGATAACAGTAACGGTGCTTAGTTACCCATTGTTAAATATAGCACCTTTTATTCAGCAGTTTTGGGATGACATTTCAATGGATCAAAATACACACAATATAGCCATCAAGGCATGCTACACTTTTAATAATGCAAATGTGTATAAGTAATAATTATTAGTAAAAAAAGGATATGTAATATATAGACATAAATTTATAAGTTAGGGACATAATATATATTTCTAAAAAGGTCATAATATATATTTCTGAAAAAGGTCATAATATATATTTCTGAAAAGGTCATAATATATCATATTTCTGAAAAGGTCATAATATATAACATTTCTGAAAAGGTCAGAGGTCAGAGGTCAGTGTCTGACTACTGCCTAATGCTAGAAATTTACCCGAACATCAACTTATCAGAATCGTCAGAACCGATTACTGTGGTGATATATACACAGTGCAATAATAGTTGTGAACATATACACAATAGGATTAATAAACAGTGTTCATTGCAGAGAAGAATATTATTCTATTGTCTGAACAAAAGGCCAGCACATACCGTATTTCCTTGATTACCAACCAAGGAGTTTATTGATGTGGTGCTATCCTTGGAGAGGTGGCAGAAGGGTAGGGTTACCATTTGAGGGTTTATTTATTGTTTATTTCATTGACATCTTGTCGTCATAACTGATTAATAGTTGAGACTTGGGATGTTGCTAGGACAAAAACACCAAACAAACAAAAATAACCATACGTATTTGATTAAATTTATGTACTAGTCTACAAAATCTTTAAAAGGAATTGTGCATGTTGCGGCGGCAACATGGGTAATTCTGGGCACGGGATCAAACTCCTCCTCCACCACCCCCGGCTATGGGCGACACTGCCGCCACCTGGTTCCACTTCCCACACCTCCCCCAGCACTCGCTCCTATGGGCGACCCTGCCGCCACCTACACTTCAACCCCAGTACTGAACCTCCCCACAGCGGCCTCCCCGCGCCTGGCCGGCGCGAGCCTGAGCAGCTCACACCGACCAGTGCGCCCGAACCTGCCGCGTGGCTCTGGACGCTGTACGACTTTCTAGCCATCCCACCCACCCATCTAACAGATAATAGGGTTGATCGCGTGGTCCAGCCTCCCCTTGAACAATATAAACTCCACTTGAACATTTGAACAATTGACCTCTGTACCATGAAACAAAAACCTATTAAAAACCCATTATATACTGTTTGTGCCTCGTGTCTTGAATTACCCCAAGCTACTTTGAAACTCTGCAAAATCTTAAAAATATTTAACCCAAGCTAGTTAGAAACTCGACAGATTGTTCAAGTACCTATTATGGATATGGGTGTAACCATTTAAAAAAAAAAAAAAAATACTGACTGTGTCATACTTTATTTATGCTGTCGAGGGGCGGATGGTAGATATTATACGAGGGATGGATTTGTTGGTTTGAATCCTAGTAAAGAGTTGGGGGTAGAGGGTTACAACTATTGCAGGAACTATGGTGTATATTACATATAACAAATATATTTAGATATATACACCATATATGTTCGCTATAATCTATTATGGGAATATAAACAAGGACACTATCACATTCAGTTATATCAATATTGTTATACTTGAACCGTGACTAGTATATGCCAGTGATTAGTTCCAGGTTTGGCCACACCGGCGCCACCTGTCAGGGGCTCTGACCTATAAGCCATCTGTGTCTATTCAATTCAATTCTTTATTTCAGACTCAGGATTATTGTAGTTACATAATTTGATCCATAGTAGGTAGATATAAAAATTAATGGGAATAGGATATAAGTAATAGTATGAATACTACCATACTAACCAATATCAAAATGTTGGTCTACATACGGTAGTTTGTACCAATGCCTCCATATCCCTCCTCTAGTCGTTATCGCATCCAGATCCACTCGGATGGTCAATTCTTTACTCATATTGATATCGTTACATTGACATTCAAAGAAATACGGTATCCATGAACTTTGGCCTTTCACTTCAGACTGCGTTTACCTGCATATGCGCAAACCTAGGGAACTCCAGGATGCTCAAGATTAACATCATACACAATTCCCTAGTCGTGGGAACTTTACAAGGGTAGCGCAGGATAGCCTGATAGCTATATCGTAAATAACATAGGCACAATAAATTATACAAAACAGTGTCTTTATACGAGTGTAAATACCAGAAGGTGCCACTGCTGATGTTACAGGTGGCGCCCCTGTTGGCTTCCCACCTCACTAAGCGACTACTTGAAGCTCTAACAGCCACCACCACCATTGCACAATAATTGCCGTAAACGCTGACTGAGAAAACAAGTAGATATTAATTACCATTTCCCCCCAATGCTACCATGGTGACATATTTATATTGATGTTGGATCTACTGGTGGCGCTCTCTATCGGCTTCTCAACTCACTAACAGAGGACCACAAGCTCTACCAGCCACCACCAACCGCAAAACAATAATTTCTGTAAACGCTGACTGGGAAAATAAGGTAGATATTAATTATCATTTCCCCTCAATACTACAATGGTGACATCTTGATGTGGCGCCCTCTATCGGCTTCTCACCTCACTAACCTATGACGCACCACCATAGAACCGGAAACGCTGACTGAGAAAACGGAGTAGATATTAATTATCATTTCCCCCTAGTGCCACCACAGTGACATCCTTATATTTATGTTGGATGCACTAGTGGAGCCCTCTATCGGCTTCCAATCTCACTAACGGGTGACCGCAAGCTCAGGGAGCTACCACCAACCGCGGAACAATTATTGCCATACATGATGACTGAGAAAACAAGGTAGATATTAATTATCATTTTCCGCCAATGCTACCATGGTGACGTCTTGATGTCTACTGGTGGTGCCCTCTATCGGCTTCCCATCTCACCAACACCTACTTCCCGGCTGACATCATTGTGGCTGCCCGCCTGAAGGCGCTGATGACGCCGAGTGGCTGCAGCAGCTTTCGGCGGATGATGTTAGTCTTGTCGATGACGAGGCGGTTCTCCGGGTCGATGTTAAGTCCCTCTGAGTCGTCGACCTGACGTGCCTTCAGGAAGCCGCGCATGATGGCATCGCCCACATACATGGAGTCACCCGTCAGTGTGTCCTGGAAGGCGCCCGTCTCCTTGTTGAGGATGCCCCTCCGCAACGCCTCCTGGAACGTCACCGTCTTCTTCTGGCGTCGATCGACGACAGCACGAACGGCATAGGTCTTCGTGACGACCTCGGGATGCTGCTGGGAACCAGCGCCTTGGTAGTCTACGCTGATGAAACCTGCGTCGATGGCTTCGGCTATGAGCATTTCGGCACGTGTCTTCATATTGACGAAGACCCCGCGCGTCTCGTCGATGATGCCCTTCTTGGAGGCCTCCTTTGGTATAAGGACTTGGCCCGTTGCCAAGTCCTTGACGCTTCTGATCTCATATGGTTGGACCAACATGCGTGTCGTTTTTACGGTGATGAGGCCGAAGGTTGATTTCTTTTCCTGCGACCGCTTCGTGGTGGTAAAGGACACCTTGATGAGACCAGCGGACATGGCCTCTGGAATGGGCATGCGCTGTAAGGTCACCGGGTTGAAGTAGATGCCCTCCCCGGGGTTGATTATCCCGGCGATGACGGCGTCATCCATTGACATCTCGTGGTCGGTGCGCGGGTCAACAACGGCCCGGATGAAGAAGGTCTTCTTCTCTTCCATTTCCGCTGACAAGAGCTGCTCCGTTTTCGCAGTTCTCATCTCGCTAGCCATGCCGAAGGTAGAGTCCTCGACTGTCGAGAGCGCGCGTCCCAGTTTTGAAGCGGTCGACATCTGCACAACTTCCTCAATCTCTCCGGTAGTCTGGATAGACTCTTGGTAGCCATAGGACAGACTGTCCCTGTCCCCTCCATCCACTCCATCCACCCCATCTGCTGCTGCCCCCTGCAGGGAACCCGCCTCATCTGACACCATCTCCTGGAGCGAAGACAGCGAGCGCTCGAAGTCATTGAAGCGTAGCTCTGTCTGCCAGAATCTAGAAAAAGGCAAAGAAAGCACAGAATGGGGTTAGTCTCAAACCACAGCGGTGTCGCGTTAGTGAAATTGTATCATGACTGAAAGACTTTATTCATATGAACCGGTTGGAGAGCTTACCTCGTTTTAGCTATGGTGGTCATTTGACCACCGAGTTAATTACCAAGGTCAGACTTTATATAAGATTAATGTGCTGTTTGACTAATTTGGCTCTGACACACTGAGTTTTAGGATGTTTTCATTTTGGAATACATCACTAGAAAGCAAAAAATTATATCTAAATTCCTGAATATTCCCAGGACATTTAGTTTGGACCGGATTGAGTACATTAGCAGTGAATATCAGGAAATAATTCATTAGTTACAAGAAATGGCTACAGGACATAACTGCCCATGCTACTCCTGCGTTGGTTTAGCCATAAGTCCCAAACAATAGGGACACCTCCAGTCAACCATGGGTGTATTATGCTCGTATGTGGCACACCCAGAAACTACCATCTGCTATTGGCGGAGGTCCTGTGGGGACTGTTGTCCGTCATGTAGATATAGTTTTGTTTGCATATATATAAATATATATAATATCATTCACTGTAATTATACATCTTATGCATAATCACCAAGAATATAGCTTTTCTTGCTGATACAGCAACATCAACAAAAACATGACCCCAAATATTAATTCATTTATATTTTATTTGTTATGAAGAATATTATTTCGGGCGAAGGGGGGAGGGGGGAAGGGAGGGGAGGAAGAACCGGCGTCAGAAGACCGGGAGTTCCGGCGCAGGATGGCCGGGAGGCCCGGCCCTGGAAGGCCGGGAGGCTCGGCGCCAGAAGAGCGGGAGTCCCGGCGATGGATCATATAAATATACATATACAGACATATATACACACATATATGCATTATAATATATATATATATATATGAATCATGTATATATATATATGTATATATATATATTCATATATCCATGTATGTACATGTAAGCCGATATACACACACATATATATGCTTATACACACATATATGGGTCATTCTCAGAAGTTGTGTACCAACACTGTGACATCAGTACCACAAAATCAAAATGTTGTCAAAGTCCTATAAAAAAGCTTCCTCAATGTGTATGTCCTACACAACCACAGAGTCGGTATTCGTCCTGATATGACCTTACATGTTGCCAGGACATAAAACTCCAACAACCAACCAACCTTTTGATCCCTGCATAATCTACCAGTAGGGGGCGTGTGGTAGTCCGTAATGAGTCCCACCACCACAAGGTGGCAGTCTCGACTGCGCTGACATTTGGCAGTCACAAGGATCGGCAGGTGGCAGCACACTCGCGGCGGCGTTCCCTTTACTGGACTGCCTACCACCCGTTACCAGCAGCCACCCCCTCCCCAACTGGAGGTTACGCGGAACCTGGCTGGGCAGTGGCAGAGTATATTTATTCTGACCTAGGTGGATTAAACAAGGGAAGGCCCCCCCCCCCCCCCCCCCCCAGGAGTGAAGAATCTATGACGTCATTGATTACTCCTTATAGGAAGAAAGTTTGTTTTATTTAACGCTGCCTCTAGAGCACATTGATTTTTATCATCAGCTATTGGACGTCAAACCCATGGTCATTCTGATATATTTCTTTGGAGGAAACCTGCCGCCACCACATAGGCTACTCTTTCCGATAAGCAGCAAGGGGTCTTTTATATGCACTTTCCCACAGACAGGACAGCACATACCACAGCCTTTGATGAACCAGTTGTGGACTACTGGTTGGAACAGAAAATAACCCAAACTGCAAATGTGTCCACTGAGCAGGATCAATCGGATGACCCACACCTTCACAGGTGGACACTCTACCGCCTGAGCTACGTCCCCTTCCCCTATTCCTTATAGGAGTACAATCCAGTCCCAGCACTCGATTATGGTGTATGCTACGGTGTATACTACAATATACTTGAAATTGTGCCGCTTGTTGTTAGTTGGTCTGACAGTCGAAAGGACCCGCGTTTCGCAAATAGGTTAACTATTTAGATACTTCATACAAATGTTGCTAGAAAGATATCACCAATATCTCCATGTATGCATGAATCAATACTCATATGGTGGTCTGTGGTTTCAAACTGGATTCAGAGCTTTGACCTTTGACCTTGTCCAGTATGAAATCACATGTCCTGATCCATGTATCACATACAGATTATTGGTCATGCTCTTTATGTGGCATTAAACAAATACCAAAAAAAGCAGTGTGCCTTACATCTTATTGAAAATGCTAAAGAGCTTTCATGAAAATATTAAGCCCCAAAAGAAAATGGTTATTATATTTTAAATATTATTTAAACATTAACAGAAAACATGATGAAAATGCTATTCACTACCGAGGAACACATTTATTGAATTATTTCTTATTTTTACCTGGCTACAGTGTTATGTGCAATATTAGGGACTAACCACTATTTAATATATCAACGTGAATTTAGGTGCGCAAACAGTTGGGTGCTCGTAAAATCTGAAAATGCCTAAAACTCAACACAGCGCAGCGATACTTACTTAGCGAGGAACTTCCTGGAGCAAGCATAATTCAAGATGGAGGAAAGTTAATAGAAAAGAGTTGAGTAGAGTCAGAGTTTAGCTTTTTGTGTTCGAAGAGATACAATACAACAATAACGGTTAGTGTCTATAAGTATTAACCAGTAGAAACACGTTACACTACACTCACTGGTCCAATATATAAATAGCCAGGTTGTGCTGCTCATCTTAGAACTGTGTTCATCATACACTACGCGACAATTTGTCTTGACTACAGTCACCTTGGTCGTAATGCTTGCATTGCGTTTGATTCGGCGGCAGGGAAGGGGACCCCCCCTGCCTCTGGCGGTTATCCCCTTACTTCATTCCTGCGCTTCCCCCCCTTATAACCCTGCCTCCTTCCTGCCTCCAGCCACTCGCCCTCCAGCCTCGCCACGCGCTACTCCTCTACAGCCATATTTTCTGCACTATAACTAGCCAGGTTGTGCCACTCATCCTAGAACTATGTTCATCATACACTACACAACAATTTGTCTTGACTACAGTCACCTTACAGTACACTGACTGGTCCAATATATTACTGCACTAGAACTAGCCAGGTTGCGCTGCTCATCTTAGAACTATGTTCATCATACACTACACAACAATTTGTCTTGACTACAATCACCTTACACTACTCTCACTGGTCCAATATATTACTGCACTATAACTAGCCAGGTTGCACTGCTAATCTTAGAACTATGTTCATTATACACTACACAACAATTTGTCTTGACTACAATCACCTTACACTACACTCACTGGTCCAATATATTACTGCACTATAACTAGCCAGGTTGCGCTGCTCATCTTAGAACTGTGTTCACCGTACACTACACAACAATTTGTCTTGACTACAGTCACCTTACACTACTCTCACTGGTCCAATATATCATTGCACTGAGCTGCTCATCTTAGAACTGTGTCCACTGTACACTACACAACAATTTGTCTTGACTGCAGTTAAACAAAGATCAGCACTAATGGCAGCAGGTTCGGACCCCATAGACTTTCGCCATTGATCTCTTATTTTAGAACCTTTACATCTTTCAAACTAACTTAATTGACTTCTATTTTTCTTTCAAAAAAACTAGTTATATCATAAAGTATATCCAGGAAAATACAATAGACGAGATCACCGTTCTGACTGCACATGCGCTGAAAAAAGCATTGGCAGCAAAGCAAAGGCGTACGGCCATTGAGTTTGCCAATACATGTAGGGTAAAACTTTGATTTTATTCAAAATTAATTAAAAAATACATAACAATTTGTCACAAACATGGATGGATGGATGCAATATAATAATATAATGAATATGTTTAAGACACAACTCTCCATAATTAGCATTTTGAGCTAAGAAACATACAATTTCAGTGACTATACAGGCTGATGTTTACATCACCATTGATTAGACATAAGTAATTCTTGTTCTAAATATTAAAATGCCAAATGTGTCAACAAAAACGTTTTTTAAAGAAATATATAACCAATATCTGATTAACCCTACTCATTTTCTAGTTCTACATATGTCATTAACCACTCTAACACTAGTCTGAGTGCCCAGATTTGTTTAAATCTAAATGCACATGGCATAAAATGTGCTGATTATATTGATGTAAATGCAATACTGGATAAAAGATTAATATTTTAATTTATTATATATATTTTTTTAGTTGGTATTCTGTTTCAAACAAGAGCTGAGATGAGCTGAAACTAGCACATTTCATAGCTGCACCTAGTGTATTAGCATGTGCCATGTGCTTCTCGTGGGTTTGTTTTTCGTCAACGCATCCCACAATGCACCGCACGGCTGGAATGGCGATATAGTCTACTGTCATGCACCTACCTGTTAACTGTAAAATAACCTGACTTATTTATTGCATGTACCTCGCTAAATTAATTTTGGCAAGCTTTCCAAAACTCTAACACCATAGCCTTCTGTAGTAACAGGTTCTATTAAATTGACTTAGCATTCCTTTATGTGATGATACATGTTTAAAAGGTGCACACATATTTAAGTTAGATATGTAGAATCAAATCTAGAAAGTTGTTTTGGTTTTGAAAATTTGATGTTTTCATCGGACTATGCAGCTTTAAACAGAAGAACCAAAAGACGGGTGCTCTGGTGAAATAGCTGATTCAGAGGATTACAAATTAAGGCACAACCAAAGCAGTCATCACTCCGAATATGATCTGTGAGGTTCATTCTCCATCTAGAAGGAACAACCAAAGTGGCAGCCAAACAAGGTTCGACCACCTGTAGTAGCGAGGTGTTACCTACTTGGACAGGTAGGCCCGGGATACATAGTGTAGTATTGAGGTTCTAACTACTTGGACATATAGGCCCAGGAGACATACTGTAGTAGTGAGGTGCTACCTACTTGAACACGTAGGCCCCGGAGACAGACATACTGTAGTAGTGAGGTGTTACCTACTTGAACACGTAGGCCCGGGAGACAGACATACTTGTAAAATATTCCGATAAAACGCATTGGTGGGGAATGGAAATGGTCTATAATGGAGTACAAATGGTCTATTAATGTAAATCATATATGGGGCCAGGTGCATGAATGTATTTATGTAGTTGCTGGTGATTCTTTACTTGTGGTCAATAGTCATTGTGTATTAGGTAGATAGTGTGAATGAGGCACTAGTGATAGTGTGTAAGGAGCCTCAAGAGCTCTACTCACTACCCCTCCCCCCACCCCACCCCCCAATTGTTAGTCACGGATCACCACACACACAGCTCAGGCAGGTGCAGGCCAAGCAGCCACACCGCATGGTGGTGGTGGGCAGATCACAGTAGCCATGGTGACACCAGAATGCTTACTGTTCATTGGTGGAACTATAAATGCTTGTTGCTGATTGGAGATAATGGCCAGGTGGTAATGCCATACCAGATCCATGTACCGCTATATAATAATAAACCTGAGGGTACAAGCTCTCACTCTACTTTCATACTTTATACTCTTCCTTTCTCTTCTTGCCTGTATTGATTTCCTATAGCCTGCCTACACAACCCACAGATGCCAGCCGTCAACTTTACATACTTTTGTAGTCAGGTGCTACCTACTTGGACATGTAGGTGCGGGAGACATACTGCAGCTGCTCCCACTTGTCGACGATGAGCATCAGCTCGGGCGACCTGGAGGCCTCCACGGACACCTTCATGCTCTCCCACTGGGCCCACAATTCCTGAAGACACAATGCGGCACTGTAGCAGGTGAACTGGACACAACGTGCATTTATAAAAATGGAGCAGGGCCTATCGGATGAAGTTATGATTAAACGAGGAGTTCGACAGGGGTGTGTATTGTCACCATGTCTATTTAACCTGTACACAGAGATGATTTTCAGACACATTGAAGATTGCAAGGGAGTGACAATAGGTGGCATGAACGTCAACAATCTTAGATATGCCGATGACAGTGTAATACTAGCAGACAGTGAGAAAAACCTACAAGATATAGTGAATAGAATCAATAAAGCTGGAATACTATTCAACATGAAGATGAATGCCAGGAAGACCAAAACAATGGTTATAAGTAAAAAGACAGATAAACCAAATGTCAATATAACCATAGATGGCACAAACATAGAACAAGTATCCGAATTCATATATCTCGGACAAAAGATTACAAATGATGGGAGATGTGAGGAAGAAATTAAAAGAAGGATAACAATAGCCCGAACAACATTCTCCAAAATGTATAGAGTGTTAACATCAAGTAAGATATTAATACAAACAAGGAAGCGTATTCTTCAGTGTTATGTGTGGTCTACTCTAATGTATGGGGCAGAGACATGGACAATCTCTAAGAAAATGTACAAACGTTTAGCAGCATTTGAGATGTGGACTTATCGAAGGATGATGAAAATATCATGGACAAAGAAGATCACCAACAAAGAAGTTCTCAGAAAAATTAAAAATAAGAAAAGCTTGTTTGCCACTATACAGACAAAGAAACTTATTTATTTTGGCCACATCATTCGTCAGAGTTCAATATACCGTACATTGTTGGAAGGGAAGGTGAATGGCAGCAGAGGGAGAGGGAGACCAAGAACATCATGGTTTACAAATATTTCACAGTGGACAGGCTTGAATTATTCACAGTCTATCAGAACAGCACAACATCGGGACAAGTGGAGAACCATTGCATCCAACCCTCGACTAGAGGATGGAACTATTGATTGATTGATTGAGCAAGTGAACAGTTAGAGAGGGGCTTTGCACCAGGATAGGAGAACCTAGACCAATATAAGGACACATATCCATAGATTGTTTGTTCCCTTGAGGCGTGTTCCCTTGTTCTGTGTTCACTTGTGATCTTATGACAATGAACCTGTGTTTTGCTTCATAGCCGTTCCCATAGGTTGGACCCAGGGACCATATGGCCTTGTGCACGGCACTTGTGATACATTGTACTGACTGGAAACATAGAGAGTGAACATGTTCATTGTCTGTGTGGCGTGTCACAAGATCACAAGCGAACATGGGACAAGGGAACACACCACAAGGAAACAGTCTCTGGATACACGGCCTAACAGAGATACATCCATAGTATGTGCTTAATTCAATACCGACATGATTTCACTAAATTGAACACTTATTTCAATTGAGACATTTTTATGATGGCGTTCACACCTATTTACTACTACCAAAGACAATGTAATTGCCATTTAATGCGCACCTTATTTGCGTGGGATGGCACCACTGTATGATTATTTCAGAAATTCCTATATGAAAGCGCTTAGTGGCATGTCTTGTTGTACATTGCCTTTGATGGTATAGACCATATTTCTGTTTATATAATTATATATATGAAGACTTCAGGCACAAAACCCTGAAACCATGTAAACGCCAATCCAAAAATGGAGTTAAACATTGGAATCAAACCTTGAAAAGGTAAATTTTTGTTATATTACTACTGTTTTGTTCATTGCCCCATAACCGTACAATCATATGAAAAGTGGAATTTGTGAGAATTAAGATTATTTTCAGGTAAAACTCTTTTATTTAAATGATATATATATATATGCGCACTCACCCTGTACTTCTTCATCAGATCCTCCAGCATGGTGACCTGTACAACCAGCGACATTTGCACTCCCTCACCTGTGTTGGGCACATACACATCATGATTTATTACGTGAGGTATAGAGTACTTATGCAAATATTATTCATGTATGTAATTCTCTTGCTTTGTTATTATCTTGTTCTATTCGCTGCATCTACTGCTGTAACCTCCTTGGTTGGAATTACTTTCTTAACCAGAATTACTGTTCTATATCCTGGAATGTGATCATGCACCGTTTCTTTCATAACCAGAACTGTTCTGGTATGTCCCTAAATGTGCTTATACAACTCTACTGTTACTTTCATAACCAGAACTGCTGCGGTATATCCCTAAATGTGCTTATACAACTCTACCGTTACTTTCATAACCAGAACTGCTGCGCTATATCCCTAAATGTGCTTATACAACTCTACAGTTACTTTCATAACCAGAACTGCTGCGGTATATCCCTAAATGTGCTTATACAACTCTACCGTTACTTTCATAACCAGAACTGCTGCGCTATATCCCTAAATGTGCTTATACAACTCTACCGTTACTTTCATAACCAGAACTGCTGCGCTATATCCCTAAATGTGCTTATACAACTCTACAGTTACTTTCATAACCAGAACTGCTGCGGTATATCCCTAAATGTGCTTATACAACTCTACAGTTACTTTCATAACCAGAACTGCTGCGGTATATCCCTAAATGTGCTTATACAACTCTACTGTTACTTTCATAACCAGAACTGTTGCACTATATCCCTAAATGTGCTTATACAACTCTACTGTTACTTTCATAACCAGAACTGCTGCGCTATATCCCTAAATGTGCTTATACAACTCTACAGTTACTTTCATAACCAGAACTGCTGCACTATATCCCTAAATGTGCTTATACAACTCTACTGTTACTTTCATAACCAGAACTGCTGCGGTATATCCCTAAATGTGCTTATACAACTCTACCGTTACTTTCATGACCAGAACTGCTGCTGTATATCCCTAAATGTGCTTATACAACTCTACAGTTACTTTCATAACCAGAACTGCTGCTGTATATCCCTAAATGTGCTTATACAACTCTACTGTTACTTTCATAACCAGAACTGTTGCACTATATCCCTAAATGTTCTTATACAACTCTACCGTTACTTTCATAACCAGAACTGCTGCGCTATATCCCTAAATGTGCTTATACAACTCTACAGTTACTTTCATAACCAGAACTGCTGCGGTATATCCCTAAATGTGCTTATACAACTCTACAGTTACTCTCATGACCAGAACTGCTGCACTATGTCCCTAAATGTGCTTATACAACTATACTGTTACTTTCATAACCAGAACTGCTGCGGTATATCCCTAAATGTGCTTATACAACTCTACCGTTACTTTCATAACCAGAACTGCTGCTGTATATCCCTAAATGTGCTTATACAACTCTACAGTTACTTTCATAACCAGAACTGCTGCTGTATATCCCTAAATGTGCTTATACAACTCTACCGTTACTTTCATAACCAGAACTGCTGCGGTATATCCCTAAATGTGCTTATACAACTCTACCGTTACTTTCATAACCAGAACTGCTGCGGTATATCCCTAAATGTGCTTATACAACTCTACTGTTACTTTCATAACCAGAACTGCTGCGGTATATCCCTAAATGTGCTTATACAACTCTACCGTTACTTTCATAACCAGAACTGCTGCGCTATATCCCTAAATGTGCTTATACAACTCTACCGTTACTTTCATAACCAGAACTGCTGCGGTATATCCCTAAATGTGCTTATACAACTCTACAGTTACTTTCATAACCAGAACTGCTGCGGTATATCCCTAAATGTGCTTATACAACTCTACAGTTACTTTCATAACCAGAACTGCTGCGGTATATCCCTAAATGTGCTTATACAACTCTACCGTTACTTTCATAACCAGAACTGCTGCGGTATATCCCTAAATGTGCTTATACAACTCTACAGTTACTTTCATAACCAGAACTGCTGCGGTATATCCCTAAATGTGCTTATACAACTCACTTCATAACCAGAACTGCTGGTATATCCCTAAATGTGCTTATACAACTTTACTGTTACTTTCATAACCAGAACTTCTGTGCTATATCCCTAAATGTGCTTATACAACTCTACAGTTACTTTCATAACCAGAACTGCTGCGGTATATCCCTAAATGTGCTTATACAACTCTACCGTTACTTTCATAACCAGAACTGCTGCGGTATATCCCTAAATGTGCTTATACAACTCTACAGTTACTTTCATAACCAGAACTACTGCGGTATATCCCTAAATGTGCTTATACAACTCTACAGTTACTTTCATAACCAGAACTGCTGCGGTATATCCCTAAATGTGCTTATACAACTCTACAGTTACTTTCATAACCAGAACTGCTGCGGTATATCCGTAGGCCTACCATCATGTTCGTTTTCATTTGACTCCTCCAGGATCATGCGTAGTGCAAGAATGCGCTCTTGCAGGGCAATGAACGCCTCGACTTCAGACCAGTGAGTCACCAAGCTGGCCTCAATGTAGTCAAGGATACGGAGCAGGTCCGCCTTCTGGATGTTGCTCGTCGTGCGCAGCAAGCTTATCTGGAAGTGAACGATAATAGGGGGAAACAATGACATTTAACAAATTAAATGGGCGATATTAGGGGGAAACGATGACCGTTAACAAATTAAAATTGATACGTGTCGCTTCCTAGCCAGGTGCTCAGCATTATTAGGATTGTCGAGGCCATGTGGACGTTCATGCCCTCGGGCGTCAGTGTAACGTCCGAGGCGCGGAGGGCGTGTCCGCGGGTGGCCGGATCATTGGACTGGAGGAGGTTCGATTGTCTTAGTAGGCCATCAGCGTGGCGGCAGTTAGTATGTGTCCATTAGGGCTGGCACTTTGGAAGAACCATCGCCTTTATGTGTTTGGGGGAGATGGGGGGTGCCTCGGCTGGTACGTGGTCGATGTTTTTTGTATCCCCTTCTTCAGCAGGCCCAACGGGTATGTGTCGAATGCCAGAGGGGACCAGCAGCACGGACCCAGGTGCGGGACCTGCTGATGTAGTTCAGGGCCGCACCAGGCGTCCTGAGCTCGTCCGCCAGATGTAGGATGTATGAGAGTATGAGAGCACCAGGTACTGGGTTGGCTGCATCGGGTCGGCTCCATGTTGGCTCATGTATCTGATGTACCTGGACACTTGTCGGTTCTTGTTGCACCAGGTGCCTGGGGCCAGTCCCACGGAGATCATCTTCATGAGTCGCTCGTGGTGTTGTGTGGAGAAACCTGGAGATGAGAGCCAAATTTGTTAGCGGAAGAGCCAAGTTTACAGGCCTGGGGTCAGGGTGTCGGTGAAGTCAACATGGACCTGCAATAGGCCGTGCTGTGCCACCATGATCTCAGCTGTGCGACAAGCTGAGGGGTCGTCATGGCGCCTGTTCAGGGCGTCGACCAGTACGAGGTCCTTGCCGGGTTTGTGATATATTTGTATGTTCGTGCTTAGTTTTGCTGCGAGGAGCCAGATTTCTCTGTCGCATGCCACCAGGACAGGGTCACGTCCTTTTCCCTCTGAGAGCATGTGCTGGGATGTTGCATTGTCGGTACTAATGTGGATGGTGTGTTGGTATGGCCTGAGGTTCAGCAGGGCCTTAATTGCCACGACGAGGTTGACTGCCTCGAGCTGGGCAATGGTCATGCCTTTATTCGTGATCCTTTCAGGGTACACTTCGGTAGTAGTGTGTGGGCAAGTGGGCGCCTGCCCCAGTGAGGGAGGAGTCGCACTCTATCTGCCAGTCAATCCTTGGGGCTGGCTGCAGCAGGACGTAGCCATTAAATGACTCGGCAAACTTGTCGAACCAGGCTATATCTTGGAATAGGTCTTCCGGGACGACATGCTTGCCATTCATCGGGGCGTTCCTGAGGGCGCAGAGGATCCTGGAGATGAACCTCCTGGCAGGCTTGATGCACTTGGCGATGTGCTGCAGCCTGCCAACCAACCTCTGGAGGTCCCGGGGTGACGCTCTCTTGCCCACGGACCAGAGGCGACACTCGGTCAGCACGTCGACGAGCTTGGCCGGTGGTATCCTGAGCCACATGCGTGTTGTGCAGATCTCAACCCTGAGCCACTCGATCTATGTCGTGGGCGGTACACATTTTTTGGGGGAGAGCTCAAGGCCCAGGGTGCGAGCAAGTTGGAGCAGGTCATCATATGTCTCCCTCGCCTGTTGGTGGGTAGCAGCGGCGCCGATGAAGTCGCTAGGTAGCACATTATGAAATGTCCTTTCTTCCTCATTAGGTGTACCACGGCGTTCGTGGTCCTAGCGCAGGCCATCGAGGAGGTCCTACATCCGAATGGGGGTGCCGTGTCGATGTAGTAGCGGCCTTCATGTATTATGCCAAGGAGGGGTGTGGAGAGCGGACAGGTGCACAACTGTTGGTAAACTCGGGCGAGGTCGGCACTCCACAGGTACAAGCAACGTCCGAGGCATATCACCTCGTCCATGAGGTCCAGCATTCCTGGGAGTGTGTAGGACATTGGGGGCGCCCTGAAACTGGACTCGCCTTATGCCCGCGTTCACACTGGCCTTGCCTGGGTATGAGAGGTCAACGATTACGCGCCTGTTCGCCGAATTGCGTTTCGGGCATGTCATCATCGGACTAATCTGTGTCCACGGCCTAAATGGGGGGCGCTTAAATGGGCCGATTAGTGCGCCACACTCGACCTCCTTGTGCACAAAGTCGGCAATGTGTGTCGTGTAGGCTGGGTCCTCGGTGTGGTTGGCGGTGGCTGGGACCTGTGGTAGTGCACCTGTATAGTCCACCGGCCAGCCAAACTCGAGGAAGTCGACTATCTGCCGGTCGTGGTAGTCGCGGAGCAGGTGACGCCAGGCCGGGATGTTCAATCCGGTGGGCACCGGGATGCCCTTACCCATGTAGTTGGGAATGGTGCACTGACGCACACTATCATACAACTTCATGTATTGTAGGTTGTTCGTCCAAAGCCGAGGGATTGTGTATGGCCAGATGGTGTGTAGTGTGGTCCTGTACGCTGTTGGTGTTAGCGGGGCGTTGTATACCGGCTGCTGGTGGCGTAGTAAGCTGTCGGTTTGTAGTAGGTAGTCGTTGCTCATTCGGCCGAAGGGGTCGGTGGCGGCTGCGGGCGTCGGGATGGTGGGCATGTGCCTCTGCTGTCGTGATGTGGGCGTGGCGCCCGGTTGGTGTAGTTACTGCGGTAGGCCTGATGGGGGTACAGGGCCTATGTAGGACGGTGCATGTGGTGATGTTGAGTGGGGGCGCGTGTCGGTGTGTCGGCGTGGCACCGCCAGGGGCTCTGAGTGTGGGTTGTGGGATGTAGGAGGGGGGTTGAGCACCACGTGTCCAAGATGGCGACCAGGTGTTGACAGTGCGGCTGGTGGCAGCAGTGGAGGTGGCGCCGCCCCGTGTCTCCCGGGCGAAACCGTGTAGCAGCCGGCCCGGTACAGCGTCGCCACCTGGTGTGGGAGCGTGGCACGCACTTGCGTCGGTGGCTTTGTCCCCAGCGTGTCGCCATCTGTCACCAAGGCGAGTCAACTGTGTGCGTCGGTGGCTTCGGTGCCAACGCCCCTGGCAACAACAAACGGTTCAACATGTAGGTCATCGGAGCAGGGTGAGTGGGAGTGGCTATAAGGGGGTGTTGTTGATGGCAGGCCGATGGTGGGCGCGCGGCCGTCGGTGGCGCCGGCAGCCATTGTGCGGAGCGTGGAGGGCGGTGGGGGGATTCCGCTCCGTCCTCAATTAGTCCGACTGGTCGGCCGTCCACTAAAAATACGCCTTGGGCGCTGCCTTCTCTGCGCCGTTCTTGCATTAAAGAATCGTCTTTTGTTCTGGCAGTCCTTCTTGGCAGGTGGGTTAGCCTTTGCGTATTTAGTGGCGCACCATGTGCATACGTGACATTTTCGGTCAGGCTGTATACCGTGCGAAGTGATGAAGCACACTCGTCGCCCCAGTTCCATTTTGGGCATGGCTTCCCATCCGTTTCCTTGCTGTATACTGGGCTCACGTAATCCAACTTGTCAGCCCAGGTCGCAATGCTATCGGTTTTCCGTGCTGCACTGTCGTCATTATTATTGCGGTGGGCCTTTTTTCCGTCCAGGCGCGTACCTTCTACGCACGCGTCATGCTGGATGTCCTTTATCGCGTATTGGTCGGCCCAACCATACGGGAGCCGGCCGTCTCTGATCATCGTGAAGACGCTCTCCGACCACTGGCGACATGTCAGCCAGTCATACTGTGTCGCCATGGTTGCCAGTTGGTGCTGGTGATCCAGGAGTGGCTCTATCCAGCTCGTCGGCATTGCCTTGTCCTTGATCATGCGGCACAGTGCAGCAAAGTATTCAGCCCATGTTGCCTGCTCCAGACCGATTTTTGTACTACGGTGACCGCGGATAACATATCTATAGGGGGCTATGATGACATTATTACCTCTCTTGTCGTCTAGAGCGTTGTTGGCTGCGGCGAGCAGCTTGTTCACCACATCGCTCCTATTGATCTCCTCCTGGTCGCCACTGGGGAGAACATCATAGAATGGGGTGCGGGATGTAGCACAATCACGGGCAATGGCGGCAGGGGTGCGAAACGGGTTATTAAATGGAACAAACTCAAGTTTTTTGGCATCTTCATAGTACGTGGCATAGTAGTACTGTTCAGGCTGGCTGGTAGCCATAGGCTGTCCGTTGTTGTTGCGGCTCCGGCTGCCGCTACGAGTGCGCCTACGGTGCGGCGATGCAGTTCTGGGTGAGCGCTGACGGTTTTCATCGGCAGAAGCCACCGTGGTCACAGGACGCATCTCGAGGGCGCCATCTTGGAAGCCTGCATACGGCGACTTTGTGCGCTGGTGTTTTGAGGTAGAACGCTCGATGTCATCGAGCCACTCCGATCTTGGAACCAGCTGAGCGCCGCAAGTAGTGACGATGTTCCTTCCTGCAGTGCCGCTGCCGCTGGGGCTGTAGGCGGACTGCACGCTCCCGTGGCGTTTCTCGGTGCGGCTTGACTGAGACATTGTTTTGTTCGTAGTTTTCTTACACAGGACTACGGATTTCGCCCGCCCACGGGTCTTTTTTACCGGTGCAGGATCCGGTACGGTTGGTGGTTCTGGCGTATCATCCCTGTGCCGTTTATTGCGTGTTGACGGCATGGCGAGAAAGAAAAGAAGACAGACTTGCAGTAACCACGTGGCAGGTTCGGGCTCCCTGGCGAAAGTGAGCTACTCGGTGCTCAAATCGGCAGTGCAGGCCCGAACCGACAGGTGGCAGCGGTGGCGGTGTAGTTAGGGGAGAGAAGTGTCGGCGGCCATAGAGTTCAAGGTGAAGCGTGCGATTCGGTCTCGCGCGCCAAATTACTCATGTTACCGCCGCAACATGAACAATGTACAAAAAAAAAAAAAAAAAAAAAAAGCTAATGTAAATATTGTGGCGGTCTACAAACCTCATCCTCCTCGTAGACGGGTTTGAAGACGAGCAGCATGAAACAGAGCAGGCGCTTCCCGAGTCTCTTCAGCACATTGGTCCAGGCGGTGAGCAGCTGCAGCCGGAGTCTGTGGGTGAGAGGGCGGACCAATGTATTACAGTGTCCTTCTGTTGAATTGTCACACTGCTTGGCAGTTTGCATAATTCACGGGACACATGTTGAGTCTGTGTGGGTGATAGGTGAGGGCAGAGCAGTGTGTACACAATGTCTTTATGTTTGCCTGTCACACTGCCCAGCAGTTTGGATAATTCACGGCACGCATGTTGAGTCTGTGTCGGTGATAGGTGAGGGCGGAGCAGTGTGTACACAGTGTCCTTCTGTTTAAATGTCACATTGGGTGATAGGTGACGGCAGAGCAGTGTGCTTGCTATGCAGTGGGTCCTATGAAAAAGGAAAAGTGCCCCACCCAAGCAAACAACTTCTTTGATCAGGAGAAGTAAAACAAGTAATGGGTAGGATTGAGGAAAGAGAAGTGAGGAGAGTTTAGTCAAAGAGTGGTGCCTCCTTGCTCCGGTGTTGCGGTTTCCCAGGGACACCAGTTTGCGAGGGACACATCGCTTCTGCACATGCGTCAAAATCGAACAGCATCGTCACTAACCTTATAAATTTAATATAATGTTTTTGGTAAAGATGTTTTCTATATGTGTACCAAACGATTTGTTTCTAGATGGTGTAATTTGAGAGATATTTGACTTCTTCTGTATTATCTGTATGAACATTGCTCACGACCATTGACAATGCCTTGAGTTTGACGGTACGCGCAGTGCAAAACGTTAGTTTTATTCAAAATTAATAGAATTCAAGAACCCTAACCATATAAATTTAATATAGTCTTTATGGTAAAGATGTTTTCTATATGTGTACCAAGCGATTTGTTTCTAGATGGTGTAATTTGAGAGATATTTGACTTCTTCTGTATTATCTGTATGAACATTGCTCACGACCATTGACAATGCCTTGAGTTTGACGGTACGCGCAGTGCAAAACGTTAGTTTTATTCAAAATTAATAGAATTCAAGAACCCTAACCTTATAAATTTAATATAGTCTTTATGGTAAAGATGTTTTCTATATGTGTACCAAGCGATTTGTTTCTAGATGGTGTAATTTGGGAGATATTTGACTTCTTCTGTATGAAGATTTGCTCACGGCCATTAACAATGCATTTGAATGGAAGTGTCCCTGGCAAACTGGTGTCCCTCGGAATCCGCATCACCAGATTGACCAGACAGTGAGCTAGAGACAAGAAGATATTACTAGCGGTAGAAGCAGTGAAAAGCCAGCCGATCTCCCCCTGCAATATTTTTTTAGATCATACCAACAGAGGAGACCGGTGACTGAGGCAATAGAAGAGATGTGGACAAAGTGGAGTCCGGACAGCAAGTGAATGCCAGGTACCAGCTCACCCTCCAGCTTATGTCATGGTGACCCACCTGCTGGCCGCCTCCAGCGCAGAGTCGTCGGGGCCCGGGATGAGGACGCAGGCTGCGGGGACCTCAGCTTCCTGTCCACGGGCCGTGCGCACCACCCACAAGGTGGCGCGCGTGTTATCCAACAGCAGCAGGTCCTCCCCACGGCGCATGTCAATCTGAGGTGAGACAACAAAAACACAGACTAGAGACCAGTCTGAATGAGTTGAGCGTCTGTCTCCCGTGTTTGTAGATAGATCATGGGGTTCGAAGCCACGGGTTAGAACCCTGGTCAAGTCAAACCAATGACTTAAACATTGATACTTGTCGCTTCCTAGCCTGGCGCTCAGCATTATTAGGATAGGGCAAGGATTGGTTGGCTCAGTGTCAGGATAATGTGACTGAGTGGGATATTCAGGTCATGGTGCTGGCGGCCTGGTCTCCCAGTGGGGCAGCACTATAAAATTTGCCGTGAGTACACACTGTCACAAGTCGGTACTCATCCTGATATGACCTTAGATGTTGCCAGGATGTAAAACTCCCAAAACCAACCAAACACACAGACAGCATCCGGTAACCAGCCTGGTTCAACACTCTGCCCTAATGAGAATTTGTTTGTTTCTATCAAATTTGTTTTAAAACCACTCCAAATACACCTTTATTTCTTAGATAAATTGTGCAATGAAAACTAAACATAGGCCTATGGGTTAAAGTAAATCAATTTTTTGTTATACTATCAGCCCTAGAAGTTGTGCGGGGCTCCTCACCTCCTTCGTCTTGTAGTCGGCGAGGGCCCGACATGGCGTCTCCACCCGGATGCCCTCGACCCTGAGGTGAACCGGAACCACGTGACCAGCCCGCTCCCACAGACGCTGGGTCTTGGCGTCCCACTGGCGCAGTATGCGGCCCATGTCCTGAGGTGGTTACAAGGCGCACATCACAATCAGACCATGTTAGACTTTGTAGCCCCGGTGTCGCGGTTTCAGTGCTCAACCAGTTTCAGTTCTGAACATCGCTTCTGCACATGCATCTAAATCTCAATGCAACATATTCAACATGGCCGCTATGGGCATTTGCCAACTTGTGTGATTCATTTAACAATATACGGTCGGTATATGAGGTTTTAAGGGTTTTAGAATGATTTACACATTAGAAATAACCACACACACACATCAACAGCAAAAGCAAAGTTGTCACTCGAATCCACGCATGCGCAGAAGCGACAGTTGAGAACTGAAACTGGTTGAGAACTGAAACCGCGACACCGGAAATAACTTGTGGGCAGTGACGTAACAATTAATCTAGAAAAGGTAAACAGGTAAAAGTAAAAGCAACCTCAGTAGGAATCTACTTAAAGCTGCATAGTCGAATTGATGAAAATATCAAAAAGCACATACTTGGATTTGATCCGTTTTTGTTTAGTTTAGAAAATATAATACTTTCATGGCACTATGCAACTTGAAGTAAAACTAGCTTCTTAAAATTGGAATTAAGTAAAAGTAAAAATACCCCCTAAAATCAGCATAATTAAAAGTAAAAGTAGTTCCTAGGAAAACTTACCCAAGTGAAAGTATCGACAGCAAAACAATTATGTCAGAAAAAATTTGGAAAAAGTACCAAATTAGCCGGTGTAAGCTGGAATCACCAACACCCACATATATATGCAGTATAAGAAGTATACGAGTATAATAACCTGGAATATCCCTCCTTTCCCCCAGCACTCACTCAGTCCATGGACTTATGGAATCTGGCCTAGTCATCTACTGCTCCAGCCTCCCCAACCTCAGCTCCGATGGTGGCACCGCCACCTGCTTCACACTGTACCGCTGAAAATGATATATTATGTATATATATGCATATACATATATATATATATATACCTACGTATATACATATGTAAGCAAATACGCACGGTGCTTCCCCCGGCGGCTAGGGCCGGAACTAGCTTAGTTCACCGCCCTGCCGCCGGGTGCTTCTTACCTATATACCTTGGACTATAGCCTCCCTTCAACTAGTCGCTATAGGCCTCCCTACGGTCAACACAAATTTTTATATTCTATTTATTTACTTATTTATTTTTATATTTACTTTTTCTCTTTTACATTACCTTCTATTTTATTCCCTATTTTTACCTACTCATTCACTTTGTTCTTCTATCGGTAGGGCATTTGAGCCCAGCCAGGTGCATTTGATGTTATTTCCTAATAAATATTGTACCCACCACTCTGCCTCCTAGTGCTATTCTTACATATATATATATATATATATATATATATATATATATACATGCATACATACATACATCTATGCATACACACACACATATCTATGTGTATTATATATGTATATATATTATAACTGGGGATGAGGGGTTTGTTACCTCTAGTTCCTTAATGAGCCGCTTGGCGTCTTCATAGTCGCCCTTGAACTTGGTGACATCAAAGCTCAAGGCCACACGACGGAGATCCTCCAGTAACCATGGCGCTGACTCGTCAATCTCGTGGAAGAACTGGCCAAACAGGGAAAAAGAATTGAGGCGTACCTTTTTTGCTCTTTACAAAACAAAGGGAAATGAGATATTTATGAAATGCACAAACAATAGCAACACATTATGTGACTGTATATTTGAATATGGCTATATTATTACAATTAGCGCATCCTGCCCAGATTGGTTTTGTGAGTCCCCACTAGCTGGAACCAGCGCCCTCTCCAGTGCTTCCTATTTCCGGTCGGCCATGGTGCGCCGCTTGCCACTCTGAAAATTCCTGCCTCCTGCGATACATCACCACTTGCCAGATTTGTGCTTTTAATAACAAATTGCAGGAGGGCGCTAGTTGATGGTATCAGCCAGTCACCAGACTGAGCCGACTAATCCTTTATCATCTACCATTGATTAAGAGTAAAGTCTAGTTATAATACAAATTTCCTGCGGTGTTAAATCATTGCAATATTCATTGATGTTTCTCAGTCGGATAAATCTGATATTGGACTCATCCCAGGGTTTACCGGATATGCTGGGAATAATTTATGGAAATTTCAGCTTCTATTGCTAAGCTCCAGGGCTCATGATTTTGTTTGACTTATTATTTTGTTTATAAGGGACAGTGGGAAGACATCCATTAATGGTTTCACTCTTCCTACAATTTCTTTTATCAATAGGTTATTTTATGTTTGCAGAATATGTATAGAAATTGTGAATAATAATAAAAAGTCTAAAAAATGCTATATCACCCTAAATATGTGGGTTGGGTTTTAACAGCGTATAAACCAGGAGGTTCAGATAGATACATGTGGCTGTCTGTTTTATAAAGAGAACTATATCTTCTTAATTAAAGGTGCATAGGCCGATGGTTTTGAGTTTTTGTCATTTTCTGAGATTACTTAAAGCTGCATAGTGCGATGAAATATCAAATTTTCAAAACCAAACCAATTATCTAGATTTGATTTGACATATCTAACTTAGATACTGATGCACTTATTAAGCATTTGTTTCTGCATAGAAGGCAATACTGAGTCAATTTAACACAACCTGTTACTGCAGAAGTCTATGGTGTCAGAGTTTTGGCAAGCTTGCCAAAACTAATTTTCCATGTTTGAACTCAAAATATCTAAAAAGTTTACCATTTAAAATAAAAGTAACTTTGAACTAATGTAAAGTAGATACTAGTGGTCGATCTAATATATGTATCTCAGAAAAAATACAGAAATTCCAAACCATCGGACTGTGCAACTTTAAGTTGATCCTTCTTATGTACCTTATTTTAGCTTGAAGTCAGTTTTATTTTAAATGACTAACTTTTGAGATATTTCAAGTGCAACCATACAACAATTAACTTTGGGAAGCATGTCAAATCTCTGACACCAAGGCATTCTATAGTAACCGGTTCTATTCAAGTGCCTCAGTATTCCCTTATGTGTGGCGACAAATTTTAATAAGTGCACAAGTATCTAAGTTAGATATGTAGAATCAAATCTAGATAATTATTTTGGTTTTGAAAATGTGATGCTTTCATCGGACTATGCAGCTTTAAGGGAACTATATATTCCTAATTAAAGCTTCATAGTCCGACGAAAGCATCACATTTGTTGAGCTAAAACACTTTGCAGATTTGATTGCACATCTCAAACTTAGATAACGGTGCATTTATTAAGCATGTGTTGCCGCATAGAAGGGAGTACTAAATCTAATCAATAGAGCCTGTTACTGTTGAAGCCTCTGGTGTCCAGCTTTTGACGGGCACGTCAAATTTAATTTTGCATGTTTTCACTTCAAGCGTCTCCAAAGTTAGCCATTTATAATAAAAGTTTCCTCGAGCTATCACACAGCTACATACAAGCCTATGATATGTAAATAGGAGTAGGCTAGTCTAGTAATAAGAGTAGAACAAAATAAAATACATATATGCCAAGAAAATCAAAAAAAATTAACATAGGCTACTAATCATACCAACCAATTATCTATCTGCTACTGAAATGCAGGCAATCAAATAACTTATCAGCGGCTACTGTGTGGTAAGATAACACCAACACTACAACTGGCCAGCATTGAAAACAAGCCTGGGTACCCGGGCTTATATGCTATGGGCAGTATAAATACAGCCTCAATAAAAAAAAATTAAAATCACAATGTAGAGTTGGTACCCGGATCTGTGGCTGTACAACTAGGCTGTAGGAAAATACGATACAGATAAGAAGAAAGAGAAAGTAAGAGTGAAGAGAGTAAGGGAAGGCAATCCTTCTATCTTTATTGAATAGTACATAGGTTCCCTGGTAGGGTATCACACCACCCCTGTCACCCAATAGGAGAACAGCATTCCTAGTCCCCATGACAACCGGTAGTCTGCCCACCCCCAGTGGCTGCCTGGCCATCACCAACACTTCTCTGACTGCTCCTCCCAGCATGATTGTGTTGACCCCTACTGGATTGGGTTGAGGCCTACTCAGGCAGAAGGGCCAGGTCCTGAGTGCCACTATGCTCAACCTATCAGCACTCAAGGTAGATTTTAGTAATCAACCCAATATATTTATATCAAAATATGGCAAAGATTCAGAACCATCGGACTGTACAACGCTAAGAGATGGTGACATTTGTGCTCATGGTTCCTTTCTACTGATGCCCGTGTTTTCCTTCCTTGTAACACTTCAAGTGCATGGTTCCGGGCGATCTTTATTGATATCCACATAATAAATTACACAGTACATATTCATACGCATACTCTGTTGGTCGAACCAGTGAAAATATCATACACTAAAAAGAGGAAAAGAGGGAGGAAAAAAAGAAAATATAACAACGAATTACAGCAGACAATATTTACTTAAAATTGCCTAGTCTGATAAAGTATCAAATTTCTTAAATCAAAACATTTCTCTAGATATGTTCTTATGTACCGATCTTAAATACTGGTACATTAAATGGTTACATTTTGCGATATTTGAAGTGCAAACATGCCAAATTAATTTGAGCAAGCATGCCCAAACTGGCACCATAGGCTTCTGCAGTCACAGCTTCTATTAAATTGACTTGGTATCCCCTTCTAAGTGGCGACAAATGGTTAAAGTTGCATAGTCTGATGGTTTTGAATTTTTGCCATTTCCTGAGATAAATATATTAGGTTGGTCATTATAATCTATCTTACTTTCATTTGGAGTAACATTGATATTAAATGGCTAATTTTTAGATAGTTGAAGTGGAAACATGCAAAAATGATGCGCGAGAAGGAAGAACAGAGGCGGAGGTGGGAAACTGAGGCGTTTATTGTGACGCCTCGGGCAATATACAGAGGTATGAAGGAGATAACAAACATATGAGAAAGGTAAAACAAACAGGGCAACAGGGGCTCATGAGGAGCAACAGTCTCGTAAGGAGGAGTAAATGAGGGGCTCAGGAGGAGCAGAAAATAAGGAGGGGCTCATAGGGAGCAATGTCAGAGTTCTGGTAGAGGGGGGGCCGAGGAGCCCTCCGCCGGAGAGGGGGGGAGGGTAGAGGAGAGAAAGTTGGGTGGGTGGGTGGAGGAGAAAAGGCTGAGAGCTGGAAGGCGGCAGGAGGGCGAGTGCCTGAGGTGGGCCGGCGGGCGGCCTTATAAGGGAGAAAGTGAGCAGTGGCAGGAGAGGCGTGAACGCTCAGGGCCGGGGGAGGGCGAGGGTGAGCAGCGGGCGTCGCGCGAGGCGCGAATGCTGGGTGAAAGCCCGGGAGAGGGGGCGGGGGGGGGAGTCGCTCTGCCTTCCCTCGCATCAAACGAAATGCTTCGCATTACGACCGATGCGCGAGAAGGAAGAACAGAGGCGGAGGTGGGAAACTGAGGCGTTTATTGTGACGCCTCGGGCAATATACAGAGGTATGAAGGAGATAACAACATATGAGAAAGGTAAAACATACAGGGCAACAGGGGCTCATGAGGAGCAACAGTCTCGTAAGGAGGAGTAAATGAGGGGCTCAGGAGGAGCAGAAAATAAGGAGGGGCTCATAGGGAGCAATGTCAGAGTTCTGGTAGAGGGGGGGCCGAGGAGCCCTCCGCCGGAGAGGGGGGGAGGGTAGAGGAGAGAAAGTTGGGTGGGTGGGTGGAGGAGAAAAGGCTGAGAGCTGGAAGGCGGCAGGAGGGCGAGTGCCTGAGGTGGGCCGGCGGGCGGCCTTATAAGGGAGAAAGTAGCAGTGGCAGGAGAGGCGAACGCTCAGGGCCGGGAGGGCGAGGGGAGCAGCGGGCGTCGCGCGAGGCGCGAATGCTGGTGAAAGCCCGGGAGAGGGGGGGGGGGTCGCTCTGCCTTCCCTCGCATCAAACGAAATGCTTCGCATTACGACCAATGTTGGCAAGCTTGCTAAATCTCTGACACCATAGGCTTCAGCAGTAACAGGTTCTGTTAAACTGACTTAGTATTTTCTCCTATGCAGCAACAAATGCTTAATAAATGCACAGGTATCTAAGTTAAATATGTAGAACCAAATTTTGATACATTTTTTAAATTTGCAATGTTGAAGCCTTCATCGGACTATGCAGCTTTAATAAGTGCACTAGTATCTAAGTTAGATAATTATATAAAATTCTAGGCCAGTGTTTTGGTTTTGAAAATTTGATGTTTTCATCACACATTCAGCTTTAACAAAATAATCATGTTCTAGAAATACTAAATGCATTACACTTAAACGTACACTTAAACAATTTGATGTTTTCATCGAACTATGCAGCTTTAACAAAATAATCATGTTGTAGAAATACCAAATGCATTGCACTTCGAACTACTATGGTAAACTGTGGGTAAAGGCCCTGTCACACTACGACGTAACGATGTCAGCGTAGGCACAACGTGAAAATAATTATATTACTTCGAAGTTCCCGGCATAGTATGCAAATTACGGCACAAGTTGAACATCAATGCAGTGTAGTTGACATGGGTGTGACGTCACCGTGACGTCAGGCTAGCGTATTGTGTAAGTGTCGGACTGGCGACACTCCAGCACGTGCGACGCTGGGCTAGCGTGACTCCAACGGTGCTCTAACATCGGCCTAGCGTGATCACGTTCACTCAGACGTTGCCACATCTGACTCGACCGTTATATCTCGACGTCAGTCGACGTCGGTCGACCAAGAGCCTAACATCGCCCGAACGTTACACCAACATCGTCAGGTGATCACAGTGCGTGGATGACATGCTCGACGTAACGGGAACATGGGCCGACGTCAGTCAAACCATCCGACCCACCCGCGCCTTGTGTATATTCGTTCACACCATGTTCAGAACATGTTCGAATGATGTCACCGACGTTATGTGCATGCTAAAGGGTCGTCAACGACATTAACTATGTCAGGACACGTTAGCGAAACATTGGAGCAACGTTCGCCACGCACCACAGACTCATTCGGCCGACGTTAGAGCAATGTTGACTTAACGCTGGCCAAACGTTCCTCCCCGACTGTGCGTCGCTCTGACGTAACGGAACGTAGATCTAACATCACCAATGCAGCTGTAACGATAGCCTAACATCGGCCTAACGTCAGCATAACGTCATCCCGAAGTAACGGCTTCACGTCGAGCTACGTCGAAAGTTTTGGACATGTTGAAAACCTTGATGCGCTTTTTGACAGATGCGACGACTCCCTTATTTCTCCATCATTCGGCCAAATATAATATTTCTTTGATTTTTTAATTTTTAACATGACATAGCTCGACGTCAGTCTAACGTCATTCTAACGTCATATCATAATGTAACCCAACATAGCTCAACGTAATGATGAAAAGTCACCTATGCCAGCCAGTCTTACGTTGGCTCTTACGTCATAGTGTGACAGCCCTTTAACATAGTGTAATAGTTCTGGACATATCAGTTCCTACCTGCTGGACTGGATCACAAATAGCCATTCCATGATGTCAGGCAGGGAAGGGATAGATGGAACTACATCAATTATAAGGCACAATAAAAGGGCTACAAATTCACTATTAGTAAAAGGAGGCTTTGCGCTATTTTTTTGACAGATGCGACGACTCCCTTATTTCTCCATCATTCGGCCAAATATAATATTTCTTTGATTTTTTATTTTTTTTTAAAGAAATGTTAAATGGAGAGGGCGGATGGAGTGAGAAATAGAAAGGTGAGTGGAGAGTGGGGTGGTTGGAGTGAGAAATGGAAAGAGGAGTGAAAAGGGGGGGAATGGATAGGGCAGTGGGGGTTGGGGGGAGGAGTGGAGAAGGATTTTAGGGGTAATTCGGAGGGAACTGGGAAGGGAGCAGGGTCGATAGTAGAGGAGGTTGGGAGAGGGAGGTTGTTGGAGTGTGGGAGAGGGAGGGTGATGGATGGGTGGGGGGGGGGGGGAGAGGGAGGGAATGTGAACGAGGTGGTGGATAGAAATGGAGGGTGCAGGGAGGAGGGGGCGGGGAGACCAGTGAAATACTGGGGGGGGGGGGCACCAAAAAAACGCCCGACCCAAATTTTTATTTCAAAAGACAATCACCAACTTTCTTTTTGTTTGGCCTTAGTGATCCGTGAGTTTAGATATTTTAAAGTCCTATTTCAGAGAGAAATCTTATCCGACTGTGTAAACATTCCCTGGCATACGTCACGCTAACACTAGTAACAGCTAAGGCGGGTCGTTACGGCTGAATGACCTTAATAGCCACAGCTTGACCACACGTACGCTCAGTCTCGACTGGGCATTAACAAATTCCCAGAGAACATGTTGTTTCAAGATACACAAGTTACGACTGATCATATCTGATTATGACAATTGTGAATAAGTAAAACTATGTTGATCACGTGGCTGCCCCTTTAGCTTATTCTGATATAACCTTAGATGTTGCCAGGGTGTAAAACCACAGCAAAGAACGAGCTACCCTTTTAGCGTATACTGATATAACATTAAATTTGTTTGTTTGGGTTTTACATCCTGGCAACATCTAAGGTAATATCAGGACGGGTACCGACTTGTGGCAGTGCGCACTCATGACGACTTTATAGTGCTGCCCCACTGGGAAATCAGGCTGCCGGCACCATGACCTGATCTCCCACTCAGTCACATTATCCTTACACTGAGCTAACCAGTGCTTGCCCTATCCTATTAATGCTGAGCGCCAGGCTAGGAAGCCACAAGTATCAATTTTATAAGTCAGTGATTTGACTCGACCGGAAACCAAACTCCCGACCTCCCGCACGCAAGGCTGGGCGCTCTACCGATTAGACCACGGCGCCCGGTATATAACATTAAATGTTGCCAGGATGTAAAATCACAACAAAGAACTCCTTTTAGCGCAGACGACAAGTTGTTGCTGAACTCACCTGGTGGTATTCGGAGGCGTTGGTGAGGTGAATCTTAGCACAGTCGACCAGGGTGAGAATCCAGTCCCAGTTGTCGCGGGTCGCAAACACACAGTCCTGTCACATGGTTAGGGAGGTAAAGCACCTGTCACACCTTACCGGATTGAGCAACGGACATGAACCGGACAAAGAATTGTCTAGTCCGGTGCTGTCCAGTGAAAAATGTATCGAAATGTACCGAAATGGGGCGTAATTGGGTCAATTGCCGCCAGGCTACCGGACAAGTACGGTACATGTACCATACATGTACCGAATGAGAACCGGACACGTAACGGATGGGTACTGGACATGAACTGGACAAAATGGACAAACCGGACACCAACGGATGGGCACCGGACACGTACGGATGGGTACCGGACATGAACCGGACAAACCGGACACCAACCAGACACGTCAGTCCGGTATAAGTTTTGTGCACTTTCAAAACTTGTACCGGACACCACCAGACACCACCGGATGGGTACCGGACATGTACTGGACATTGCCGTATTTCACCGGACAGTGTCCGGTTCCAGTCCGGTAAGGTGTGACTGGGCCTTAAGGTACACGAGTTAGCATTGACTGGAATGCTTAGATGGTACAATTAGGGTTTATGCATCTATAGAGTACATAGTGTATACAGTATATATAGTGTACACAGTGTACATATTATACATAGCACACATAGCATACATGGCATAGATAACTTAACTCGCATACACTTTATAAATAATAAAGAAAAGAAAAATTATATATATATGGCATGCAAAATATTGCTCCGAGTTATGTTCCATGGTGTGTAAACATACAGATGCACATATTAATATATGTTATGTATATTATATATCTTATGTATATTATATATATTATGTATATTAATATATTATATTATTTTGTATATCATGTATATTATGTATATTATATATTAGATAGTATATGTATTATATATAATATATATTATATATATAATATATATAATATATTATATATCATATATATATATATTATATATCTTATATATATTATATCTTATATATAATATATATTGTATGCACATTTGATACATTTTATATCTAATATATATTTGATATATTTTAATATTTATTACATATAGTACCTATATAATATATATATATATGTGTGTGTGTAAGAGCGGAAGTGAGGATGCATGTGTAATATAAAAGTGCACGCAGACACTCACTCTAGAGGAGGGCGAGTTGAAGCCGCCAATGCGATCAGACGACGCCAGTGCTGCCACCTGGGCTTCTCTGCTTGAACTCACGAGGTGCACAGCCTTAGCGTCGAACTCAGCTGACAGGATCTGCACGACAAAGAACACAGGCAGTAGCAGATAGCGACAGGGATGAAATAATTAACTTAAAATGAAGGATGGCAGCACACACTATTAAAAAGTCAAACCTGTGTAAATCGACCAACCATGCAACTAACTTTAAATGGTCTATTTAGGGAGGTGGTCGGTTTAGGGAGTTGTTATAGTTACAATGGTATGGTTTGGGTGATCATTTGGGACCTAAATAAAGCAATCAATATAAGGGAGTTGTCAATCTGTGGAGGTGGTTGGTTAAACAGGTATATAGGTACTTTGGTGTAAAACAGAAAATAAACAAAGTCTGCTTCAACTTACGCATCTAATTTGTGTAAACATCCACACGTTTACTTTAACACTAATTTCCCCCCTTCCCCTCCAAAGATTTCCATATTCCTGGATATTGGAATATGTTACATTTGGTTTATAACACTAACAAGTTATAAAACTAACAAATTAGGCTAGATCTCTGTTCAGGACCCCTCTAGATACACCAATGTGTCACTACAAGTCACCATGAGTGCGCACTGCAACAGTTGGTACCCTTCCTGATATGACCTTGATGTTGCCAGGACCTAAAATTCCAACAACCAACCAACCAATCCGTAAGTAGACCAGACCGGATGGCCGAATGAGTTGAGTGTCCCTCTCCCGTTTTGGTAGCTCGTGGGATTCGAACTCACAGGTTCGAACCCTGGTCGAGTCAAACCAATGACTTAAAAATTGATACTTGTGGTTTCCTAGCCAGGTGCTCAGCAATATTAGGATAGGGCAAGGAGCAGTGGAATGAGGAAGACCAATCGTCCGCGATTGAAATTTACTCCGCTTAAACAACTAATGTACCAAAAAACACACACAAAAAAACAACAATAGTAGGAGCAAAGGTATGACTGGCAATTAGATTACCATGTTACCATGGCAACGAGGACGGCCCCCGTGGCGCAGGGAGACTTACCCCACAGGACTCCTCCAGCCCAGTCACCTCCAGCAGGGTCTTCAGGCACCCCAGCTTCTTCTCCAGAGTGTCCTAGATACAGGACAAACAGACAAACAGAGCTGGCGGGAAAACGTATACAACACAGTGGAGCGGGACGTAGCTCAGGCGGTAGAGTGTCTACCTGTGATGGTGAGGGTCATCCTATCGCTCATGCTCAGTGGACCCATTTGCAGTTTGGGCTATTTTCAATTCCAACCAGTGGTCCACAACTGGTTCATCAAAGGTTGTGGTATGTGCTGTCCTGTCTGTGGGAAAGTGCATATAAAAGACCCCTTGGTGCTTATCAGAAAGAGGATCCTATGTGGCAGCAGCGGGTTTCCTCCAAAGAAATATATCAGAATAACTATATGCTTGACATCCAATAGCCGATGATAAAAATCAATGTGCTCTAGAGGTGCTCACGGCCTTTTCTACACAACAATGAGGATGTTGAGGACCCATCGAATCAACTTTGTCTCATTTAGCTACAATGGTAAATTTAAACTATCTAATTCTAAATCCGGTTTTTGTTGTTATGGATTATCACACACTGAAAAGCATGTTTATTATTCTATATACCTTTTTGTGTAAATAACACTGAATTGAAACATATACGTCTGCACATATATATATATAGAAAAGATCCTCCGGTGCGACTAACACTTGGCTCCACCAGTTAAGTGTGGCGTCTTATGGAGCATAACAATCAGTAATATCAATAATTAGAACAATTCCCTTTCGTATTTTTATACTCGCATAATGCGTTATACATCACATATATATGTATACATAATATATAATTGTACACATACATGGATACGAATATAATTATAGTCACAAGAACCAAATAGAATTATTGTGTGCAATAGGCAGGGAGATTAACTAATACCTCGTCACACTACGACGTAATGAGCAAACGTAAGCCTGACGTGATCATGTTTCGTCATTACGTTGACGTACGTTGGGTTACGTTATGTGACGTCAGAATCACGTTAGACTGACGTCGAGCTACGTCATATTACGTCGTGTTACGTCGGCGCGCATCAAAGTTTTGAACCTGTTCAAAACTTTCGACGTAAATCGAACGTAAGGGTTTACGTTCGCCGTACATTCTGTACACATTCGGCGAACGTCAATGATGTTAAACAGACGTTAGTCAAACGCTGCCCACCACGATCAACTACGTTCCACTACGTTGACCCACATTAAACCCGGTGGAAATGTCCACGCGGCTTAATGGGAATGTCAGTAGAACGTCAGGAGAACGTACGTTCAACATACGTTCAACGTTCCACCACCGTGTCATGACGTATGTAACGTCACGTAATGTAGTTCTGGTGATGGAATAACGTTCATAACATTCCGTGAGCGTAATGACGTTATCTTCTCTCATTGAATGACGGTATCACTATGCTTTACCGACGTAATGGCCCTGTCACACTACAACATGACTATGTCAGCGTAACCACAACGTGAAAATAATGATATTACGTCGAAGTTATCGGCGTAATATGCAAATTGTGGATGTGAATGCTGCGTAGTTGACGTGAGCATAACTTGAAAGTAACATTGGCGTAACGTCGGCCTAGCGTAGTGTTAGCGAGATAGCTAAGCGTGGGCATTCAGAAAACGTTTCAATCACGTTCGGATGACGTTACGGACGTTAGCAACATGCTACGGGCTCGTCAATGACGTGAACTACGTGACCACAAGTTCGCAACACGTTATAACGACGTTTTTGACCCGTCAGGGTGTTGCTCGGGCGACGCTCCGTTACGTCCGACCCCCGTTAACTTAATGCTCCCCACACATTCCTCCCAGCCGGGCCGTCGGTCTGACGTGACATAACGTGACTCTAACGTCATTTACGCTGCTATAATAATCGCGGAACGTCTACCTAACGTCATTGTCACGTCATCCCGACATAACAGCTTCACGTCGAGATACGTCGAAAGTTTTGAACATGTTCAAAACCTCGACGCACACCAACGTAACATGACGTAACATGACATAGCTTGACGTCACTCTAACGTCATTATGACGTCATCATAGCGTAACCCAACGTACGACAACGTAATGACGAAAAATCACCACGTTAGGCTCACGTTGGTTCATTACGTCATAGTGTGACAGGGGTATTACACTCTCGTCAAATACGCTGCATCCACGTTCAACTAGTGCCCAAATTTGCATACTATGCCGAGAAGTTCAACGTTCTTCACGTTCTCCCTACGCTGACATTGTTATGTCGTAGTGTGACAGGGCCTTAAGAAAGTACTTTGGAATAAAGAACTATTTATAAATATATTTTAGTTTTTATAGGTCATCCTTAGTTTTCAACATTTTCACGGTCATACAAAGCATAGTACTTTTCCAGACGCTCCCTTCCCCCCAAAGTAGCACACATGAACATTTTACTACAGAACACAAAATACGCTGAAAAATATCAACATTTTATTAAATGATAAGTCATACTTGACTGACACCCACCTCCCCCCCCCCCCCCCCCCCCCCCCTCTGTCATATACTTTGTGCGATGGTGAAAATGTTGCAAACATTGGATGACCCCTTACTGATATGGCAAACACTTTGACATGTTTGTTGTATGTGTTGCCTGGTTACACGCTGTACAAACCTTTAGCCCCTCGTATGTTTCCTGGACGTGACCAGCATCCTGACCGGGTGAGTCCTGCAGGCAATAGATAAGTAATGCGGTGTTCTCTGTGAAGCAGTCGTTAGAGTGTCTGACTTTTTTCTAGGTCAGACTCCTAATCTGAAGGTCGATGGTTTCATTCCCCATGCCATCACTCTGCCAATTTGGATTCCCACCGCTGTGTATAACTTAGAGCGTCATCAAAGGCCAGTTGCTCTCATACCATGGCTAAGTGGTGTGGGAGGTTAAAAATCCCTTGGGTCAGTAAAATTGTAGGCTCGGGCTTTCTATCGACCAACTGTCTAATGGTCAAAACAAGACCTTTCAGACTGATCCATGATAGGCGGTATAAATCTTCAAGAAGAAGAAAGAAGAAAAAAAACCCGTTATTAGAGATGATAGAAAACCAGCCATTACGGCTGCTCTCATACCGTGCTATATTACTCGGCATATAGCACGTGCTATAATACTCGGCATATAGCACGTGCTATATTACTCGGCATATATCACACGCGGCTCTCTGTTTCCAAAACTGTAATTTCATGAGAGAACTGGGTATACTTAGTTTTGCAATTCATAACCAGTGCAGTGTTTTGGACACATATACATATTATTAGTGGAAAGAAGAGAGAGTGGAGGGAAAAGAAGGGAGAAGGGGGAGATGGAAAGGAGGGAGAGTGGAGGGAAAAGAGGGGAGAAGGGGGAGATGCAAAGGAGGGAGAGAGGACAGCAAAGAAGGGAGAAGGGGAAGATGCAAAGGAGGGAGAGAGGACGGTAAAGAAGGGAGAAGGGGAAGATGGAAAGGAGGGAGAGTGGACAGCAAAGAAGGGAGAAGGGGAATATGGAAAGGAGGGAGAGAGGAGGGTAAAGAAGGGAGAAGGGGAAAGTGGAGAGGAGGGAGAGTGGACAGCAAAGAAGGGAGAAGGGGAAGATGGAAAGGAGGGAGAGTGGAGGGTAAAGAAGGGAGAAGGGGAAGATGGAAAGGAGGGAGAGAGGAGGTAAAGAAGGGAGAAGGGGAAGATGGAAAGGAGGGAGAGAGGACGGTAAAGAAGGGAGAAGGGGAAGATGGAAAGGAGGGAGAGAGGAGGTAAAGAAGGAGAAGGGGAAGATGGAAAGGAGGGAGAGAGGACGGTAAAGAAGGGAGAAGGGGAAGATGGAAAGGAGGGAGAGTGGACAGCAAAGAAGGGAGAAGGGGAATATGGAAAGGAGGGAGAGAGGAGGGTAAAGAAGGGAGAAGGGGAAAGATGGAGAGGAGGGAGAGTGGACAGCAAAGAAGGGAGAAGGGGAAGATGGAAAGGAGGGAGAGTGGAGGGTAAAGAAGGGAGAAGGGGAAGATGGAAAGGAGCGAGAGAGGACGGTAAAGAAGGGAGAAGGGGAAGATGGAAAGGAGGGAGAGAGGACGGTAAAGAAGGGAGAAGGGGAAGATGGAAAGGAGGGAGAGAGGACGGTAAAGAAGGAGAAGGGGAAGATGGAAAGGAGGGAGAGTGGACGGTAAAGAAGGGAGAAGGGGAAGATGGAAAGGAGGGAGAGTGGAGGGTAAAGAAGGGAGAAGGGGAAGATGGAAAGGAGGGAGAGAGGACGGTAAAGAAGGGAGAAGGGGAAGATGGAAAGGAGGGAGAGAGGACGGTAAAGAAGGGAGAAGGGGAAGATGGAAAGGAGGGAGAGAGGACGGTAAAGAAGGGAGAAGGGGAAGATGGAAAGGAGGGAGAGAGGACGGTAAGAGGGAGAGGGGAAGATGGAAAGGAGGAGATGGAGGGTAGAAGGGAGAAGGGGAAGATGGAAAGGAGGGAGAGAGGACGGTAAAGAAGGGAGAAGGGGAAGATGGAAAGGAGGGAGAGAGGACGGTAAAGAAGGGAGAAGGGGAAGATGGAAAGGAGGGAGAGAGGACGGTAAAGAAGGGAGAAGGGGAAGATGGAAAGGAGGGAGAGAGGACGGTAAAGAAGGGAGAAGGGGAAGATGGAAAGGAGGGAGAGAGGAGGGTAAAGAAAGGAGAAGGGAAAGATGGAAAGGAGGGAGAGTGGATGTAAAAAGGGAGAAGGGGAAAGGAGGGAGGGAAGGGCAAAGAAAACAAAGAGGATGGGGGAAAGGGAAGGGGGAGGGAAAGGGAGAACGAAGGGGAACAACAGAGGTAAGGGGTAAAGAAGAGAAATGGGAGGGAAGGGGGAGGGAGGGGAGGGAAGGAGAAAGAAGGGGGAGGGAGGGGGAGGGAAGAAGGGACAGAGGAGGGAGGGGGGGGGGGAAGAAGAGCCAGAGGAGGGAGAGGGGGGGGGGGAACCATAGACCATGATTTACCTTCTCGGCAGCGGAGACGGCCGTTTCATAGCTGCGCACCTTACGGCTCTTCTCACCCACTTCCGCTATGGCGTCCGACACTGACTTCCGGTTGGTGCCGTAGCCAGTGCATTCCACTTCCGACTGAGAGGGCAGTAACATGGAGAGGCTTCAATGACAATGCTCTATTGTATTCACAGTCTATTTTGCAAGTTAAAATGTGTGGGTTTGTTTTATTCGAAAGTGAAACTTAATTCAGCATTAGGATTTATAGGCATTCTCTAAGAAGACGGGAGGGGGAGGCGGGGGGAGGGGGGGGGTGAATTATCAGTGCAGAACTTGATGGACAGTACATGATGCTTATAGCTGTACATATCTATCTGTTTACATGTTTATATCTGTGAAATGAATATGTATACATATATATATATATATGTATATAAATATATATATATATGAATAATATTATATAATATAATAAAACATAGAAATTCCCTTACGCGGCTTTATACTCGCATAATACTTATACATCACATATATATGCGTGTACACAGATATGTGCGTACGAAAATGAAAACAGTTTTCTCCATCAAATTTTAGTCGCAGTCATGTATACATATATATATATATATATGTATATAAATATATATATATATGAATAATATTATATAATATAATAAAACATAGAAATTCCCTTACGCGGCTTTATACTCGCATAATACTTATACATCACATATATATGCGTGTACACAGATATGTGTGTACGAAAATGAAAACAGTTTTCTCCATCAAATTTTAGTCGCAGTCATGTATACATATATATATATATATATATGTATATAAATATATATATATATGAATAATATTATATAATATAATAAAACATAGAAATTCCCTTACGCGGCTTTATACTCGCATAATACTTATACATCACATATATATGCGTGTACACAGATATGTGTGTACGAAAATGAAAACAGTTTTCTCCATCAAATTTTAGTCGCAGTCATGGTCATGGTATTGTTTTCTTAGTTTCAAAATGCATCAGCCACGGTTACCCTAAAGCTGAGATTCCATATATGCGGTATGCGACAAAAATGGAAAAGCATGTAAATGCACTGTGGTGCTTCCATATGTCTGGATGTGAATACAAATGCAAATGCGAATGCAAATGTGGCAAGTGGATCGCTCATGGACCGATCGATGCGAACGTGAAAGCTGCTCAGTTTGCCAGAGAGCAAACAGGAACTTTCACTTTCCTTCACAAATTTGGAGCAAGAAATATCGACAATGGCATGGGTATTTATGATGCATGCCGTGAAAGTGATACACAGTATATTCAAACTGCATGGCTCTTTAAAAAGAAACTGGGTGCTGCGTAATTGGTTTCCACGTTACATTGGTGATGATTAATTTTCTTTTTGTAGCAAGTCAAATAGTTATTGTTGCCACTGTGTGCTAACTATGTTAGCAATTGACCAATTTCATATGACGTCAGCACGTGTATTTAGGTCAGTGCACACGCTGCTTGGCTGCAGGACAACATCCGGTCACACTGCAAACTCAATGGCTATGAGCTCAGAATATCCCAACTTTCACTATTATCTCTGTTTTTAATACTTTCAGAGAAAATTGCCCTTAAGTTAAATTAAATACTTCAGATCTTCCTCTTCAATCGCACATTAAGATATTTTTAATCGACTCAATGAAAGCTTTTAAATTTATTTTGAAAAAATAAATGCTCTGCATAGACATAGCATTGCTGCAGCACAAATCAATGTGGTGTTTACCCTTCGCGGGCTAGTTTCCATTTCAGCAAACTCAGTGCATTGTCAATGGCCGTAAGAAATCTTCTTACAGAAAAAGTGAAATATCTCTAAAACCAGACCACCTATAAACAAACCGCTTGGAACACATATAGAAAACATATTCAATGAATAGATTATATTACATTTATATGGTTAGGGTTCTGGATTTCTAATAATTTTGAATAAAATAAGCGTTTTGCACTATGCAAACTGGCAAACTCAGTGGCAGTGTGCATTCGTTCTGCAGCCGAGCTGCGCGCGCATACACAATGTTTACAAACATTGAAATAGGTCTATACTGCATGAAGAGTTCAAGCGCAAATCCAAGTTAACGCCAATCCAAAAATGGAGATAAACATTGGAATAAAAGCCTCCAAAATTTAAATATTATATTTTCCTACTGTTTTGTTCATTGCGCCATAACCATGTGATCATATGAAAAGTGGAGTTAGTGAGAATTAAAATTATTTTCAGGTAAAAATCCTTTATTTAAATTACATTTTTGGATTAGCGTTTATGTGGTTTTGCGCCTGAACTCTTCACATGTATTTTATCTCAACCATCAAATAGTTATCATAGTTATCTGTCTGTTAAGTATGTTGGCTGATTGATTGATTGATTGGTGGTTGCTTTACACCGTGTCGGCAGCATAGGCCATATTCACGGCGAGAAATGTTTGTTTTTTGTTCAAACCATCGCTTTTACATGTAAAAGCAGACAATCAATTATGTGCCAATAGACACTAATTAAATTAGAAAGCTCACAATCATATATTTGTGGTCAAGGGAAACAAATTCCCATAGAAAAAGAAAAGTTTTATTAATAATTGATAGAATCCATTTAGTAAACTATATAAGGTGGTACAGTCCAGCTGCCCTCAAAAAGGCTAAAATGTTTTCCTGTTTTACCTTAGTAAAAAGGTCATGCATACTGTCTGCAGTGTAGAACCGTTGGCGCAGGGCCAAAAAATCAACGCAACTTAGTAAAATGTGTTTGAGTGTCAGTGGGGACTGACACCCAATACATTCAGGGGGAGGTTCCCCCTTGAGCAGAAAAGCATGTGTAAGCCACGAGTGGCCAATACGGCAGCGGCTAAGGACCACTTGGTCCCGCCGACCTCCCGCATGAGTCTGTGGTGGCTTTCCCACAGATGGTTCAATTTCTTTAAGTTTATTAATGTTTTCATCCCACTCATGTTGCCATTTGGATTTTATGTGGGTGGCTATTAGTGGTTTCAGATCAGAGTGAGGGATCAGACACGGTTCAAGATCACAGTTCAGGGCCTTCTTCGCAGCCCGATCAGCTCGTTCGTTTCCTTGTATGCCGGCATGGCCAGGCACCCAGCACAGGTGGATATCATACCCATCCGTTGTCAGTTGGTTCATTTTATAAATGACCGTTGCTAGAATAGGGTGATTCGTTTTCAGTCCAGCAACAGCCAGGAGGCAAGAGAACGAATCACTGTATATAACATAGTTAGTGTGGTTGGATACCTCGATACACTCCAAAGCGAGAAGGAGTGCTCGGGCTTCTGCAGTGAAAATCAAGCTCTAATCGGGCAAACATTCACCAAATTGTTCCCGTCAGCAGACTGCCGCAGCAGCTACCCGGCTTTGGTCTTTCGAACCATCAGTATATATGGAGAGGTGGTCTGCAAACTGGCCTTGAATCTCTGCATGCAGTCCTTGGTACTCGAGTGGATGTGTCCCAGACTTCCTCAGTTCCGTGAGTCGGAGGATAACCGATGGCTTTCTTAACGACCACGGGGGATGTTCTGGGACTTTGGCATCCTCCAACACGTCCAAATCCACGCCCAAGGCCTCCAAATGAGGTTTCATTCGGAGCCTCAGTGGCCGGATGTAATTCGGCCTGGCTTCATACCTGGATTCATCATGTTGCTCGAATAGACAATTGTGTGCAGGATTCAATGCATTAGTTTTTATCTTGACTACATATTGCATGGCCAGTTTGATTCTCCTGTTGTTAAGTGATGGTTCATTGGCTTCGACATAAAGGCTCTGAACTGGTGAGGTGCGGAAGGCCCCAAGGGCCAGGCGCAGTCCCTGGTGGTAGATCATGTCTAGCAGCCCAATATATGATTTCCTTGCGTAACCGTATACTATGCTGCCGTAATCCACTCGTGACCGAACCAAAGTACTGTAGAACATCTCTGTCCACTCCCCACTCTGAGCTGGACAGCACCCTCAGAATATCCAGCGCTTTCAGGCATCTTGTTTTCAGGTACTTTATATGTGGCACAAAAGACAGTTTTGCGTCGAGAATGAGGCCCAGAAATTTGGTTTTCTCAACGACTTTAATGGGATCCCCATCCAGGGTCAGCTCCGGTTCCGCATGCATTCTACGCAGCAGGCAGAAGTGCATGCAGACTGTTTTGGTCTTGGAAAATTTGAAACCGTTCAGAACTGACCATCGATGGATCCCATTTATGCTTGGTTGTAGCTGTCTCTCTATGACATTCATGTTAGCACCGCTGTAATATAAAACAAAGTCGTCCATGAAAAGACTACAGGAGACCCCCCGCTTTACAGCAGCAGCAATACCATTGACCTTGACCCCGAAAAGGGTCACGGCCAGTATGCTGCCTTGAGGTACTCCTAGTTCCTGTGAGTGTAGGCGGGAATAGGTAGTCTTGACACGGACGCGGAAATGCCTGAAGGCTAGAAAGTTCCTGATGAAAATTGGCAAGTGGCCACGAAGGCCAATCGCATGAAGATCCTCCATGATGCCATGCTGCCACATTGTGTCATAGGCTTTTTCGAGGTCGAAAAAGACAGCCACAATGTGCTCCTTCTTAAGGAAAGCATCTCTTATGAAGGTCTCCATGCGCACCAAATGGTCGAGGGTGCTGCGGCCCCGTCTGAAGCCACATTGAAGGTTGGACAGGTGGTGTCCTGACTCCAGTAGCCAGACGAGGCGGTTGTTTACCATGCGCTCCATGGTTTTACAGATGCAGCTTGTAAGGGCTATGGGACGATAGTTGTGGGCTTCACTCTGGTCTTTACCAGGTTTGGGAATCGGTATTACTGTCGCCTCCCGCCAAGAGGCGGGGACGACACCCGACTCCCAGATGTTGTTGAAGAGTTGAAGCAACAGTCTCAGTGCATGTTCAGGGAGATGTTTCAAAAATTGATAATGAATTCCATCAGGTCCAACTGCTGTGTCATGCGAGCTTTCCAAAGAACACCTCAACTCACCCATACTGAATGGGGAGTTGTAGTGCTCCTCGCCATCGGAAGAAAAGTCCAAGAGCTTTTGCTCTTGGCATTCCTTGACCACCCGAAAGCCCGGGAGGCAGTTTGCCAAAGACGAGTTTCCAGCAAAGGTGCGAGCCAATTCTTCACTTATTTCGTCGAGTGATGTGAGAATGGTGCCATTGTGTTTCAAGTGCTGGACTACAGAAGAATCACCTCCCCTTCGTTTGATTCTCCTGATCATTGTCCGGCAATGATCAGGAGAATGTTGGCAATACTACATGTATTTAATCTATCCCACAAAATGTATCAAATGTACACCCGTATGATTTTGTGCTAAAGCGAAAATGTAAAATTTTGCACAGTGACACAATAAATACATTTACCCAAACATTTATTTTCTTCCACTTTATTCTTGTAAGGCATAACCTTTTTTGCTTAACTGCAGTCAATAAAGTCTTGCTTGAATTTGTTGTGTATGTTAAATTTAAAATCACGTTCTCGATGTATGTTTGATTTCGATGGTACACATGTATATGAGTGATTTTAGCGTTTTGCTCAATTTGTATAGGATCAAAATCAAAAAGTGAAATAGCTTTTAAATTTTTTTTCAACACTGACATATACACAATACGTAAACCTTCATATGAACGTGGATTCAGCTATTATTTGGATTGTTCTCACCTTCGGTCTCCATGTCACACATTAGTACCCAGTCTCACTGATGCTCTCAGCGGAGGACCCAAATACAGAACCTCTCTGAACTAAATTGTCATATAACTAATTTCCACTGCAAAGTGTGCTGAATCTTCCTCACACATCAGTGTGGAAGAGTGATCTAACTCTGTCAAGATTTTGAATTAAAATGTTGTACCATTCGTTAATAGAAAGCCCAAAGATCTCATGTGTCGAATTTACGAAGTGCAGGCCTAAATTGTCTAGAATAAAGACAGGTGGACGGGTTTTTCTTGTAGTTTTTTTTGGTTGGTGATGGCTTTATTGACCCTCTCCATAATGAGTAAGTTGCATCGCGGCTTATTTTCATCGCTGAACAGCAATAGTCTCAATTTGGCAGTAGCCTTATCATCTTAGCTGTTAGTGGCTAGGATTAATTAGGCCATATAAAAAAAACAATTGGTGATCGTCCTTTTGAATTAAAAATCAGGGTCGGGTGGGCGTTTTTTTAAATTTAATAATTTTTTCCATGTAGATGTAATACGTAGCCAGGCACAATGGCTGAATGAGTTGAGTGCCCGCCTCCCGTTCTAGTAAGTCGTGGGATTTGAACTCCTGGGTTCTAATCATGGCCGAGTCAAACCAATGCCTTAAAAATGTATGCGAAAGTTGAATTGCTGTTAGCCCAACACATTTTTAACAGTAAAAAAAAAATTAATAAATACAAAAGAAAAATCAATAAATACAACAAAAATCAGGGGAGGGCAATGAATACAAAAAGAAATCAATAAATACAAAAATAAATCAATATATACAAAAGAAATCAATACATATAAAAGAAATCAATAAATACAAGAAGAAATCAATAAATACAACAAAAATCTATGAATATAAAAAGAAATCAATAAATACAAAAAGAAATCAATAAATACAAAAAGAAATCAATAAATACAAAAAGAAATCAATAAACACAACAACAAAAATCTGGGGCGGGCGATTTGTCAGGGACGGGCGGGAACGATCACCAATTAATTTCTTTTATATTTTGCGCACAATTAGCTTAGTTTTTGTGGTGCCACGTTTACGACATTTTGGTATATATATACATATCCCATGAACGCCTCAAATTTTATTGCATGCATACAGAGACCACATGCCTTACCTTCTTTGTATAGATCCAGTCTAGACAGAGGTCCCGGCGAGGCCTACTGGGGCCCTGAGGGCAGGCGGACATGAAGCAGGAAGCACATGGAGTTAATTCGCGCAGGCAGGACACAAACAATACACCCTAAAGCCGCACAGTCCGTGATGTTCTCTGTGGCAGAGTGGTTAGAGTGTCTGACTTTTTTCTAGGTCAGACTCCTAATCTGAGGGTCAGCAGTTCGATTCCCCGTGCCCCCAGCTCTGCCAATTTGGATTTCCACCACTGTGTATAACTTACAGCGTCATCAAAGGCTGGTTTCTCTCATACCATGTCTATGTGGTGTGGGAGGTTAAAAATCCCTTGGGTTGGTAAAAGTGCAGGCTCGGGCTTTCTATCGACCAGCAGTGGAATGAGGAAGACCAGTCGTCTATGACTGAAATTTCCCCTGCTTAAACAACTAATGGACCAAAAAAAAAAGAGGAAAAACAAAGGCATCAAATGAAGAGTTCAAAAGTTTGTTTTATTTAAAGTTGCATAGTCCGATGATTTTGAGTTTGTCATTTTTCTGAGACAAATATATTCGATTGATCATTATTATCTACTTCACTTTAGTTTGAAGTAACTTTTATATTAAATGGCTAAGTTTTAAGATATTTGAAGTGAAAACACGGCAGATTAGTTTCGGCAAGCATGCCAAAACTCTGACACTGTAGGCTTCTGCAGCAACAGGTTTGATTCAATTGACTCAGGATTTCCTTCTATGCAGAAACAAATGTTCAATAAGTGCATCATTATCTAAGTTAGATATGGGGAATCAAATCTAGATAATTGTTTTGGTTTTGAAAATTTGATGTTTTCATCAGACCATGCAGCTTTAATGACGCCTCTAGAGCACATGGATTTTTATCATCGGCTATTGGACGAAAACATTTGGTCAATCTGACACGTTTCTTTAGAGGAAACCTGCTTCCGCCACATAGGCTACTGTTTCCGATAAGCAGCAAGGGGTCTTTTATATGCACTTTCCCACAAACAGAACAGCACATACCACAGTCGTTGATGAACCAGTTGTGGACCACTGGTTTAAATGAAGAGTTCAGGTGCAAAACCACGTTAACGCCAATCCAAAAATGGAGATAAACATTGGAATCAAACCTTCAAAAAGTTAAATATTTTATATTCCTACTGTTTTGTTCATTGCTCCATAACCATGTGATCATATTAAAAGCGGAGTTAGTGATAATTACAATTATTTTCAGGTAAAAATCTTTTACTTAAACTACATTTTTGGATTCGCGTTTTCATGTTTTTGCGCCTGAACTCTTCAAATTGACGCAACATGTTGGTTGTTGGTTGTAGATTTACCAATTCGGCCACCGCGCCTGGTGATTGACGCAACAAGATCACTTATGGCTATTTAGGTTTGATCCGAAATGGCTAACTTAGATACCGGTGCACTTATACCCCAGTCACACGATAGCTTACGACCACTTTGCGACCACCTTAGACCAAAGAAGTCACACTCATCAGTGATGCCCAGATGTCGGCAACCATTGTTTTGGTAGCAATGATGTCACTGGTGAGTGTCGGTTCTTTGGTCTAAGGTGGTCGCAAAGTGGGCGGAAGCTGTAGTGTGACTGGGGTCTTAATTGTCTTATTAAGCGTTTGTTGCTGCATAGAAGGGATCACTGAGTTCAAATCTATAGAACTTGTTTACTGCAGACAACATTTCGACATGCGCGTCAATATTAATTTTCCACATTTTCACTTCAAATATCTCCAAAGTTAGCCATTTATAATACAGGTCACTTCAGACTAGAATATGGTAGATTATACCATTCAACCTATTATATTAATGGTAGAAATTCAAAAATCATCGCACTACGCAACTTCAATTGTCATAGCGTATTCACCTCACAATGCTACTCCATCTAGCACAGAACACTGAAGGCGGGGTTCGACCTCACAACTACCCGGTCATGGTTGGTTGGTTGTTGGAGTTTTACATCCTGGCATCATCTAAGGTCATATCAGGAGGGGTACCGACTTGTGACAGTGCGGACTCATGACGACTTTACAATGGGAGACCTGGCCACTGGCACCATGACCTGATATCCTGCTCAGGCACATTATCCTGACACTGAGCTAACCAGTCCTTGCCATATCCTATTAATGGCGAGCGCCAGGCTAGGAAGTGACAAGTATCAATTTGATAAAATGCCAGGATGTAAAACTCCAGCAAACAACCACAGAGCTTCATGGCACATATTTAATACTATTTTATTTTTTAGGTGTCTTTTATTTAAATAATCGGTTAAAAAGAAGAGAAAGCACCCGACTGCCATTTTGGTAGGTCGTATGAATTGAATCCGGGGTTCTAATCCTGGTCGAGTCAAACCAATGACGTAAAAATGTATACTCGTCGCTAGCTAGCCAGGCACTTGGCATTACTAGGATGGGACAAGGATCAGTTGAATGAGGAAGACCAATTGAAATGTCCCCTGCTTAAGCAACTAATGTACAAAAAAAACGACAAACAAAGCAAATAAAAGATCTCAGAAAATTAACAAGGTATACCTTCATAGCACTGTGTGGCTTTGCAATGGTTGGTGAATATTCTATGTCAAAGCAGAACAGAATTGGCAACTAGAAGCCATTAATATTTGCACACTTTCTCCACTTCTCCTCTATGTACATATTTGCTAATATTTTGTTTTAAATTCCATATTTGATCTCCTTAACATCAATTTGATAGAAGCTGTCACAGTTACAACGTACAAGTTACACACACATCTATTATGTCCAGCATTTCAGTGTGCATGCCAACATTTCTTGTACATGTTTGACTGAAACTATTTTCATTGTGAATATTTTTAAGTAAACATTACTTGAAGCTAAAGTAAAGTAGATTATAGCACTCCACATAATATATATATATGAATATTTATAAGTTTGAAAGTGAGCAGAATGACCGTTGGCTCACGGTGTAGAGGAGGCAGGAAGGAGAGAATACCTGCTCCGCAGTGAATAACACGGTGGTTAAGATGGACAGAGAGAAGCATTAAGGGGGCTGCCGTTACTTATATCCACTTAATAAATGATATAGTACATACAGATCTGGAAAATATGGGGGATTCGAACTTACTACCTTTGACATTTGATTCGAAATGACCTTATTCTCTTCATTGAACTTAGGTATAAAATAAAATGATATAGCAGAAATTCAAAACCATCAGATTATGCAACTATAAATAAGTCACTGCAAAAGAGTGGTTCTTAACTTAATAACTGTAAATAGGGAAACTATTGGAATTGTGAGAGTAGGATAGTCAGACAATATGAATTTAAACGCTATAGGGGACAGACGCTGCAGTTTGAAAGTTGGAGACAATATTTGAATTTAGGATATTCCTTCTTTTAGGTGCAAACAAATATGGAATCCGGATAAACCGACAGAGGAGATGTGGATGTGTACGTGCCTATTCTAATGCGTTGCCATAGCAACCACAGTTAGGCCAGCCCTTCGTTGAACAGTACTGGTTGGCTACTTTATACCCCAGTCACACGAGGCCTGCGTTCGCTTACGATCAATTCACGACTTCAAAACGTCCTCCTTGCGCCCTCCTTACGCCCTCATTGAGTTTGAGTGCTGTCGCCGCGAGGACGCCAACCTCCGCCGTCCATTTTGGAAATTTTGGACGCAAGGAGGTTGCTGCTGCTGCATGTGCAACCTCCTTGCGTCCTGTTCCGGCGGTGCCATTAAACAGTGGTTGGCGACCTGGTGCCGCCAGGTCGCCAACCCCTAGGTTGGCACTGATCTGGCACCGACCTAGCAGCGCCAAAATATGCAATGCCGCGCTCACCGGGTGGTCACCTGGCCCAGCCCTGACACTGCCCTAATGCTGCCCTGGCGCTGCCCCAGCGCTGATATGGCGCTGATACGGGATGCTGGGAGGTTGGCATCCTTTTGAGCGTAAGGAGGTTGGCGGCAAACGCTGGCTCTCGTGTGACTCGGGTATCAAATGTACAGATTTCACATTTATGCAATACATTAAAGCTGCGTAGTCCGATGAATGTATACATTTTTCTAACCCAAACCACTTCTCTAGATTTGGTCCTACATGTCCAATTTAGATACTGATGCAGTAATTAAACTTTTATCGCCGCATAGAAGGAATGCTTAGTACATTTAATAGAATGTGTTACTGTTGAAGCCTAGCATTTCTAGCATTTCGACGTGCATGCCGAAATTAGTTTGGTCTCCTTTCACTTCAAATATCTTCAAAGTTAACCCTAGAAAGAGTACGCTCAAAATAAATTGAAATTATTTCATTTAAAATATCTCAAAAGTCATCCCTTTAAAATGAAAGTTACTTCAAACTAAAAGAAGGTAGATCGTAACAACCAACCTAATTTATATATATTATATATAATATATATAATATATATCTAATATATATAATATATATAATATAAGGAGTATAATATATTATGCATATATAAATGCCGGAATTAAATGGTTCTAATTATTATTATTATCGTTCTTTAAAAATTAATTATCCTGCATTTGGGGCTCATTATGGATATCTCGATATTGTCCAATCAATGCCCTTCCGCTGCGAGCCCGGGACTATCCTAGGTGGCGCCAAAACGGCAGGTTCGGCAGCCAGGCCATCATATATGTTCATTGTTGGCGAAGATTTCAAACTTTGTAACCGGTAGGTATATAATTGCTAGCCCAGACAGCAATAAAGACTTGTCCATCCCATCACCGCTACGCTTTCCGCCTTGTTTGAATGTAGGCAAATTTATATATAATATATATAATATATATATAATATAATATATATTATATATATATAATATATGGTATGCAGGCATAGCAATACCTCAGGGAGTTTGATGCCCCTGCCTTGCAGAGTTGTAAACCACTGCCTCGTGGTACAGGTTCTTGACAGAACCGAAGGCTAAGGGAGCAAACCCTAAACAGAAAAGCATGTCACTGTGGCAGCATTAAGGGCGGTTGATGTATGGAACTCCCAACATCTCCCGACCAGCCACTGCAGGGACAAATAGTTTTGCGCCTGTCTTGACATGTTCTTGCCGGTGTGAAACCTCTATTTGCTCCCCGAGAGAGTGCCGCTGGTAACTTGCAAAAGCCAACAGCACTTCAACACTTTTGCAGGCAGCTTTCATGAAATAATCAAGTAATGAAAGCAGTCTTTGCCGCATCGCGACCGACAGCATGATGATGATGATATTATATATATATAATATATATTTAATATCTATATAAACACTATTATCAAACCGATTGGACTATGCAACTTTAAGGCACATTTATAGTATTATTGCTAATGTTTCTAGTTAAGATTCAGACCTATGTGCCACTGAGAATGTGAAGTTCTAGTGTTAGTAATAGTACTTAGTTTAAGGGTTATCTACATAGTTCACCTGTTTCTGACCAGAATAATTAGAACGAGAAAGGTAAATAAACAACATGGCGGGTAATAGTGACAATGAAATAAGCGATGTTTGAGTGGGGTTAAAGGCTCAGTATCATAACCAACACAAATTTACTTAAAGTTGCATAGTCCGATGAAGCATCAAATTTTCAAAACCAAAACATTAACCTAGATTTGATTCTACATATTTATCTTAGATACTGGTAGAATTATTAAGCATTTGTTGTCACATAGAAGGGCATGGGGAGTCAATTTAATAGAACCTGCTACTGCATCAGCCTATGGCATCAGAGTTTTGGCGTACTTGCCAAAATAAATTTGGCATGTTGTCACTTCAAATATCTCCAAAGTTAGCCATTTAAACTAAAAGTTACTTAAAAGTAGCTTATAATGATCAATTTAATGTATTTATCTCAGAAAATGACAGAAACTCAAAGCCATCGGACGATGCAACTTTAATCAGAATTAACATGATCGAATATGATTATTCATGGTACTTTCTATCCAACCATGATGGCCGACGAGGCACTGATCACGTGGTGCTAATAGTTTCACGCAAATCCTCAATACAACTTTACCTATTCACAATTATTAGGATTAAATGTGATTAGTAATAATTTGTATAGCATGAAAATTAATAACCTATTCTCTGGGATTTATTTAGGACCCAATCATGGTCGGAGGGTTGCATTGGTCAAGGTGTGGCTATTGGTGTCATTCAGTCCTAATGACTGTCATCAGTGACGTAGACCAGGGAATATTATTTACAGACTAGAAAAGTAGTGCAAACCCTACTCTCACTTAAACCTGCATAGTCCGATACCTCAAAAGTTAACCATTTAAAATAAAAGTTACTTCAAACTTCGTGAAGTGTTCCATATTTTTTGGTGTTCTTTGTGGCGGAGTGGTTAGAGTGTCTGACTTTTTTCTAGGTCAGACACCTAATCTGAGGGTCGGCGGTTTGATTCCCCATGCCCCCATCTCTGCCAATTTGGATTTCCACCGCTGTGTATAACTTACAGCATCATCAAAGGCCGGTTGCTCTCATACCATGTCTATGTGGAGTGGGAGGTTAAAAATCCCTTGGGTCGGTAAAAGTGTAGGCTCGGGCTTTCTATCGACCAGCAGTGGAATGAGGAAGACCAATCGTCTGTGACTGGGATTTCCCCTGCTTGGGACAACTAATGTACCAAAAAAAAAAAAAGAGAGACAAATAAGTGTTCACACTTCCTGTCTACCATTCGCTATATCGCTAAACTGAAGCAAAGTAGATTATAACGATCAGCCTAATATATTTATCTCAGAAAAATGACAGAAACTCAAAACCATCGGACTATGCAGCTTTAAAGTAAATTGGAAGCCTAGGAAAGCCTCTGTAAGCCGATCATTTAGGGAAGGTTCAGTTGCTATCGTTACGCTCACCTTGTTCATGGTGATCTCTGCTTCAGACGCGGCTACCCAAGGAACTGGAAATAAGACAGAACAGCATTGTCACTATTGAATGAATGAATAAATGCTTAACGGCATACCAGCACACTAAGCGCTATACAATGCCATCAAAATGTCTTAAAACCGGTTAAACAGTCCAATGTGCTTTAAAAACGTTAAAACTAAGGCAGTACTAACAGTATCAAATAAACATTTCATACTTGCTACATTAAAATACTGTGCTCGAACATGTGTCCAAGACCGACTCATGGACACAACTCTCACAGCAGAGAGCTAAATGGAGAGCGGCAGTCAAGTAATGAAAGCAGTCTTTGTCGCATCGCGACCGACAGCATGATGATGATGATGATGACTAACAGTATCAAATAAACATTTCATACTTGCTACATTAAAATACTGTGCTCGAACATTTGCAAAGTCAATGCATTCAATCAAAATATTGTTCACAGTCAGAGGCACTCCACATGGTATGCATTCTGGCTGGTCTTCTGCTTTAAAAAGGTAGCTATGAGTCAAATAGCTATGTCCAATTCGCATACGTGCAACAATGGTCTCTTTGCATCTATTTCTATGACAAACACCTGAAAATTTGCCAAGGGTGGGCTGAATTGCATGAAGCTTTTTCATGACAGCTTCATCCCATGGTGGTTGCCACCTTTTCCTTATCAGTACACTGATGTGCCTTTTGAGGTCCGTGTGAGGAATAGGAAGAGGTGTAATGCATTTGTCGAGTGCTTCTTTGGCAGCCATAACTGCAGTCTCATTTCCTCAAATGCCAACATGACTCGGTGTCACTATTGAGGTTATATAAACTACTGTTGTTTCCACTGGAAATAAGACATGAAACTTCTTGTTCGTCATCAAGCAAAGCCCTACTGTTTAGTGTTTAGACTGGAAACATGCATAAAGCCCCAGTCACACATCACCGGATTGGCGGGAAAGGAAAGAAACTGAACAAAGTCCGTTGATAGTCCTGGTTGTGTCCGTACAAGTTTTGAACATGCACAAAATTTGGTACGGATGCCACTGGATTGACGTCTACGGTTCTTGTCCGGTTTGAGTTTGTTTCATCCGTTGGCTATCCATTCATGTCCATTTCATGTCCGTTTCATGTCCATTTCATGTTCGTTCGTCCAGCAGCCTTTGACCTGATATCGCAACATTTTGACACATTTTAATACATTTTGATACTTATGACGCCCGGACTAGACAATTCTGTCGTTTGCTCAATCCGGTGATGTGTGACAGGGGCTTTACATATGGCCGTCGGTTTTTGTTGTTGTTGGGTGCTTTTTATTCTTCTTTTCTTTGGGGGGCGTGGGGGCTTTTTGTTGGTGTTTTTTTTTTATGGAGGTGTAAATCATATCTCTTCATTTTTGTTTTCAATTGATTTTTTCAATTTATTTATGAATGTAGGACGGTATCCATTTACTCACAAATCGGTCTTCATCGCGACCTCTGTTACAAAAATAGGCATCACTTAAAGTATGTATGTGTGTATGATGTTATGACATAATTGCTTAACTCTACAGAGTTTAAAGACATAAAACAGTTTTATTTGAATATCATCAAAGTAATGTGCGATTAAAATTGCAGAGTCTGAAGGTTTGGAATTTCTGAAATAATTGTTATGCTGATCAATTCCATCTAACTTGCTTTAGTTTAATTTCTGTGTTCCGAAACATCGAATATCATCAGTTGTCCTCGATAGTATAGTGGTTAGTATCCCCGCCTGTCACGCGGGAGACCGGGGTTCAATTCCCCGTCGGGGAGACAGTTTTTCAAAGCCTTTTTAAAAAACCCAATTTATTTGGTTGGTTGTTAGAGTTTTACTTCCTCGCAACATATATGGTCACCTCAGGATGGGTACTGCCTTATGATTTTGCATACATGCTGACTTTATAGTGCTGCTCCACTGGGAAATCAGACCGCCGGCACCATGACCTGATTGATATACCATGCAGTCAGATTATCCTGATACTAAGCTAACCAGTCCTTGCCCTATCCTATTAATGCCGAGTGCCAAGCTAGGAAGCAACAAGTATAAATTTAGTAAGTCTTTGGCTTGACTCGACCAAGATTGAATATCAGACCTTCCACACGGGAGGAGGCCTGCGTTCTACCGATTCAGCCACAACATCCGTTCTCCCTTAACAGTATAAGTGTTAAAGTTGCATAGTCCGATGGTTTTGAATTTCTGTATTTTTTCTGAGATAAATATATTATTTCGATCACTACTATCTACTTTACATTAGTTCAAAGTTACTTTCATTTTAAATGGTAAACTTTTGAGATATTTAGAATGCAAACATGGAAAATTAGTTTTGGCAACCATGCCAAAACTCTGACACCATAGACTTCTGCAGTAACAGGTTCTGTTAAATTGGCTCAGTGTTGCCTTCTACGCAGAAACAACATTTGATATTTCATTGGACCATGCAGCTTTAATAAGCTGGGGGTGTTTGAGTGAAGTCTATTAAACACAAAACCTGGCATGTCACTCTCCAACTGACAAGGGAGGTGGTGTGTGTGTGTGTGTTGGGGGGAAGTTAGATAAAAGATTCACCCGGTACTTGTAGTACACGGGTGAACGTCAACGTAGTCTAAATACGGGCGAAAATAGCATTAGTATGCAAGTGAGGCTCCAGTATGTGGCTCCAGTATCAAAGGGCTACGCATATTATGCATATAGGCACAGAGTTGGTGAAATGGGAGAGAATGCAAAAAAGACAAGATGGCGGCCGCAGAACGCCGTCGATTTCACTTTTAAATCTTATTAAACTATATATTATATTATATTTTTCAACTCAAAGGTAGCGGGTAAATAATAAAACAGATGTAAAGAATAAATGTTGCTTCTTAGATTGTTAAATTAGGCTCTGATTTCATTGACCCGTTTTTTCGCCAGCTTTTACATAGGGCTGGTTTGCACCCCTACTGCAGCAGTACGGGGTGAATATTGTATCTAGGGGGAAGTAAGCCAAGTACAACTTTGATCATTTAATTAAATGTTGACATTTAAAACATTGTATTTAACAAAGTAGTTAAATCATTTCCTAATCCTTTTATGGTGTCATTTAAAATAGGTCATTTAACAGATATAACATGCACTCTTTCTGCTTAGTCATGTTATATTTGCGCTTCCGGTTCTGGCTTGATTGGTTGGTTGTTGGAGTTTTTACATCCTGGTAAGATTTAAGGTCATATCAGGACTGGTACCAACTTGTGACAGTGCGCACTCATGGCGACTTTATAGTGCTGCCCCACTGGGAAATTAAGCTGCCAGCACCATGACCCGATATCCCGCTCAGTCACATTACCCTGACACTGAGCTAACCAGTCCTTGCCCTATCCTATTAATGCAGAGCGCCAAGCTAGGAATCGGCAAGTATCAATTTGATAAGTCATCGGCTTGACTTGACTGGGAACCGAACTCCCGACCTTCCGCGCGCGAGGCCCACGCTCTACCGATTCGACCACGCGCCCGGTAGGTTCTGGTTTTGAGTGTCGCGTTGAATATGACGAATTCAGAGTGCATTGCTGTTGTTCAGGTGAGGATTGATGATTTGTTGACAAGCATGCACCCCCACACGTGCGTGTTTTGGTGGGAAGCCACAAGGCACTCAATCATCCATGCCCAGCTGATAGACTACCATTGGCCAGTTATTCGTTGGCATGGTTACAGGCGTGGGTTGAGAGAATGGGTAAATCATTTTCATGTCCTCTGCCAAACCGCAAAGCCTCCTCCCCCCCGCCCTCCCCCTCACTACGTTCTCGCCATCTCGTCCCGCCCTCTCCCTCCCCTCCCACCTCCCCCCCCCTCTTCCTCTCTATTTTCCTCTCTCTCGCTCTCTCTTCCTCCTGCCTCTCCCCCTGTCTCTATCCTTTTTAAAAATATTTTTTTATTGAGGCTGTATTTATGCTGTCCATAGCATGTAAGCTTGGGTACCCAGGCTTGTTTTCAATGCTGGCCAGCTGTAGTTTTGGTGTTGTCTTACCAAGCAGTAGCTGCTGATAAGTTATTTGATTGTCTGCATTTCAGTAGCAGATAGATAGTCTGTTGGTATGTTTAGTAGTCTATGTTAGTTTTTTTGGGGGGCCCTCTTGGCATTGTATTTTTGTTCTATTCTTATTACTGTGTTAGTTGTTTTCTTAAGGTTCTATGTTATCCTTCCCTCTCTCTCCCTCTCTTCCCGTCTCCCTCCCTCTTCCTCTTTCTCGCTCTTTTTATAACGCTGTCTTCCTTGCTGTTGACTCTCTCTCTCCCTATTTCTCTCATGCCTCTCTTCCTCTCTCTCCCTCTATCTTCCTCTTTCCCCCTCTCCCTTTCGCTCTCTTCCCCTCTACCCCTCTCTTCCCCTTTCTCGCTCTCTCTGTATATCGCTGTCTTACCCCCTGCCTCTCTCCATCTCTCTCTCCCTCCCTTTCCCTCCATCTATCCCCTTCTTTCTTCATCATCTCTTTCTCTCTCCCTCCCCAATTTTACCATCCCCTTCCCCTCTCCCTCCCCTCTATCCCTCTCTCTCCCTCTCTCTACCATTCTCCACCTCTCTCTCTTCCCCCTCCCTCTCTTTTCCTCGCCCCTTCTCTGTCTATCCCTATTTTCTCCCTTTATCCATTTTCGAATGGAGGAGTATAACACCAAACTGCAGTAAATGGTTATAGTGAGTGACCTACTTTTTAAGTTGGATATGTAGGATAAAATTCAGGTGTGTTTTGGTTGTGAAAGTTTATGTTTTCTTCAGATTATGTAGCTTTAATATTACTTGCATTCTTACATTCTCCAAACCACAGGGTTTCAACGAAAGTCTTACAAAAGCACAGAAATACCCACACCCCACGGTTTGGCAATTAACAGCAAGCATTGAGATTGAATCAAAATGCTCAAACAATTTCTTTGATTAAATTAATGGGTTTTTCTTCATCTAATCAAACACTTTAATCTAATCTCATCTAAACAAATAATTTTAATGAGCTAAAATCAGACTACACAAATTTATATAACTATAAAATGATCATTTTTATTTTTACCGTACTACATGTTTGTGGTAAAATAAACTCAAACTCAAATTAAAGGCTATTTTTTATTTCAAACGAGAGCACTGGCTGGCTGCCCATATGGGAGGTCATGAGTTTGAACCCTGACTGAGTCAACCCAATCAGGGGCGTAGCTAGGCGTACGCGCGTACGCCAAAACGTCCACATCGTTTTGTCAACAAACAAAAAAATTAAAAAATAATAAAGAGAGAGAGAGAGGAGGCATGTAGTAGTCCGGAGTGTCGAAAACTCAAGTCTAAAATGTGTCAAATCCACCAGCTTAAGCTTAAGCGGCCCCCTAAACCCCCTGCCGAAATTAGGAGAACACATCGTTAAAGGTCTAGCTACACCCCTGCCAATGACTTATCAAGAATGTGACAACACCCTTGTTGTGGATGAGTGAAGCACAAAGGTCAAGTTGTTCGCGTGCCTCAACATAACACTTTGAACTGGTGTTGAACCTGGGCCAGCAGCCGCGCCTTGTTACACGCAGGGAACAGGCGCAGTTGTGATTAGAGGTGTGGGTAGAGGTGTGGGTAGAGGTGTGGTTAACAGTCACTTGTCAGGTCTAATCCCAGAATGCACACCATATAACAATCTTAGCCCGGGGCCGCATTCAGGGTTCCTCTCGGAGGTGCCTCGGAGGCGGCCCTGACGTCACGCTGGTCTGAACTGCATTTAGCTATCGGCTGCCTCGAAAATGGTGGCCTCCATAGGCGGTGGCCATTTGCAATGAAAAAGCTGTGCTGTGATTGTCTGAAACCACTGAAAACGGCAGCCATTTTGAGGCGCTTTTCGATCTCCTGTCTGAAATAGGAGGCGTCTCCGAGACGCATCCTGAACGGAAATAAGCCAAAAAGCATCGCCGAGACATCTCCGAGGTGCCTCCGAGACAGACCCTGAATGCGGCCAAAGACCCTATAATACTAAGACGGCTCACTCAGCCTGTACTGTGTAATCAAAATGATCAAACCCACCACTTAGTGCGCTGGCTGTTCTCTTGGTTAAACAGTTGCTATATTATATGTATAAATGCATATATGAATGTGAAAGCTGTGTGATGATGGCGATGATGATGATGATGCTGATGATGATGTGTATTTATTCATAGCAATTTCATATTGATGTGTATTCATACTTACCTATCTCATGGATAATATAATTGTATATGTTTACATGTGAAACACCAACCAGCAGCCAGACTGATCAAACCCACCACAAGGTGGCACTGTGAAATTTACATTACCATGGCAGAGATAGGGAGTGAGCCGTCTTAGTATTATAGGGTCTTTGACGTGGCCCAGGCGAAGCCTTGTCAATTAATGGACTCACCTGCCAAAATTGTCCTTTTTTTTCTTTCTTTTTTTCTGCGTACTTAACTGAATTATGAGCATCTAGAAAGCTGCATAATCCGATGTAGGCATGTAATTTTCGAACCAAAACAGTAGTTACATTTGACAGTACACATCTAACGTTTGTTTGTTTGTTTGAGTTTTATATCCTAGCAACAACTAAGGTCAATGGCAATGGACTGGTGTCGCAGTTTCAGCTCCCTGTCAGTTTCAGCCGTGCGCATAGCTTCTGCGCATGCGTCAAAATCTAACAGCATAGTCACTAACCTTATAAATTTAATATAATGTTTTTGGTAAAGATGTTTTCTATATGTGTACCAAGCGATTTGTGTGGTTTTAGAGATATTTCACTTTTCCTGAATTTTCTGTATGAAGATTGCTCACGACCATTGACAATGCCTTGAGTTTGAGTCTATGCGCATGGCTGAAACTGCGGACGGCTGAAACTGCGACACCGGTGTCAAGATTTCAAATTCCCCCCATATTCAAGTTCCCCCCCAGGAACTTGAAAACGTTTTTAAATTCCTCCCAGGGGAATTTGAAAACGTTTTCAAATTCCCTCCCTCATTTTAACTTTCCCTCCCCCCCCCATTTTTGGGGAATTTTCTTTATTTTTGTTATTTTTCATGACAAATATTATAATATACAGAGAATAGCATAATGGAAATTATTACTAGTACAATAAAACATATTTAACCACAAATGACACAAAAAGTCTCCAAGATGGTTAAGAAAAAAATATTATAGGTCTGAAATTTAAAACGTTTTTTAAAGTTTTTTAAACAATTTTAAATTCCCGGAGGGGGGAATTTGAAAATAGGGGGAGGAATCTGAAAACTGTTTTTAAGTTCCCCCCCCAGGAATCTGAAAACGTTTTTAATTTCCCTGGAGGGAAGTTAAAAACGTTTTCAGATTCCCGGGGGGGAACTTGGGAAGGGGGGAAGTTGAAATCATTACACCGGCACTGAAAGCGAATGTAAACAAAGCCCACACTGCTCAAACAAGATGGCTGCCCGTCAAACACTGACATGTGGGTCGTCCCCGAATGCGCCCTGTGCAAACACACAGGTTATTGGATCTGAATGAGGGTTATAATGTATAAGAGACAGTTTGACTGCAGTGTACCTCTTGCACTTAGATATATATATAAGAACTGCAGTGAGGCCGCGTTCCCATGTTCTATTTAGAACTCCATCCTCTTAAAGAGCCACTAACACGATCCAAAGACAACTTCAGATATTCCATGAGTATCGCGGTCGAATATGATTATTTTATTGTTTGTATATATTTTTTATACTGACTATTCTCCCTGGGAGTTATTATGGCCTAATCATTGTTTGCGGTGTAAACATTGTACTTGATTCGGTGGGAACAACAACACGTTTCCACTTCTGTGTGCAGCGCTTTGGACTCTACTTCGGGTGGAGGGATGAGTCTATCATCCATCCGCCCGATTGGCCAGACAGCTTTCACACCTTTATTCCTGTCGTCTCTGGCTTACCGCTGTCTTCTGATTTCTCAGTGAGCCAGCGATCGAAACACACACCTTTCCGTCCATTCATCCTTACTACTACTTGTTATTTTTCTTTTAAAGTGGCCCGGTATACCTCGTGGCGATGGGAACCGTACTCCGACAAATGCTCTCCAACTCTGCTTAGTTTTTATATTTATATAACCAGATATGTGGGGGAGAGTTGTAGGCTCACTGCGCCTGAACTGGGCCAGGGAGAGTGCTGAGGTTAATGGGGGTGGGGTGCTGAGGCTGGGTGAGAAGTGGGTCAGTGCTGAGGTCAGGGTGGGGGTTGGGTGGGGTGGGGTGTCTGAGGCTGGACCTGTAGCTGGCAACTGTTCTTTTGAAAATGGATGGGTGAGTGGAGAGAAGGGAGAGTAAAACTGATATATTTTCAATTTTCTTCAGTCGTTCAAACAGGAAATATATTTGCTTTAATGTGAAATATATGTTAGTTCAATTACATTGCATAATTCAATCAGAAACACATATAAAAGGAAAAACGTTTTTTGTTGTTGAATGTAAAAAGCAGTGAAACACATGGGGGTTTGAACACACAACACCAAACAACTTCAGATTACAAGTTCAAGACCACTAGACCACTAGACCACTAGACCACTAGACCACTAGACCACTAGACCACTAGACCACTAGACCACTAGACCACTAGACCACTAGACCACTAGACCACTAGACCACTAGACCACTAGACCACTAGACCACTAGACCACTAACCACTAGACCACTAGACACCACTAGACCACTAGACCACTAGACCACTAGACCACTAGACCACTAGACCACTAGACCACTAGACCACTAGACCACTAGACCACTAGACCACTAGACCACTAGACCACTAGACCACTAGACCACTAGACCACTAGACCACTAGACCACTAGACCACTAGACCACTAGACCACTAGACCACTAGACCACTAGTATACCTAGTATCTAGTTTGACACTAGACCACTAGACCACTAGACCACTAGACCACTAGACCACAGAGACCACAGAGACCACAGAGACCACAGAGACCACAGAGACCACAGAGACCACAGAGACCACAGAGACCACACAGAGTTACTTACTTGTGTCAGTTCAGGCTATTTGTATATACGACGTCATATATCCAAGCTCTGTGATTGTGTATGTGTGTGTAAATATATATATATACAATGTGTATATCATATGTATGATGTATATACTAGTCATATATAAAATGTATGTGTTGTGAAGGAATCATACGATGACCCCAAAAAATATATATATATTGACCTTCCAATACTAATATATATATAGGTCCTGGGTAGTATAACCATATCAGTTTCTACACTCACTTATGACAAACTGCACATTCTATGATTCAGCTGGGCCTGACAATTAATGGTTTGACGGGATACGCCGTTTCTGGGTTTAATGCTATGATGGCAGCAGCCATTCTGGTCATGCCTATGTGTTATCGTTTGGACGGGATCCATCGCAAATACACCGTTCCACAGTGTATACATCAGAGGACGGCCTGGGGTTATAGTACCATATCAGTTTCTACACTCACCTATGACAAACTGCATGTTCTGCGATCCTGAGTCATCCACCAGCGCCTACGCTGCAGAACGGCTGCTGCCATCATAGCGTTAAGCCCAGAACCTGGCGCATTTGCGACGGATCCTTTCCAAATGATAATGCATGACCAGAACAGTCGCTACCATCATAGCACTAAACCTGGAAATCTACGCATTCGTGGCGGATCCCGTCAAGGTATTAACGGTCAGATCTGGCTGGATCGTAGAATATGGCTGATGGCATTATAGCATTAAGCGCAGAACCTGCCGCATTTGTGATGGATCCCGTCCAAACGATAACGCATAGGGACATCCAGAACGGCTGCTGCGATCATAGCATTAAAACCGGAAACCTGTGTATTTGCAGTGGATGCCCTCAAACTATTAATGGTCAGGCCCAGCTGATGTGGCCAGCATGGAATGTCTGCTGCATTAGTTAATCGTAATACAAAAGATCTGAAAGTCAAAAACTTTCAAATGCACATATCTCACTCCATATGGTTCACTCCTTTTTACATTCAATAATAAGAAAGTGTTCCTTTTATATACAGTGTAACTGACAAATTTCAAATGGATGCCCGCAAAACGTACATACATACATACATACATACATACATACACATATACATATACATCTTGTATATATGACATCCTATACACAAATAGCCTGAACTGAGACAACTAAGTATGTGTGGTCTCTTTGGCTTAGTGGTTAAGGTGTTGAACTCGTAATCTGAAGTTGTTTGGTCTTGTGGGTTCAAACCCCCAAACAGTCCAAAACCTTTTTACATTCAACAACAAAAAAACATTTTTCATCTATATGTGTTTCTGATTGAATTATGCAATGTAATTGTACTAACATATATTTTACATTAAAGCAAATATATTTCCTGTTTGAACTACTCTAAAGAAAATTGAAAATACATCAGTTTTACTCTCCCTTCTCTCCACTCACCCAGCCATTTTCACAACAACAGCTGTCACATGACCAATCTAGGTCACTCTACACCACCAAGTGGAAAAGTTCAATACTAACCATGCACCACCCTGTGGCACAAATTAGAACTATTCTGAGTTCGTTTGTTTTCCCGGCAAAGAATTCCGGCCGACTTTAAGGCTTTTAAGCCCAAGATAGCTCCCAAAGAATAAGTAGTTTTAGCATTTGACAAATTATGACTAGCTATGTTTAAAGTTGCATAGTCCGATGGCTTTGAGTTTCTGTTTTTTTTCTGAGATAAATATATTGGGTTGATTTTTGTAATCTACCTTACTTTTGTTTGAAGTAACTTTTATTTTTAATGGCTAACTTTTGAGATATTTGAAGTGCAAACATACAAAATTAATTTTGGCAAAGACACCAACACTCTGACACCATTGGCTTCTACAGTAACAGGTTCTATTAAAATGCCTCAGCGTTCCCTTCTATATAGTAATGGATGTTTAGCTTAATAGGTGACCCGTATTTAAGTTAAACATCTAGAATCAAATCTAGATAATTGCTTTGGTTTGGAAAATTGATACTTGGTTTGGAAAATTGTCGCTTCCTAGCTTGGCGCTCGGCATTATTAGAAGAGGACAAGGACTGATTGGCTCGGTGTCAGAGTAATATGACTGAGTGGGATATCGGGTCATGGTGCAGGTAGCCTGGTCTCCCAGTGGGGGAGCACTATACAATTGCCATGAGTGTGCACTGTCACTGATATGGCCATATATGTTGCCAGAACGTAAAACTCCAACAACCAAACCAACCGTTACTGCCCCTTTAAGTTTAACACTGCCGTCCGGATATGACCTTAGATGTAGCCCGGATGTAAAACCCCAACAAACAAACCTTTAACACTGCCCCTTTAGCCCTAGATAACTCCCAAAGACTAGGTAGTTTTATTGTTTGTTTGTTTTTGTTTGTTGTTGTTTTACATCCTAGCAACATCTAAGGTCATATCAGGATGGGTACCGACTTGTGACAGCGCGCACTCATGGCAACTTTATAGTGCTGCCCCACTGGGAGACCAGACCACCAGCACAATGCCCTGATATCCCACTCAGTCACATTATCCTGACACTGAACTAACCAGTCCTTGCCCTATCCTAATAATGCCGAGTGCCTGGCTATGAAGCGACAAGTATCAATTTTTAGATTTTATAAATATGACTAGTCATGTTTAACTATGGCAGTTGTGCATAAGATAGTCACAGTTGTGCTGGTCACGTGACCGCCCCTTTAATGCGCTAGGGTCGTGTGGCGAGTTAATGGGTGACAGGAGATTAGTGAGCCCTAAGCGGGCCGGTGTCACAGTTTGAAAGCGTATCCGGTTTAAACCCGGTCTTTTCGCAATGCGCATGCCTCAAAGTCAAACAACATTTCCGCTTGATTGAGATTGTACCCACGTTTAATAACTTGTTAATTGCTTGTTCGTGCAGAGGGTAATATATACTATCAAGCATAAAATATTCACTACAACGATGCCTGAACAGTCAGTCTACTTGCTTGTCTCGCCCCACGTTTCCAGAGAGCTCCTCCACAGACAGAAGCAAGCCAGACATGCAGACAAGATTTCAGGCTTGCCATGTGAGTTTGACACATGCGGATTGCGAAAAGGCCCGTTTTAAACCGGAGACCCTCTCAAACTGCCACACCGGCTGAGTCATGGGCGTGCAATGTGTGTACAGCGGTATGTGCTTGGAGAGCAGCGCGCGTGTGGATGCTGGACCCATGACGGTACCACAGCGTCAATAAGAAGCGACACGCAGCAGTAATCGGTTTAGAGCAGCGTGATAGTGACCTCACCGGCCACCAACACAGTTGTGCCAAGAAAAGTTTAAAGAAAATTCTAAAACCATGCAATACCATATAATGCATATTCAACAAATGCATGATACTTTTATCCGTCTGGAATTGTATGCAGTTACTATTGCAGCTGATACTAGTTTGCTTAGAATATGTATAATACTTTTATTATCAAACAGGATTTGCATGCAGTTACTATTGCAACTGATAGCTTCATTTATGTATCAAGGAATTGTACTGTACGGCCGGAAGACCAGTGCATCCACTTCGAAAAAAAATTTATTCAACTAGAATTTAAATTAAAACAACAAAAAGACTGGCAGTTAAGCAATGTGTCAATGAAGCTATTACCCGAATAGACCCCACCAGTGAAGCTGGAAAGTACCTGAATAGAGTGGTTCCAGATTCTGCTGATAGATGTCACTAGCTTAACTGGTGGGGTGCAATACACATGAAGAGAGCGGCAGGGAAATTCCAGACGAAAACTACAATACAGTTGTCTTTTTTTAAATGTATATATATTACAAGGATAAGAACTTGACTCCTGTTGCAATATGAATACCTAAATATAATCAGGCATTTTATTATTTTTCCATACATTCTTTATGGAGATATATCACCTGAAATCATAGGCACTCAGGGAGTGTACCCGAATAGAGTGGTTCCAGATTCTGCCGATAGATGTCACTAACTGGTGGGGTATATTCTAAACACTTCCTGTCCATGCGATTTTGGCTACGACATGGACGTGACGTACACATACTGTGAGTGCCACTTCTTTATACTCGTATAACAGCACGTTGACTGCTATATGATGGAGGCGTATGACAATGAATAAGCTCTGTATCTAGGTCATGCCACATACACAGCGAGCGTTGGACAGTGTGATAACTCGCTTCTAATGGGGACCTTTCAGTTTGCATGAGTCTCTCGTCAGATGGCGCACCCTGCCGGTCTCTAATGCTTTGGTTGGATAGAAGCAGTATGTTTGTGTGGTGGGTGTGTAGGTGGTGTGTGGTGGAGGTGTAGGTGCATGGTGAGGATTTTGGTGTGTGTGGTGGCTGTCCAACTCAAGGCCTAGGTATTTGTAATGGTCTACATTTTCTAATGTTTGATTTCCTAACTTTTAATGCTTTATTTTGTAGGATTTGCAGCTTGTTGAGCAGTTCTTGCTTTGCTCCCATGTATATTGTGTCTCCATAGTCAAAGTACTGGAGTACCATTCCTTTGAAGACCTTTATTAACATTTCTTGTGTCATGAATTTTCTTAATTTGGCAAATAACCAGAGTTTGCGATTTACTTTTTGTATGATTTTTGTCATGCATAGGTTGTAGTTTAGTTGGCTGTCCAGCTCTAGGCCTAAGTATTTGTAGTGCTTTACTTTTTCCAGCACCTGGTTTCCTAGTTTGTACTGGGCATTACTTTCCGGTAGTGGTCTATGTGAGAAGAGGACTGTTTTGGATTTGCTGGCATTTATGGTTATTTTATTAGATTTGCACCAGTCATCCAGTTTCTGTAGTAGTTTATTTAGTTTATTTGTTACCTCTTCCTCAGTGTTGCCCTAAGCATATATGACAGTATCATCTGCATATAGCTGGAGGTATTCAGTGTCTAGCGACTTCTCTAGGTCATTTATCAGTGTTTATGTATATTATGAAGAGTAGTGGTCCTAGGACTGACCCTTGTGGGACTCCACATGTAATTGGTTTGCATTCAGATATGCTATTTTCTACTTTAGTTTTTTGTACCCTATTTCTCAGGTCGCATTCGATCTAGTTTTTTATGGCTATTTTTATACCTATTTGGTTGAGTTTTTGAAGTAGTATCTTGCGATCTACTGTGTCAAAAGCCTTGCTGAAGTCTATGAATGCTGCCCCTGATATTTTTTGTTTGTTCATTGAGGCCAGTAAGTCACTGGTGAGTAGGGCTATGTTTTTTTATATGGAGTGGAGTGTTCTGAAGCCCCCTTGTCTCGAGTTTAGTATATTATTCTTGTTCAGCAGTTCATTTGTGTGCCTGTTTAGTATGTTTTCAATCAATTTGCCTGGGGCCTGTAGGATTGATATGGGTCTGTAGTTGCCCATGCTTTGTGTATCTCCACCTTTATCGATGGGGGTGATAGTGGCCATCTTCCAGGCTTCAACAAATTTACCTTGTTCGAAAGAGGCATTAAATAAGTCTTTTATGGTGTCTGGGATGGCTTGTAGAGCATGTTTTAATACTTTAGGTGGGATATTTTCTATACCACTTGGTTTATTTGTGTCTATGCTCTGTATTAGTTGTTGTAATTCTTTTGCATTAGTTTTGCAGGTGGGGATTTCATCTTGTATTTGTTCTGACTTGTTTTCCCAATCCCGTATGAATTTTGTTGATAGTTTCTGTCCCACTGAGGCAAAGTGGTCATTTAGTTTGTCTGCTGCCTCTAGGTTTGTTAGTGTGCTGCCTTTCTCATTTGTGAGTGCTATGCAATCTTTAGATTTATTGTTGGGGAATAGTAGATTTACATTTTTCCAGAATTTGTTTGTGTTACTAACCCATTAATCATCTTGGCTTATTATGTATTTTCTTTGGCTGTTCTGACAGCTTTCTGGGACTTTTTCTAGCTGTGTTGTAGGCTAGTCTATCTGCTTGCTGGGGTTTTGGTGCTTTTTGGCAGGTTCCCTAGTTTTCTTTTGATTTCTATCTGAGCTCTTAGCTCATTGTTCACCCATGGATCTTGTTTTTTGTTTATTTTGAGTTTTTTTATTGGCCACATTTGGTTTGGTGAGTTTGTTATTTCCGTAATGATATTGTTCCAGAAAATGTTAATATCATTTTTGTTACTATTTATTTAGTTTTTTTTTCTCCAGGTGGTTTTCTAGTGATTCTTTTGAGTAATTTACCAGTGATCTACCCATCTTGTATTCATATTGATTTTTGGTTTTTATTTTTTTTCTGGTTATGTATATTAGCTTGTGGTCACTAATACCCCAGCTTCTGGTGCTCCACTTTGTTGCATGGTTGGAGTTGGTTAGTATTAGGTCAATTGCCGAGCTATTTTCACTGAGTCTGGTATTTTCTATGATTATCTGTTGAAGGCCTATGGTTTTGATAGTGGTCTGCAGCATTAGTTTTTTTTTTTCATTTGAGTTGTAGTATATATTAAAATCACCCAGAATGAAAATTTCTGCAGTTGTTAATTTTTGTATTGCACTAACACTTTTTTCAAGGGCCTCAAGGAAGCTGTCAATGTTTCCTGTTTGGAGTGGGTTATTTGATAGAAGATAGGAAAATTAATTGTTTGATACTCAAGGTTTGTAGTTCCAGTTATCCCCGCTGCTGCGCCATGTTGGCATCCACTTGCCTAGTATTCAGTATTTCAGGTTTGGCTGGAGTATTTTTTGCATAATTCTTTAGGCTTTCCTTTATTTTTTGGAGGATTTCTCCCATTTTATGTTTAAAAATATGAAAGCAATTAAAATGCGATAAGTCATTTCTTGTATCTAAATGATGTTTTGTGTGGATCATGAGATTTACGGATTAAAATTGCATAATGCGATGGCTTTTGAATTTGTGGCATATTTTTCAGATAAATATATCAGGTTGACCATTGTAACCTACGCTTCATTAAACTGAAGTAGCTTTGACGACAAATGGTTAACTTTAGAGCTATTTAAAATGAAAGCATCTCAAATATATTTGGCATGCACACCAACATTCATGTAGCTGTGACCTAGATTCGAGTCTCCCGATGGTCACGTGACAGACTAATGTAGGTGCTTGGAATTAGGGGAGGATCATGAGCGTCGTGCAAACACAGGAACCACTTCGCCTAGAGTGGGATGCGAACCCAGACTTCTGCTATCCTGAGTCTAACATATTGACCATTATACTATCTAGACTCCCTAATGCAATCACCCTATCCATGCTAACCTGTCTGTGGTTCTTGCCTGAGAGGTCAGTGCAGACTACTACACTCGTCCCCCTAGAATCGTAAACCTTTTAAATGGTTTACAAGTTGGTTAATGCTTACAATTACATACACGCAGGCAATACATTTCCATGTACATACCCAGGGTAGGTTCAACAACCATACAGTATGTAACTTGTAAGTTGCACAGGATCCTGGTTATGGAACCAATGTCATGAGGGGTGATAACAATGGGAAATATTTGCCTAGAGCAGAACTTGAACCCACTAGTCTACTCACACTCCTTACAATCCCGGGGCTAGCATGCTAACCATTATATTACCTATGCTCCCTGATGCAATCACTCTATCAATGCCCATGTCTAAGTGGCTCCTTGCCTGAGAGATCAGTGCAGACTACTAGACATCTACGGAACAGATTTCTACCGTTTAATACTTGGGAGTTTGCGGTAAAAGAAAAATCAATTTATCCGACAATCTCATTCATCGAACATTGGATTCTGGGAATGAATTAGTTCAAATTATGCATGGTTGACTGTATAGCTAGATCTGTAAAATTACGCCAACATTACCTCAAAATATAATAACCTACGTAAAGGAAAAAACCCTTAAAGTTGCATAGTCCGATGAAAACAACAAATTTTCAAAACCAAAGCACTCACCTATATTTGATTCTCCATATCTAACTTAGATACTGATGCACTTAATAACCATTTGTTGCCACATGGAAGTGCATACCGAGTCAATTTCACTGTTACTGTATAAGCCTATGGTGGCAGAGCTTTGGCGTGCTTGCCAATATTAACTTTGAATGCTCGCACTTCAAATATCTCCAAAGTTAGCCATTTAAAATAAAAGTTACCGCAAACTAGAGTAAGGTAGGTTATAACAATCAAATTAAGATATTTATCTCAGAAAAATGGTGAGAAGCTCAAAAGCATCCGACTATGCAACTTTAAACAAGTGAACACTAATTTGGTCACTCACTTTGTTAGATGTCCTCTCAGGGATGAAAATGTCACGCCGATCGATGGTTTCCCAACTTTTGGGCAATGACCTGTTTTGTTAGTCCTATATACAAGGATGAGAATGTCACGCCGATCGATGGTTTCCCAAGTTTTGGGCAATGACCTGTTTTGTTAGTCCTATACACAGGAATGAGAATGTCACGCCGATCGATGGTTTCCCAAATTTTGGGCAATGACCTGTTTTGTTAGTCCTATATACAGGGATGAAAATGTCACGCCGATCGATGGTTTCCCAACTTTTGGGCAATGACCTGTTTTGTTAGTCCTATACACAGGAATGAGAATGTCACGCCAATCGATGGTTTCCCAATTTGGAATGACCTGTTTTGTAGTCCTATATACGGATGAAATGTCACGCCGATCGATGGTTTCCCATTTTGGGCAATGACCTGTTTTGTTAGTCCTATACACAGGATGGAATGTCACGCCTGTGGTTTTTTTGGGTGTGTTTTTGTTTGGTGTGTGGGTGGTTTTTTTGGGTGTGTTTTGTTGTTTGGTGTGTGAATCGATGGTTTCCCAAATTTTGGGCAATGACCTGTTTTGTTAGTCCTATATACAGGGATGAAAATGTCACGCCAATCGATGGTTTCCCAACTTTTGGGCAATGACCTGTTTTGTTAGTCATATATACAGGGATGAAAATGTCACGCCGATCGACGGTTTCCCAACTTTTGAGGACTCACATATGAGATGCTTGAGAATTTCCCACCGATTGGCGCTTTCCCAAATTTTTGGGCCTTTTTAGTTCTGATCTATTCTCATCCCTGGCATCTGTTTACTGCATACAAACACGCCCACGCACATATTTACATAACAATAATACCCCTCCACCTCTCCTCACCTCCCCATCATCTACAAATAGTACATCCAAAGTAACTTTGTTTAAAATGACTAACTTATGTAAACATGCACAATTCATTTTAGCATGCTTCTCAAAACTCTGAACATATAAACTTCAGTAGTAACTAGTTCTATGCGTGTAACTGATTCGGTGTCTGGTATGTGTATGTGACTGGTTGTCATTGTGCATTTGGTGTTATGTGGGTTCACGGTAGGGTGGTGAGTGGGGATGTGTATGTGTGTGTTGGGGGAGGGGGGGTCAGATGCATCATAATCATTTTTTTTGTTTTTGTTGGTACATTGTTCATGTTAGCATAACATGGGTAATGTGCGACAGTGTAGGGCCCTCAGTCAGCTCTCGACATTAACATGCCACCTATTGACCTGACACTGAACTAAGGCACCCCTGCCCTAATGCTAATATCAATGCCAGACCTCATCTCGGTGCTGCCACCTACACTTGGATGTGGGAAATAATTGGTCGTAATGCGATGAAGACATTCAAGTTATTGAAACTATATCATCTTGCCTAGATTTGATCCTACATTTAAAACCTAGATACTGGTGCACCCATGACGCTTTTATTGCCACACAGTAGAATTATATGTCATCTTAAAGCTGCATAGTCCGATGAAAACATCAATTTGTCAAAACCAAATTAATTATCTAGATTTAGTTCTACATATCTAATACCCCTGTCACACTACGACGTTTCTCTCCAATGCGCGTCAACGTTTGTAATTTTTTGGCGAAATGTCGGGAAACATCGGGAAACGTTAGGGGGACGTTATGCGAACATTGGTACACGTCGGTACACTATCCTGGACGTCGACAGTCACCGGAGGACGGCGGCGTGTGTAGTTGGTCGCTCAATGTTTTAAGCATGTAAAAAAAACGCGACGACCCACAATGCGCGTCAACGCGCTGGTTCCAATATTATGGCGACATCAGAAGGACGTCGACAGCGCAGGAATAACGTTATGCGAATGCTAGGCAGTCGCCGTGCACGCGTGAGGGTCGTCTCCACACATTGCGCCAAATGGTTGCTTTGTTGTTTTACATCCTACCAACATCTAAGTTCATATGTGCATGGCGCGCCAAACTTTTTTTTCCTTCCTCACTCGTCGACTCATGTTGGCCAGGCGCGAATAACGTGCTGCGCTGACGCCGATCTTTTTCCCCAAACCGCCGAAAAGTTGGACGTGTCTTGACGCGTAGAAAATATTTTGCGTGCTGACGGTGCGCCGTGAGTAGCGTCGTAGTGTGACAGGGCCATAACTTAGATACTGGTGCAGTTATTAAACATTTGTCACCACACAGAAGGGGGTACTAAGGCCATTTACTAGAATATATTACTGCAGAAGCTTCTAGTGTCAGAGTTTTTCCGCACGCTTGCAAACATTTATTTAGCATGTGTGCACTTCAAATATCTCAAACGATAGCCATTGAAAATAAAAGTTATTTCAAATTAAAGTTGCATGGTCCGATGAAAACATCAAATTTTCAAAACCAAAAAACTTTTCTAGATTTGATTCTACATATTCAACTTAGACACTGGTGGATTTATTCAGCATTTGTTACTGCATAGAAGGGCAAAATAAGTCAATCAATAGAACCCGTTGCTACTGAAGTCTATGGTGTCAGAGTTTTGGCATGCTTGCCAAAATTATTTTGGCATGTTTGCATGAGAAATATCTCCAAACTTAGCCATTTAAAATTACAGTTACTTCAAACTAAAGTAAAGTAGATGATAATGATTAGTATAATATATTTATCTCAGAAAATAGCAGAAACTCAAAAGCATCGGACTATGCAGCTTTGAGGTGAGGTTGATTATAATGATCAACCTAATATATTTATCTCAGAAAATGACAGAAACTCAAAAGCATCGGACTATGCAGCTTTAATGCAATCTGTCACTGCTGCAAGTTGTGTACCGGAAATGGACAAAGAAGGCCACACAGCTGACCAGCAACTCACAGTCTGGTGCACCTGAGCTACTCTGACATGATTTGGTTGTTTGTGTTTTACATCCTAGCAACATATATGGTCATATCAGGATGGGCACCAACTTGTGACTGTGCACAGTCATGGTGGATTTATAATTATAGTGCTGTCCCGAGTAAATGTAGAAAAACTGCCGGAGCTGCTCACAACACGTCCAGCTGTGAGCTGATTATGCTAATTGCTGGACCTGGATGTGCTTCCTCCCCCCTGGGCTATGAGTAGCCAGTAGCGTAGTACCGAGGTCAAACATATATATACATATATACATATATATACATATATATACATATATATATACAACGTATATATGTATACACATATATATACGTATATCATCATCATCATCATGCTGTCGGTCACGATGCGACAAAGACTGCTTTCATTACTTGACTGCCGCTCTCCATTTAGCAACATTTCATGAAAGCTGCCTGCAAAAGTGTTGAAGTGCTGCTGGCTTTTGCAAGTTACCAGCGGCACTCTCTCGGGGAGCAAATAGAGGTTTCACACCGGCAAGAACATGTCAAGACAGGCGCAAAACTATTTGTCCCTGCAGTGGCTGGTCGGGAGATGTTGGGAGTTCCATACATCAACCGCCCTTAATGCTGCCACAGTGACATGGTTTTCTGTTTAGGGTTTGCTCCCTTAGCCTTCGGTTCTGTCAAGAACCTGTACCACAAGGCAGTGGTTTACAACTCTGCAAGGCAGGGGCGTCAAACTCCCTGAGGTATATACACACATATATACATATATATGTATATATACATATACACACACATATATATATATGAGACTGTCTCAAAAGGTGCTAAGCAATATGGGACAAAACTTTGTCCATTGTAACGATCAACATACAATCTACTTATGCATTTACTCAGGATAAACTGATTTGCTTTTTACATGGTGTTTCATAATCCCAATAGAATACATACTGATTTGAAGGAAATGTCCTTGTGTTTTTCAGTGTAACCGTTTCTGTACTGTTTTGTGTCAATCATTACAATGGACAAAAAAACGAAGAGTTAACACCTTTTGAGACAGGCTCATATACAGATATATGTGTGTGTATATGTACATATAGGCACACATATATATACAGATATATGATGTATACCATATTATGTGAGAATAAAGATACGGAAGGGAATTATTATGATATACATATGTATATGAAAGGTGAGCGTGGATAGGGTGGTGGCATCAGGGAGCCTAGGTGGTGTAATGATTAGCACACAGACCCGGAATGCAAGAGATGTGGGTTTGATTCCCGCTCTAGGCGCAATATTTCCCATTTTCATCATCCCCCCGCCCCTGACAGATGTGTCCTGGGAGAGATCTTCACATCCGCCTAGACCCATAATTTCAGCATTGGCACTGTCCATATATGTATATGTATATGCATATGAGACTGTCTCAAAAGGTGCTAAGCAATATGGGACAAAACTTTGTCCATAGTAATAGTAACGATCAACACACTATCTACTTATGCATTTGCTCAGGATAAACTGATTTGCTTTTTACATGGTGTTTCATAATCCCAATATAATACATATTGATTTCAAGCAAATGTCCTTGTGTTTTCAGTGTAACCGTTTCTGTGCTGTTTTGTGTCAATCGTTACTATGGACAGAAAACCGAAGAGCTAGCACCTTTTGAGACAGGCTCATATGTATGCTAGACATGTCTTCGATAAAAATATCGAAGAACTTTGCAGCTTGTGAGGAAGGATTGTGGGTATAAAAAATAAAAAAACAATACCCCCAGAAAAGCACACACATGTGCAAAAAGAGGCACAGGTGTGTGTACACACTGAGTGTGTACTTAGGGAGGTTTGTGGACGGTTGGTCCATACGAACGCAATGTCCATGAATCTCTGAAAAGAGCTCAATAGCATAAAGAACTCGATGCAACTCGCAAGTGTTGGGCGTCTATTTGAGAGCTGGCTCAAGAGCTGACACCAGGGAAGTTAACTAACACTAGTGAATAATAGTTGGTTGTTGGAGTTTTACGTCCTGGCAACATCTAAGGTCATATCATGATGGGTACCGACTTGTCACAGTGTGGACTCATGGCGACCTCATAGTGGTCTCCCACTGGGAGACCAGGCCACCCGCACCTAGATAAAAGATTCACCCGGTACTTGTGTTCTAGTACACGGGTGAAGGACAACGTAGTGTAAATATGGCCGAAAATAGGTTTAGTATGGAAGATGAACTAGAAGCTGTGGCTCCAGTATCAAATGGCTACCCATATATGCACAGAGTTGGTGAAATGGGCTAGAATGCAAAAAGACAAGATGGCGGCGCTAGAACGCCGTCGATTTCACTTTTAAATCTTATTAAACTAGATATTTTATTATATTTTTCAACTCAAAGGTAGCGGGTAAATATGATGACACCTACATATAATAAATGTTGCTTCTTAGATTGTGAAATTAGGCTCTCATTTCATTAACCCGCTTTTTCGACCGTTTTTATATAGGGCTGGTATTCGCCCGTGGACTGCGACACCGGGTGAATCCTTTATCTAACCCGCACCATGACCCAATATCCAACACAGTCGCATTATGCTGACACTGCGCTAACCAGTCCATGTCCTATCCTATTAATGCCGAGCACCAGGCTAGTATCAATTTGATAAATCATTGGTTTGACTTGGCTGGGATTCTAATTCTCGACCTTCCGCATGGGAAACCCACGCTCTACCGATTTGGCTACCGCGTCCGGTGAGACTGGAACTGAAGAACTGGTCCTAAATGCACCTTGCATCAGAGGAGGAGGCACTCCGAGTCTGTATTTAGGTCACACCCCATTATCACACATTTCACACCCATCCCGCCGAGCTGGGTGGCCGAATCGGTAGAGCGCTGGCCTCACGTGCAGAAGGTCGGGAGTTCGGTTCCCGGTCGAGTCAAACCAATGAGTTATACAATTGATACTTGTCGCTTCCTAGCCTGGCACTCGGCATTAATAGGATAGGTTCTGGACTGCTTAGCACAGTATCAGGATAATGCAACTGAGTGCCATTTCGGGTCATGATGCCGATGGCCTGGTCTCCACATGGGACAGCACTATAAAGTCACCATGAGTGTGCACTGCCACAAGTCGGTGCCCATCCTGATATGACCGTATATGTTGCTAGGATGTAACTTAACACACACTCCTTATTTGGGGGAAACGATCTACTTGAGAAGGTCATGTGATCAGACAAACCAATCAATTGACAATCGAGTCTCCCCCCCCCCACTCCTAATTTGGGGCAAATGACCTACTTAAGGTCACATGATCTCAGACAAACCAATGAATTGTCAATCGAGTCCACCCACTCCTAATTTGGGGCAATTGACCTCCTTAAGAAGGTCACGTGATCATACAAACCATTCAATTCTCACGTGATGCTGCCTCCAGAGTTAATTGGACACAGACCAGTAGAGTTTGAAAGCCCATAGTTGCGTGTGGGGGGTGGGGTGGGGGTGGGGGGTTGTCAGAGCACAGGGATGGACGATATATAAATATACGTCTGAGCCGGGTGATTAGCTATTCAGGAAAGCAGTAACCCAATGACAAGAAGTGTGAGAGTCTTTCAGTTATAATGTCCTTGAACATGGTGGAATGCAAAAAGTAGTCTGTCATTTCCAATCCTAAAGGCGATAGGTAAATACTACGCCAAGTTGACTAGATTATGTGCAAACACAGACTATATATACATATATATATATGTATGTAGGAGGGGCAGACCAACACAGAAACTAATAGGCGTATATGGTTAGTTTTATTTGGCTTATATCATCGCAGTGTAATCATGACTCAACCGTAACCATATTTGGCTGGGCAACCCGCCCTACCTATAATAATAATAACAAGAAGAATAAGCGATCGGCTCAAGAACATAGCGGAGCATAAGCTCCAAAATCATAACGACAAGTGAAAGCAATAATCAAGTCATAATAGCTAATAACAATATATAAAAAGAAATCGCAAACAGGACAGGAGCGTGTGCTGCCTGGTGCAGGCAAGTGAGGAATGGGCCGAGTCCTACAATGAGGGGAGCGAGGAAAGGTGGAGTAGTGGCGCCACCTGATGGATTCGAACCCAACGATCGATAGTACCAGCCAACCTACGAGGGGGGAGATCTGCGCCCTCCCTACACCAGTATATCATAGATATACGCGTGTATATATATGGGACTCGGAGCCATGCCTACAAAATCTTTGGGAATCTTAAAGAAACCCAGGAATAAATCCTAATGATGTAAGTGGCTCCTGCCAAACATCTCTCCATTTGGCAATGTGTGGCATAACAAATAACAATAGCTACATTGTTCTAAAGATGTTATGACACATCTTAATTAACCTCTAAATCATCAAAATTATTAAAAACTTGACTGCTAACATGAACTAAACCAATGTATCCATTCAAAAATGAAACTAACCTCGTTGGTTTAGTAGTTATGTAGAAAAACTGCCTGAGCTACTCAACAAATGTCCTCCCATTGTGAGTAGAGTATGCTAATTGCTGAACCAGGATGTGCTTCCTTCTCCATGGACTACGTGTAGCCAGAGGCGTAGTACCGAGGTAAAAAATATATATAGTTGTGTGTGTGTCTATATACTGAACCGTACCTGTATGCAGTGGGGTGATGTGTATGGGTGGGGTTGGATAAAAAAGGAAACCTCGATGAGGAAAAGGAAGCAAGGTTTAAGAAGGGAACAAACATGGAGATGATTGAGATTTAAGGCCCGGTCACATACACGTTAGTGGATGTAGTTGAACGTAGTGGAGGCTAACGTAGTTGAACATAGTTGAACGTAGTTGAATGCAGTGCAATGTACCGGCATCCATACTTCTCCGTGATGAGAACGTGATAAGAACGTGTGTGGGCCGTGAGTTCCGATTTAAGCTTTGGACATGTTCAAAAGAGAGATACGTTTGAGGCAGATGTAGCCTCCGTGATGATAACATATCTAGCGTACTCTAGTGTACTTCTTAATGTACTCTAGCATACTCTAGAATACTCTAGAATACTCTAGAATACTTTGACCCACACAAAACCTTGGCCGTTCTGCCGTGGTCACAAAGCCGTTAGTTGATGAAATTGAATGTAGTTGAACGTAGTTGAACATAGTTGAATGTAGTTGGATGTACCGGGATCCATACGGTAACATACCAGGATCTGTACCATAACGTATTTATCCGTACCATTAGGTGGGTCATCAACCAAAACCTGCCGTACCTTAACGTATTTGAACATAGTGACAGCACGTTTCACCCACGTTATTCTATCTACGTTCAACTACGTCCACTAACGTGTATGTGACCGGGGCATGAGATTAAGAAGGGGTGGAGAAGGAAATGGTAGAGATGGAGAGATGCTGGTTAAAATGAATTTGGCATGTTTTCACTTCAAAAATCTCCAAAGTTATTTCAAACTAAAGCAGATTATAACGGCACAATCTTATGTATTTATCTCAGAAAATGGCAGAAACAAAAAACGATTGGACTATGCAACTTTAATAAGTACACGGATATCCAAATTGGATATTTGGGTCATTCGCTAAAACTGGGCACAAAAGTGTGACATGGAAACCAAAAGTGAAAACCTTCCAAATAATAGCAAAAATCCTTCCAAATAATAGCCTAATCCAATATCCTATGAAGGTTTGCATGTTGTGCATATGTCAGAGTTGAAAAAAAAAAGAGTTTCTCTTTTTGAATTAGATCTTATACAAATTGAGCAATACATTAATATCACTTGTGTAAAATGAAAATCAAAGACACATCCAGAACCTCATTTTAACATATACAACAGTTAAACACGATTTTATTGATTACTGTTAGGCAGACAAGGTTATGAGTTACATGAAAAAAGTTGAAAAATAAGTTGAAACAAGTTTGGCTACATGTATTGTGTCAATGTGTAAATTTTCACATTTTCACTCTAGCGCAAAATCATACAATTATAATTTTGATATCTTTCGTGGGATAAATTCAATAAATGTAGAACTGCTAACATAACCAATAGACAGAGGCTACACTAATTATTTGACTTGCTATCAATAAAACAAAGACTTAATTATCAGCATCATAACGTGGAGACCAAATATGTGGTGCCCAGGTTTGGAGAATGACCCATATAGGATTAAATCTAGGTCAGTGTTTTGGTTTTGAAAACTTGATGTTTTCATCGGACTCTGCAGCTTTAGGGAATTAGGGGCGGACAAGGCAGGGAGGGTTTGTTTGTTGGGGTTTTACATTCTGGAAACATCTAAGATCATATCAGGATGCGTCCCGACTTGTAACAGTGCAACTCAGGAACTTAGGGCAGCACTATAAAGTCACTCATGGTAACTTTATAGTGCTGCCCTACTGGGAGATCAGGCTGCCAGTGCCATGACCCAATTTCCCACTCAGTCGCATTCTCCTGATACAGAGCTAACCAGTCCATACCCTATCCTATTAATGCCGAGCGCCAGGCTAGGTACCGACAAGCATCAAATATGTCAGTCATTGGTTTTGACTCCGCCAGGTTTCAAACTCCCGACCTTCCGCACAGGAAGCCAGCGCTCTAACCAGTTCGGGCACCGCGACTGGTGTTCAGGGATGTGGTTCAGGTGTAGGGGCTAATAAAGCGGATTCACTATAAAAAAAAACACAGAAGAAATATCTGGTGTCGGGGGTGGGGGGTGAAGGCGGTGGGGGTGGTGGGGGTGGAGGTGGTGGGAGCGGTCAGAAGGGGGTGAATAGACGCAATGTGATTCATTGCCTGACAAGGCGACCACGAACTGGTTGGAGATATTTGTATTTGACTTGGACTTCACTGACTTAACATTGTCGTCTGCTCTGGCTACAAATGTCGTCTGATGTCAAGCAAATACACTCCTGTTTGTGATTTTTCACTGAAAGTCGTCTGCATCCGTTGCAGGAATATACTGCGGGTGTTTAATATTGTTTGCTTTGCAGGGCTGGAAAACTGGAACTGTAGGGATTTTTTTGTTATTGTTTCTTTGGTTTTTTGTTGTTGTTGGTATATTAGTTGATTAAGCAGGGGACATTTCAATCGCAGACATTTGGTCTTCCTCATTCCACTGCTCCTTGCCCTATCCTAGTATTGCCAAGTGCCAGGCTAGGTCGCGACAAGTATAAAATTGTATGTCATTGGTTTGACTCGGGCGTGGTTCGAACAGTGGGGTTGAATCCCATGACCTACCAGAACGCTCAACTCATTCGGCCATCATGTCTGGTTATTGTTGTAAGGTTATTAACCGATATGGGTACTCTGCTTTGGTACACATATACCATAAAAGTTGCCATAAGCGCACACTGTCACAGGTCGACTCGGTACCCGTCCTGATATGACATTAGATGTTGCTAGGATGAAAAACTCTAATCCTACTTCCCATTGACTACCCACTGCCTAATACTATCATCATCATGCTGTCGGTCGCGATGCGACAAAGACTGCTTTCATTACTTGACTGCCGCTCTCCTTTGTGCGGTTGTACATTTCATGAAAGCTGCCTGCAAAAGTGTTGAAGTGCTGCTGGGTTTTGCAAGTTACCAGCGGCACTCTCTCTGGGAGCAAATAGAGGTTTCACACCGGCAAGAACATGTCCAGACAGGCGCAAAACTATTTGTCCCTGCAGTCGCTGATCTGGAGATGTTGGGAGTTCCATACATCAACCGCCCTTGATGCTGTCACAGTAGCATGGTTTTCTGTTTAGGGTTTGCTCCCTTAGCTTTTGGTTCTGTCAAGAACCTGTACCACAAGGCAGTGGTTTACAACTCTGCAGGGCAGGGGCGTCAAACTCCCTGAGGTATTGCCATACCTGCATACCAATACTAAGCCACTTCATATACAGCATCAACAGGTACCCAGCTTATGTGTTGTATAAGCATTTATACGAATATTATTAGGATGGAACTGTCTTCTGGTTATGCATCTGTGTTGGGTTCGAACCTGCAACCCCCATGCTTGCGGACTGTACAGTGGGAACGGGCAGGTACAGCGACTGCTGGTCGGCTAACTAATAATGTGTGATAGGGCCCCTTCGTTGGCAAGCCGGAACTTGACCCTCATGCTATAGACCCCCCAAGCAAGCAGGAGAACGAGCATGCTTGCTTCTGACACGTCTTTATTGTTCACCGCTCAGTGTGGCGTCCACGATCAAGTGACCCGCCACTGCTCTGACAGGTCCAACGTCAACTTCCTAGGGGGGAGGTTACGCTAGCCACATGCAGTAGATGGCAGCCCTGTCGTGGCGCTGCCTGACAGTTACCGTACCGTCACCTAGCGCAGTAAACTGCGATGGTGACGGAGCAGTCCTTGCTGCTACTGTATGGTAGTGGAGCTCATGTCTGGACAACTACAAATGCGTATGTTTCCACATTCCAGAAGATCAGAATGTAACCACTGAAACTAACCGTCAGTGCGTACATACACTAGGCTACTGTCATGGGGGTAATGAAAATGGGAAATATTGTGGCTAGAGCGGGACTCAAACCCATATCTCTTTGCATTCCGGGCCAGTATGCTAACCATTACACCACCCAGGATCCCTGCTTCCTGAAGAATAAAACTAGTTACTAATAAGAAAATACCAGACGGGATGGCCGAATAGAGCATCTGTCTCCTGTGTTGGTAGACCATGGGATCGTGGGTTCGAACCCTGGTCGCGGATACTTGTCGCTTCCTAGCCAGGCGCTCGGCATTATTAGGATAGGACAAGGACTGGTTGGCTCAGTGTCAGGATAATGTGACTGAGTGGGATATCAGGTCATGGTGTTGGTGGCCTGGTCTCCCAGTGGGGCAGCACTATAAAGTCACCTTGAGTGCGCACTGTCACAAGTTGGTACCCGTCGTGATATGACCTTAGATGTTGCTAGGACGTAAAACAACAACAAACAAACAACTAATAAGAAATGGGGTGCTATGCTTTTCATCCCACTCATGCTGCCATAAGGATTTTATGTGAGCGAAAAGGAGTGGTCTCAGATCAGAAGTCGGGTGTCAGACATGGTGCAATGTGACAGTTCAGAGCATTTATCGCAACCCGATCAGCGCGCTCATTACCTAGGCTACCGACATGGCCAGGCACCCAACACAAATGGCATAGTTTGGTAGTATTAGCATGATTGATATTAGATAATGGATTCACCCGGTACTCGCAGTACACGGGTGAATACCAACCCTATATAAAAACGGTCCAAAAAGCGGGTTAATGAAATGAGAGCCTAATTTCACAATCTAAGAAGCAACATTTATTCTTTGTAGGTGTCTTCATATTTACCCGCTACCTTTGAGTTGAAAAATATAATAAAATAGCTAGTTTAATGCGATTTAAAATTGAAATCGACGGCGTTCTATGTCCGCCATCTTGGATTTTTGCATTCTCTCCCATTTCACCAAATCTGGGCCAATATATGTAACCATTTGATCATGGAACCACAGTTTCTACTTCATGTTCCATACTAAAGCTATTTTCGCCTGTATTTACACTACGTTGTCGTTCACCCGTGTACTACAAGTACCGGGTGAATCTTTTATCTAGGTTGTTATGTAACCCACCCCCACCTCCTGTGTACGTGTACCAACTCCCCCTTCTCAAGAATTGACTAAGTAGGAGTTGATAGAGCGTTTGTTTCCACACGGCAGGTGTTGGGAGAGCATATTAAAGCCACCATGAGTGCACGCCCAGAAATCGGTTATCCTGATAAGACCTCGCCTCTTGTGCAGACGTAAACATTCCCTGGTTGCAGCACCAGGCGGGGTGGCCGAATGAGTTAAGTGTCTGTCTCCCGTTTTGGTAGATCGTGGGATCTAACCCATGGGTTGGATGGAACCCTGGTGGAGTCAAACCAATGACTTAAAGATTGCCACTTGTCGCTTCCTAGGATAAGGCAAGGACTGGTTGTCGCAGTGTCAGGATAATGCGACTTAGTGGGATATCGGGTCATGGTGCTGGCGGTCTGGTCTGCCCCTGGGGCAGCACTACAAAGTCGCCATGAGTGCGCACTGTCACAAGTCTGTAAGTGCCCATTATGATATGACCTTAGATGTTGCCAGGACATAAAACTCCAACAACAAAAAACAACCCTTGTTGCTCACATCATTGGCACGCCTGGGTAGTTGAATGTGCAGATCTATCAGCGTGCCGAGTCTGTGGACAACACGCCGGCCGCCAGCACGCCGCTGTTTGTAGAGGGAGGTGGATCTTGGATCCCTACCGGCCCCGGAGATGCTGCTAAGTTGCCCCATTGTTCAGCTGGGTGTAGAACACAGCACAAGGTCAAACATAAGGTCAAGCGCAAGGTCAGGGAGATGTCACCTCGGTTCGGGCCAGCGTCATTACAACTTACATTAAAGTGCCTGTCACACTATGCCAGATTGAGCAACGGACAGAATTGTTTAGTCCGGTGGTGATAAGTATCATAATGTATTAAAATGTGTCAAAGTGTTGCGACATCGGGTCTACAAACGGACATTAACGGATAGCCAACGGACGAAACGAAATCAAACCGGACATGAAGCATAGACGTCAGTCCGGCGGCATCCGTTCTTAGTTTTGTGCATGTTTAAAACTTGTACGGACACAAACCGGACATTGTTCATTTTCTGTCCGTTCCCCCCAATCCGATGAGGTGTGACAGGGCCTTAACCCTCGGGGGAAGTGAGCAGCCATGGACCATCTCACTGCACAAGTGTTCAACTGTTTACAGGCACAGGACACGCAATCACAGCCATGCTTTTCTAGATCAGATATTCACCTTTAGTAGGTTGGTTGGTTGTTCGAGTTTTACATCCTGGCAACATCTAAGGTAATATCAGGACAGGCACTAATGACTTGTGACGGTTCGTACTCATGATGACTTTATAGTGCTGCTGCACTGGGAAATCAGGCCAATGGCACCATGACCCGATGCGCCATTCAGTCACATTATCCTGACACTGAGCTAACCAGTCCTTGACTTATCCTATTAATGCTGAACGCCAGGCTAGGAAGTGACAAGTATCAATTTTGTAAGTCATTGGTTTGACTTGATCGGGAACCAAACTCCCGACATTCCACACGCGAGGCCCGCGCTCGACCGATTCGGCCACCGCGCCTGGTCCTTTAGTACGGGTGAATGACGACCATGTATAGACAGACCCCTTTCAATGTTTGTAAACATTGTGTATGCGCGCGCAGCTTGGCTGCAGAACGAATGCACACTGCCATTGAGTTTGTCGGTATGTGCAGTGCAAAACGTCAATTTTATTCAAAATTAAAAGAAATGCAGAAGCATAACCTTATAAATTTAATATAATCTGTGTGTTAAACATGTTTTTTATATGTCTTCCACGCGGTTTGTTTCTAGGTGGTGTGGTTTTAGAGATATTTCACTTTTTCTGTGTGAAGATTGCTCACTGCCTTTGACAATGCATCGACTCATTGAGTTTGCCGATATGCGCAGTTCAAAACGTCAAATTTATTCAAAATTAATAGAAATGAAGAACCCTAACCATATAAATTTAATATAATCTGTTTGTTAAATATGTTTTCTATATGTGTTCCAGGCGGTTTGTTTCTAGGTGGTGTAACTCTAAAAGTATTTAAGTTTTTCTGTATGAAGATTGCTCACAGCCATTGACAATGCATTGAGTTTGCCGATACGCACAGTTCAAAATGTTGATTTTATTCAAAATTATTAGAAATGAAGAACCCTAAGCTTATAAATTTAATATAATCAGTTCGTTGAATATGTTTTCTATATGTGTTCCAAGCAGTTTGTTTCTAAGTTGTGTGGTATGAGAGATATTTCACCTTTTCTCTATGAAGTTGCTCATAGTCATTGAGTTTGCAATGTGACAGTGTGTCATCCTGCAGCCAAGCAGCGCACGCACTGACCTAAATTCCTATGCTGATGTCATATGAAATAGGTATTATAGAAAAGAATGGCTCCACTGTAAACAACCGGTGAAGGCACTGGTTCAGGTAGATAAAAGATTCACCCCATACTACAGTAGCCTACGTATAGGTGAAGAACAACCCTATATACAAAGTGGAAAAAATGTGCGTAATAAATTCTTAATCTAAAAAGCAAAATATATTCTCCCCATACCTTGATATATGTACCCTCAACTTTTGAACAGATTAGTAGATTAGTCGATTAGTCCAGTAGATCAATAAAGTTTGAAGTTTGAATTGGCAGAGAGCCCACAATCATGTCGACATGGTAGCCATTGGCAGGAAGTTGAGAGGTTCCTGGGTAATAATGCAATCCAGGCCAGGAAACAGTCATTTGGCTGCGGTAGTCAGGTGGTACAGGCAGTTCATTCAAACATGGAGGATTTACTTTATGGACTCAATCACTTCAAACTGATTTAGTTTCATCATGCCTTGATATCATGTGATTTAAACACTCTGGAGAGTATATGTCAGGGGAAAACACATACAATCATATAAATAGCACACCACACAGCTACGTACAAGCCTATGATATGTAAATAGGAGTAGGCTAGTCTAGAAATAAGAGTAGAAAAAATAAAGCACATATATGCCAAGAAAATCCAAAAAAATTAACATAGACTACTAACTAGACCAACCAACTATCTATCTGCCAGCATTGAAAACAAGCCTGAATACCCAGGCTTATATGCTATGGACAGTATAAATACAGCCTCAATTAAAAAAAACATTAAAAAAACAATCAGTTATAGCTATTGTATTTTGATCAACATAAGGTAGGAATGCCAAACTAAGACCAACAACAGTGAGACACATTTTCTCCAACTTTTACATACGGTTGTAATTCACCTCTGAACAGAGTCAGAGGTGAATCTTGTTTATATGATTCAGGTAGTCACTCCCACAACACTGTCTCTGCACCATTAGAACAAAGACCCTATAATACTAAGATGGCTCACTCCCTATCTCTCCCATGTAAATTTCGCAGTGCCACCTTGTGGTGGGTTTGATGAGCCCAGCTGCTGGTTGGTGTTTCACATGTAAACACATACAATTCAATTATACATGAGATAGGTAAGTATGAATACACATCAATATGAAATTGCTATGAACAAATACAATTCAGCATCAGCATCATCATCAGCATCACCATCATCACACATCTTTCACATTCATATATACATTTATACATATAATATAGCACCTGTTTAACCAAGAGAACAGCCAGCGCACCAAGTGGTAGGTTTGATCATTTTGATTACACAATACAGGCTGAGTGAACTGTCTTAGTATTATAGGGTCTTTGATTAGAACAAGTGTTGGAAATAATTTGTAATTTAATGTGCTTAAAAGAAAGAAACTAAATTAAATTAATGAAATGAAATTTAATATATATGCTTCAACTACTTATCTATCGTAGCCCACTACTTTTGAGGTGAATATTCTCTTAAATCATGTACATCAATACACTTTAAAAGTCGATTCGAGAGCATTCTGTGCACGCCATCATTTTTGTGGGTTTTGTTTTGCATTTTCTCCCAGTTCATCAACTTTACGCTAATATAGATAACACTGGACATTGGAACCAGGAGCCCCAAATATTTTCTTACACCAAAGCGCTTTTGGTCAGATTTGTTTAGTGAATATAACATAATAAATAAAGAAGCCTATCCACGATATACTTTATATAAGTATAATACATATATACTGAACACTATTACTGTATATAATGACAAATTATGTATATATATAATAGTGTATATAATAGTGTTAGTATATATAATATTGTTCAGATTGGGTAATGTAGTGAATATAACATAATAAATAAATAAGCCTATCTTAGTATCTATGATATTTATATAAATATAATACATTACATATATACTGAACAGTATTACTATGAATAATGAACACTAGTGTCAGTGTATTTTATATTGTTCAGATTGGGCAATGTAGTGAATATAACATAATAAATATGTGTGAGTATTCACAGATGGGGATGGGGGAATGGGGAATGGGGGTGAGGTGGATGCAATGCATTTCAAAGCATTGTTTGCGTGGAGATTGGCACAGTAAAGATCGTTTAGAACAGTAAGTTGGCACCCTGTGCCTCGTTTGCCAATATGTGCCTGGGGCACTGAACTGACATCCGACAAGTCCCTCGAGGTCGATATGAATATTGAGGATTGGTATGCTTGGATTCCTTAGTAAACATATTTGTGTGGGGCCTCGTGACGCACCAGGTGACATACCACGTGACTCACCAAGCCGCTGTAGTTTTCTCCTCTTTCTCTCAACTTAGTCAGATGCTTTTTAGTTTCTGTCATTACAAAAACCCATACACGAAGAGTTCAAGCGCAAAACCACGTAAACGCCAATCCAAAAATGAAGATAAAACATTGGAATCAAACCTTCAAAAAGTTAATTATTTTGTATATTCATACTATTTTGTTTATTGTTCCATAACCATGTCGTCATATGAAAAGTGGAATTAGTGAGCTTTAAAAATATTTTCAGGTAAATTTGTTTTATTTAAACTACATTTTTGGATTGGCGTGTACGTGGTTTTGTGCCTGAACTATTCATTATATATGTGCTATATAATCTATTATGTGAATAAAAATAAAGAATAGTCCTGTAATGTATGTATACAGAGCAAGCCGGTACCAGCGGCATGACGTCACAAGTACACATGATGGGTTAAACCTGACAACAATAAACTGGCAGTTGCCATCTAGACACCGGACTGTTCACCGCGCGAGTTCCTACATGGTGTCAGATGTTAGGAGCCAAACACGATGGCCCTACATGGATTGAAGCCCCCGGCACTGCTAAAACTGGATGGAAACTTAGCGCTGAACTGGCGGATATTGCATGACTCATATGAGCTGTTCACAGGTGCTACAGGTTTGGCGGCAAAAGCATATCGCCGGCCTACCAGCGCAGAAGCTGTTTCACACAATGAACATTGCGAGTGGGGAACGCGATAAAATAATGATACTGATGGAAGCGTTAAAGAATTACTGCGAGAGAAAGTCGAACAGGACAATTGTTTGTTACAAATTTAACAGCTATAACCAAGGCGCTGAAGATATAGAAGAATACATACATGAGGTATGCTACAGAGTAGAATTGTGTGATTACGGTAACACCGAGGACTCAATGCTATGTGACTGTCTGGTATGTGGTGTGAGAGACCAGCGGTTACGCAACAGATTGATGAGAACGTCAAATCTCACATTAGAAAAATGCCTAGAGATTTGCTAACTGGCTGGGGGCCCGGAAGACAAGCATGAGGCAGAGGTAGATGCAATTAACCATCGCGACACATGGTGGACATGTCCCCCCCCCCCCTAATGCCTAAACGCCCACCAACACCTTCAAACAGGGGGAACAGTCTCAGAGGGAACAGATGAGGCAAACAGGCGAGACAGGCCCTGTGTGCGCTAATTCTAGTAATTGCAGCCAGTGCGGATATTCACACGCACGTGACAATTGTCCGGCCATTGGAAAGCAATGCATCACATGTTTTTCGGTGCTCCTTCTGGGCACCTCTCGCTTCCCAAAACCCCTTATTCTCAGCATGCACCTCCTTAACCGGGCACTCTCTGTTTCCCCTTTCCTGGGAACCGACTCCAACGGTCTCCCGGCTCTCACTTCAAAATTGACATATATATACATATATATATATGTATATGTATATGTATATGACTTTAGCCGGATCTAAGTGGAACCTTTTAGTTGTGGGAAGGCCAGTCTCTATCTTCACAGTGGGAACATCTTCAATGCTTACATTTTGTAAGACATTGTTTTAGTTTTTATACTAACAAGGAGTACATCCTGTCTGCAGTCCTCACCTTGCTTCTTATAGATAAGATACCAATATGTGCGAAGGCAGGCCTGATATAGGTCATATCCGGACAGGTACTGACTTGTGACATTGCGCATTTATGGCAACTTTATAGTGCTGCCGCACTGGGAGATCAGGTGACCGAAACCATGACCCGATATCTCACTCAGTCACATTATCCTGATACTAAGCTAACCAGTCCTTGCTCTTTCCTGGCAATTCTAAGCACTAAGTTAGGTAGCGACGAGCATCAATTTTGTAAGTCATTGGTTTGACTCGGCCGGGATTCGACCTTCCACCTTCTTAATGATTCGGTCAGCGGGTCCAGTGACAAGAATAAGAATGAGAAAGAGAATGAAAATATGAATAAGATAGACAATGAGATACGAGTGAGGAGAAAAATAAAATAAAGAATTGTAATAAGAATGAGTGAGATTAAAATATAGAATTAGAATGAGATAAGAGTTAGAATAAGAATAAAATAAAGAATGAGAAGAAGAATGAAAATAAGAATAAGATAGAGAATAACAATAGAGAATTAAAATGAGATAAAAGTGAGAAGAAGAATAAAAATACAAAACGAGAAGAAGAATCAGAATGAGAATAAGAAAGAGAATTAGAATGAGATAAGTGTTAGAATAAGAATAAAATAATGAATGAGAAGAAGAATGAAAATGAGAATAAGATAGAGAATTATAATGAGATAAGAGTTAGAATGAGAATAAAAATGAGTGAGAATAAAATAGAAAATTTAAATGAGGTAAGCATTATAATGAGAATAAAGAATCAGAATCAGATAAGAATGATAGTGAGATAAAAGTGAGAATAAGAATAAAGTCAAGAATAGCAGTAAGAATGAGTGAAAATCAAATAGAAAACGGGAATCAGATGAGAATTGGAATAAGAATGAAATAAAGGATAGGAATAAGAATGAAAATAGGATTGAGATTGAGAATAACATGTTTGTTTGTTGGGGTTTCACGGCCGGTGAGCAACAAGAAGCAAGCTATGTCAACTGACCCCCCTCCCCTCTCCCCCGTCCCAATTTTATTTTTATTTGAAAACGAACAACCCTAGCATACACAGAAAAGCACGTCCGTAACAGATCCTGGCACGCTGACAGAGCCAAGTTCAGCACCATATTGAACTGCTGGAAGTGACGGCGTGGCACCTTTGAATCATTTCCAGTTCATGTTTTCACAAGCTGGTTCGTGGTTATGATGATGTTTACTATCAGCCAGCAATATTTACTACTTCAATTTTTTCTTATGAATGAAGAACATGTTCGAAGTCAGATGTGAGTACTTTACAATACCGCTGAGAGATGGGGTATGTGTGTGTGGTGTGTGTGTGTGTGTGGGGGGGGGGGGGGGGGATGTAGGGGTGTAAGGGTTGGGGGTGTGGGGGGTGATTTTTTGTTTGTTTGTTTGTTGTTGTTTTAAGTCCTAGCAACATCCAAGGTCATATCAGGACGGGCACCGACTTGTGACAGTGTGCGCTCATGGCGACTTTATAGTGCTGCCCCACTGGGAAACCAGGCTATCAACACGATGATCTGATATCCCACTTAGTCCCATTGCACTGTCACAAGCCGGTACCCATCCTAATATGGCAATGGATATTGCTAGGACGTAAAACCCCAACAAACTTGTCGCGGATGGGTGCTTGTGAATGCACCAAAGGTTACCCCGACCTGTCTGCTGGGGACATGCGTGCATTGATTATGAAGTATAAACAGAGTCGTTCTCAGAACCTGTGTACCACTTTTACGACATGGAAACGAAAAGTGAAAACATTGCAAATAATAGCAGAAAACATTCCAAATAAAATAGCAGAATCACTATTCATATGAAGGTTTATATGTTCGGCATGCCTCACTTTTTTATATTTTGATCTTATCCAAATTGAGAAAGCTGGTAAAATTATCCGCGTAACATCCATCTGTAACATCATTTTAACACACATCGATAACACCATTTTAACGCACAACAAATTCAAACAAGATGTTATTGATTACAGTTGAACCAAAAGAATTGTTTCTTACCAAAGAGAAGTTGGGAAAAAACATTTGGTTAGATGTATGGTCTCGATATGCAAATTTTGATATTTTCACATTAGCACAACATGATATGAGTATATTTTGGATACATTTTATGGGATAGATTAAATACATGTAGTGCTAACAATACTTAATACACACTCAACGATAACTATTTAACTTACTACCCCCCAAAAAGAAGGCAAAATCATTCACACGGTAATGTGGAAACCAAAAATGGGGCACACATTTTCTGAGAATGGCCCAACTATATGAGGTCTTAAGTGTGCCAGGGGGGGGGGGGCTGTGTCATGAGCCATTGCCTTAAATTATTATCGGGACACTATTTTTTTCTCCATTAAAAACAAAATATGATAAACAAATCAAATATACTAGTTGTAGCAACTGCAAAGCATTTTTACAAGACTCTTTTGTTTATAACCAGATGGGATGGCCAAATGAGTTGAGCCCCCCCCCCCCCCCCCCCTCCCCCACTTCTCATGTGGCAGGTCGTGGCATTTAAACCCCGGCCAAGTAAAAATCAATGACTTCAAAATCTATACTTGTCGTTACACTGGACCACTGGACAGATCTTATGGATGGTGGAGGTGACGTAGATGCTGTCTATTTAGACTTCTCAAAGTGCTTTGATTCAGTCCCCCATGAGAGATTGCTAATGAAGCTGGACAAGTATGGCATCAAGGGAGAATTGTGGAAATGGGTAGCAGACTTTCTCAGGGACAGACAACAACAAGTTTCTATCAGAGGATATTTGTCAGCCATAGCTGCAGTTCTCAGCGGTATCCCACAGGGCAGTGAATTAGGGCCGCTATTATTTGTCATTTTCGTTAACGAGATGCCTGATATAGTACACACATGCATCCAGATGTTTGCGGATGACACAAAACTATTCACGCATATCAAAGACGAGTCTGATGTAGCTAGACTGCAAGATGACCTGAATAACCTACAAGCATAGGCTGATGCATGGCAGTTAAGATTTAACCCCGACAAATGCAAAGTGCTCCACCTCAGACGAAGCAATCAGAGGGCAAATTATAAAATGTCTACAGCTGCAGGAGAACAGATAGAGTTGCAGAGCACGGATCTCAAAAAAGACTTGGGGGTCTGGATAGACCCGAGCCTGACCTTCTCTATTCATTGTGCGACCCAGGCTGGGAAAGCCAATAGAGCACTCGGCCTCATAAGACGTACTTACACATACCTGGATGAAGTCAGTCTGACCAAGCTATACACATCCCTGGTGAGATGCGAGCTAGAATATGGATATTCAGCATGGGCACCAATGTACAGGAAGGACTGTGAACTTCTCGAGAGAGTACAGAGGCACGCAACCCACCTAGTACCAACCCTGAAGAATTTCTCTTACGAAGACCAACTACGAGCACTAAACCTGCCAAGCCTATACTATAGAAGGGCCCGCGGAGACCTGATTGGGATCTACAAACACCTCAGTGGAACTTATACAGTCAAAAACCGGTACATCATACTCGAGCCAACACACGGTCTGATAACCAGAGGCATAATAAGATCGTCAAACCCAGAACTAACAAGCAAGTTCGTCAAAATGTCCTCACTGAAAGAGCCGGGAACACTTGGAACAGATTACCAGCTGATGTAGTGAAGTACAGTGATCTATTTCCCATCACACAGACACCCTTGTTATAACTTAACATCCGGGTGCATTAAGAAAACTGGCACCCACTCCCGGAAAGAGACTGCCAGCAGCTAAATCGAACCCATGCCTCACTACCCCACCCCACCCCTCCCCACCCTCAAATGAGCCTGAATTGAAAAATGGCTGGAGGACCAGTGCTTCGGTACTGGGAAAAGACTTATTCAGCTGAATATACATATTTACCACAAAAAAAGAAATATGACCTTAGATGTTGCCAGGACATAAAACTGCAACAACCAACCACCCCACACTCCCCACCCCACCACAATCAAACAGCAATATCCAACGCAGTGGCTGAATCGGTAGAGTGTAGGCTTCCCATGCTGAAGGTAGGGAATTTGATTCCCGATCGAGTCAAACCAATGACTTACAAAATTTATACTTGTCGCTACCTAGCCTGGTGTTCAGCATTAATAGGATAGGACAAGGACTGGTTAGCACAGTGTCAGGATAATGTGACTGAGTGGGATATTAGGTAATGGTGCTGGCGGTCTGGTCTCCCAGTGGAGCAGCACTATAAAGTCGCCATGAGTGCGCAATGTTACAAGTCGGTACCCCTCCCAGGTGAAATGCTACATGAGTGAGTAGGGTGATTGCATCAGGGCGCCTATGTAGGCTAGTGGTTAGGACGCTAGTCCTGGAATAGCATACTTGTGGGTTCGCGTCCAGCTCCATGCATAATGTTTCCCTTCATTTACAACCCCCCTCCCTCCACGACACTAGGATAAGGGAAGGACTGGTTGGATCAGTGTCAGGATAATGTGGCTGAGTAGGATATCGGATCACGGTGCTGGTGGCACGGCATACCAGTGAGACAGCATTATAAAGTCGCTTGTTTGTTGGGGTTTTACGTCCTTGCACAATCTAAGGTCATATCAGGACGGGCACCGACTTGTGATTGCACACTCATGGTGACTTTATAGTGCTGCCCCATTGGGAGACTAGGGCCAATGGCCCCATGACCTGATATCCCACTCAATCGCGTTATCCTGACACTGACTTGCCATGTCCTAGTAATGCCCAGCAGCAGAATTGCATTTCTTGAAGATTTATACTGCATATCATGGATAAGTCTGAATAGACTTGTTTTCACCATTAGACAGTTTGTCGATAGAAAACCCGAGCCTACACTTTTACCGACCCAAGGGATTTTTAACCTCCCACACCACATAGACATGGTATGAGAGCAACCAGCCTTTGATGACGCTGTAAGTTATACACAGCGGTGGAAATCAAAATTGGCAGAGGTGGGGGGCATGGGGAATCGAACCACCAACCTTAAGATTAGGAGTCCGACCTAGACAAAAGTCAGACCCTCTAACCACTCCGCCGCAGAGAATACCACATAAATGCAAAACCTCAACGAACCTAATCATCATGGTTCAGAAAACTTGTTCTATAACACTGACCACATTTTATTCAGGCCAATAAATATTTGTAAATAAATAACGCCACACACATACTAAAACGCCACACACATACTATTCCGATTCAATGTACAAAACCTGAGTCATGTGGAAAAATCATCGAGATTATGCTGTTGTTGGTTGGTTGGGGGTTTTACATCCTGGCAACATCTCAGATCATATCAGGATGGGGATTATTCTGTCAATGCCGTAATTAAATGTACGGATGTATACCGATATTCTATTAACTTGTGGTACAACATATTCTGATTATTTCAATTTTGAATGACCCAGATGTTATTTAACACCACATACTGTGCTTTGCCTCAGGGGCACCCACCACCACCTCCTACCATTATACTAATGTGTCTGTATATTGCTATGTCTAGCACCTGACGCGATGGACAAATCCGTGTGGGCGCTGGCTGGATTCCTATATGGTAGGTCATTGGTTCGAAACCCGATCGAATCAAGCCAATGATTTACAAAATTGATGCGTGTCGCCACTTAGCCTACTGCTTGACTTTATTAGATTGTGCAAAGACTGGTTTACTCCATATCAGGATAAAAAAAAGGTTGTTTTATTTAACAATGGCTCTAGAGCACATTGATTTTTATCATCAGCTATTGGAAGTCAAACATACGGTCATTCTGGCATATTTCTTTGGAGGAAATCCGCAGCCACTGCATAGGCTACTCTTTCTGATAAGCAGCAAGGGGTCTTTTATATGCACTTCCCCACAGACAGGATAGCACATACCACAGCCTTTTGATGAACCAGTTGTGGACCACTGGTTGGAAAGAAAATAGCTCAAACTGCAAAATCTCCACTGAGCAGGATTGATAGGATGATCGACACTTTCACAGGTGGACACTCTACCCCCTGAGCTACGTCCCGCTCCACCATAGTAGGGTAATGCGACTGAGTCGGATATCAGGTGATAGTGCTGGAAGTCGGGTATCCCAGTGAAACACACTATTAATTCATCATGAGTGTGTACTGCGACACCTTGATACCTATCTGAATATGATGTTGATAGGACGTTAGCCACAACAAACAAACGCTATGCATAGTGTTACCCACTACCTTTTTAGCAGTGTGGGTGGGTGTGAGGGGTGTGAGGGGTTGTGGTAGTGTGGGTGGGGGTGAGGGGTGTGAGGGGTTGTGGTAG